>JAODUI010000010.1:4459202-4482078 GCA_027563995.1 Papilio gigon | reverse complement strand
CTATGGCCTAGTCACCCCCTATTAATAGGGTAGGCTCCGAGCCCCTCGGTGGGGACGTATAGTGAGCTGATGATGATTACACCTTCATATTTATCATCTACATTAGTTAAGTGGTCTCTCTTATTTATATATAACATGAGAAAACTACACTAAGGGCGTCACTTATCGCTCAGTGTCGAAGCTATATTCTCTCAGCTTAATGATCTCAATGTTTTTTAATTTATAAAACAAATGACTACTAAGCCCTGTCGAAGCGTTATACATAATACCTAGATCGCAGATCCAAGCGTGTCACGAGTACACAAAATCGTTTATTTAATTATAAAAAAACGTTGTGCCGTTGAAAATGGCGGCATTATGTGTGATTCGCGTCGACTGCGCACGACCGGGGCTGTGGGAAATGGAGGCGCGTTGTATTTGTGCCACTGATCGACAACCGTCCTCCATGCGGATGCACCTGCCCAGCCAGCATTCTCCAGCTTTTTATCTATTTGTAGAAAAACTTTAATAATTGTGCAGCAGTTGTACGGTCGTTAGATACTGTGTCGGTATATCTAGATATACTAAGATAAAGGTTACGTTTAGTATTAAAAACATGTTTTTTCATATTAGCAGATTTTTAATTCACTAATATTTATCTAACCATTCCGACTAAGCTCTAGACTTGTGCTAGGATATGTTCCACGACAATAATCGAATGGCGGGATTCGAACTCGCGACCACGTGATAGGAATTCTGAGTCCTTAACTATTAGGCTATTGGTGCTTGTAGATGCTTCGATATCTTCGATGTTGGATACAGATTTGATTTCAAATCGATCCTTTATGACTTCAGTACTCTTTTAAAAAAATCTCACAATAGATTTCTTTTGAACGCGCCAGTCGGTAGCAATCTCCTTCGCCGATCAGTTGTAACATGTAATAATAATTATTTAAAGGTGTGTAAAAGTTTCATTGAAAAGGAATAATAAATCAACGGTCATCTGTGAAAGTAGACGGAAGTCGATGTCGTGAGTTTTTATTTGATGTTTAAAAGGAAATAAGTTTTTTGAATCTATTACACGGCATTCAGCTATTGTATAACAGTTAAAGAACACCACATATATCTGTCACTGATTGTTAACTGACCGATGTAATTGATTTTCTAAATAAAAAATAGTATGTTATTTAGTATACGGTTTGTAATCAGCGGTATTTCCAAACCAATTCCACTTAGGGTCCTTCAAGAAGTTAGCGTACTCCCTACTCATGGGCGTAGATGATCAACCTTGTGAACGCGCCGCTCCTTTGCTTTCTGCTCTTACAAAAAAAAAAAACAAGGATCTGTAAATGCTGTATAAAAATTTGTCACAGTCCAGTAAAGGTTACTTTTCATAGACAAATCAAAGTATTGTTTCAACACTAAAATAATATTTAGCAATACACGTCTTCAACGCCTACACATACACAATCCTATACTTTCAAACATTACCAACGACAGTCACGATTCATGATCAAATTGTACCTCACATAGAAACGAATTGATGAATGTTTCTAACAATTTCTTGTGTTACATGAGTATATTGGTGTGCCGTATGCTATTGCCTGAATGCAGCGTTGTTCAAACTGTGGGTCACGACTATACGGGGTCGCGAAGCATTACTAGGGGGTCGCTATGCCTCGGAAATCTTCTGCGACATATTTTACTGTCGATTAAGTATCAATTACAATAAATAACTCAACCGATTAATAGAGATCCTGTCTGGACCCGGGCGTCTTTCCTCCAGGTGGATCGACTTGGTGCGGACGGCAGGTAGTCGTTGGATGCGGAAGAAGGACCACATATTGTAAAACGCATTGCGGAAGGCCTTTGTCCAGCAGTGGGCAGACAAGTACTGATAATGATCGGTGACCTTATATTATTTTTCTTGTCCTGTCCGGTATATTGGGGGGTCGCTCAATACAGTTTACATGCAATAAGGGGTCTTGAAGTGAGAAAGGTTTAAAACCACTTGTCCAATGCATATAGCAGTCACGTACGGTCATGTGCATGCATTGCTAGGGCCAGTTGTTTGCATAAGTTCTCGTGTTCCGCGTTGATTTGTTTGAATTCACTATTTGTTCTAGAATATACTATCGTGTTGGCTTATGCCTTAACGAAATAAATGAGATAATAATCCGACCGGTTGCCTTTTTTAATGCAAATTCGAATTTAAAAGATTTCGATAAATTTTATAATAGTTTACCTATGACTCAATGCTGAATTAACGCTGATGCAAAACAAGAATCATAACAGAATAAGTAATATTACGACCGTGATAATATTCTCTCCGCAAATTGTTTACGTCTTTTAGTATTAGTTGAATCCTACAATTCAAAAGAGGACTGAATAAATTATTTGATTAATCAATAAATATTAAAACAAGATAAACTTCCAATGTAAAGTAATACAAAGCTCGCGAAGGAAATGTCGCCTTTTGCGGTGACACAATCTATTTTATAACGGTATGTCGTAGATGGATGGCGGACTTACTTAATGCCAGATGCTTAGAAGTGATCACTTCGTGGGGGACAGGTAGCGGATTCGATCATAATAATCCCGGTTTGGTAAATGTTACTTAAAGACTCCGTTGTAACAGCAAAAGCTTGTTCTCTTTGATTTTAAGAGACAGTAAAAGCCCTGGGTATACAATCGACAGACTCCAAAAATCAGAAATTCGCTTACCGTACAACAGTATACAACGTCTCTATTCGAAGATATGTGCGTTTGTAAACAATTTTTATTTTAATTCTCTGATATATCGAATAATGAAGAACACTTTTACTATTTGCTTCTGCTGTCTATTTACGTAAACATTTTATGTGCCAATGTCGGCATTGACCCCGTCGAAGAATTCGCTGAAAAGGCAAACAGAATTTTCTGGATGTTCGGCTATTTCCGTCTGGCTTCGGCTAATTCCGTTGATGTCGGACGATGACTCCGCGCACACATCTCGATGTTAATCTTAACGTGGTAATATAAACTTTAGTAACGTAAATCAATACTCGAAGTGAGAAAAATTACGATCATATAAAGTACAGTCAGGTGATAAGATTGAAGATGGATGGATACAAAAGTAGAGAAAGACCGATGAAGGTGTGGATGGACTGTATGAAATGAGATATTGGTAAAAAGGGTGTGTGTTCAGATATGACGACTGACAGAAATATATAGAAGAGTATTGTATAGATCCATAAGGAAAAGGGCAGGTATTTGTTTTTGTAAAGTATAGTCATCAGAATATTTAATGTCATTTTCATATTATAAAGATTGAAGATATTATGCCGTCTGTCAATTAAAGGCATAAAGCACGTGTCACACGGCAGGCGAGTTAAAGGTAAATTACAATTACGCAACAGCAATCGGAACAAAGCTGCACGCGCCACTCCCCCCCCCCTCCCCTGCCCTCCTTGCCTGTGATTTGTTGTATTCGTGATGAATGAACGGTAATTGCGACAATTATTTGTTGTCTAACCGTTAATGTAATACTTCGCGAAGGCCTTAAGTTATAAGCCGACTAAGCAATATACTACAGTCTAGGGCACGGTCGAGATCCGGGTTATAAAGTCTCATTTTAAATACTTTAGCTACTGAAATTACGAATGATGAATAGATTTAGTAAAAGAAAATCTGTTGTACCAACCCCATATAGAGTAAACAGGATGAAGTTGACGTAATTCTTCACGTGTAATATAAAATATAACATCGAGGGTAATATTATTGCAAACATTTGTTACTCAATACCATGTTCGTTGTCCACGATTTGTTACAATTACAAATGGCCCACTAATAAGAGGTCTGGGCCCGGTGAAGGGTACTCTGGTGCGGACGTGTTGCGAACGTGTCCTCGGAGATGTTTATTGCCAACGCTGTATTAAGACGTATGACTGAGATATTACATTGTTGCATCGAATACCCGTTAATTTCTTGCCTTTCTTGGAACTGTAAAGTGAAAAATATTAAATTACAGTTTTAAACGTAACAGCAAAGTTGGTAACATTTTCAATTAATATTATTATCATTATTGTTATCGTTATGTGGACCGATTTAGTGCAGACGGTGAGAAGTCGGAAGACTGCATACTGTGGATGGCATTGGGGAAGGCCTTTGTCCAGCAGTGGGCAGACAAAAGCTGATGAAGATAATGACAAGAATTGATGGAGCAAAGTGAAACAATAGGATAAAAATTTTCGTTTTTGTGCTTCGTTATACAAATATATTTAGTAAAAATAATGCACGTACCTTCAAGTTGTGTGAAGAAATAAAATCAGCAAGAACTGTTAAACAGAAAGCTTAGAAGCGTGTGCAGTCAATTAACACTGGAACTATACTTAATGCCAATATTCAACAGCGTTATCTAGTAACGTTTACAGGTATTTTTTTAGTTTGTTGCTGATATTGTTTTGTGTCTATCTGAAGCATACAAATCATTGGTTTTTTTTGTAAATTTTCCGTGTTGTTTTTATTAAAAAAAACTGATTGTTGGCATATTCATCGTCATCATCATCATCATACAGGCCACGCGTATATTGTATTTATGTATTGGTATATTGCTTTCGTCTTATGTTGAAAAGCTATACTAAAACAGCAGTCGCAAGTATGACTCACGCGCAGCAACAATGCTTGTTTTTGTTTCTCGGTGAACCGTTCAGGTGTTAGCAACTAAATATACGTTTGACGCCCAACGAGAAGGTATTGTGTACGATGGCTTCGTGACTAGCCCGGCGTGCCGGCTATTAGCTCCCAGTTTGCGCAACCTCGCGCCCCCCATACAGCCTGCATCTCGAAGAAAAAGCTCAACATATTTTCGGCACTTCACGACCTAACATTTTGTAAAGAAGTTATAGTTTAACGTATTTTAATTCTAAACAGAACTTAGGAAGGTTCAAATTTATTTACACGAAACTGTACATCGATTATTGATTTCATTTTGCGATTATCAACTTTAATACAAAGAGATAAGGTTGATATGTTTTGTTTACCTTCAAGTATCGATAAAGGTAAGTCGGGCGATAGATGGAAGAAAAAATGATCACGGTCGTTGTATAGTGGCGCGATTCGACGCGAGGAGGTCATACGATATTACTTTTTGCCATTCTGTATTCAGAGTTGATCTTTTTTCTTAGTCACCTTGAATAGAATGCCGCTACACTTTAAATATGTTTACGCCGATATAAGTTTTTTGCGTTTCCAACTTTGATGAAGTCCTACTAAATTGAACAATAATGTTGCAGTCTTCAACTCTAACCGTTACTTCAGTAAAAAAATGTCGGTCGATTAACTTACGGTACAGTTAGGTGCATAAATCTGTACATTTACAAAATTCTAGAAACTTTTACAGACCTATGGATTGAAATATACGTATGCTCGTATTCGTTATCGGACACAAGATGAGTACATTAACAAGAAGGTATGAGATTGAATGTGGGTATAAAGGTAGAGGAAGACCGAAGGTATGGATGCATTGTGTGAAAGACATGCGTAAGAAGGGTATGAATTCAGACATCTCGGCTGACAGAGATATGTGGAAGAGTACATACTGTGCCCCCGTAGGGTTTGTGAGGATAACTGTACATGTAATAAAATATTATTTGTAACATGTATATAGAAAACAGCTTGAGAAGAAACGTGGTTTGCAGTCATTAGTATAAACAGGTTTTCTTCCTTTGACATATGCACCGTTGATCGAGCCTGCAGTTGCGGTCTTTGAGGTTAATGGATCATATTACATCTACTTTCTAACATATGAAATAAAAAAAAACACCAAAAGTGACATCTTGCAAGGAATATTATCGAGAAGGTCACACGCCATGCAATTGTTGTAATAATAAATTTACTATGATTTTACTAAGAGCTGGATTTATGAATAAATTAAAGGAACTAGTTGTGTTTAGGTACAGGCGTGTGAAACCGTTAAGAAACAGTAAAAAATATTATATAAAACTTCAAGTTTTTAGAGTAAATACACAGGCAAATGTTATTTTGATCGTTTCAACTTTTTTTTATCACCGACAGTCTGTCTTACCCCACTATTAGAATGTCATAATTCTATGCCAGTACTTTAATTAAAATAATTAATAAATGTGAATTTTTATTTGATCTTAAAATATTTGGTTCAACCCTGTTGCTCTTATTCCGGAAGAGGCAACAAATCATTTGTTTTCTACCATGTATTATCCTATCTCACGATTCAGTGATGTCACTTCCAGCGTGCATCACGTCCTCAGACATATCACGATATCAATCGCCAAATGCCGCATTGGTGACATCACTAGCAGCCTTGACTGCGCAACTGCGCGCCCTTTGACATTTCACACGATCCCAAACTAAGCAACTAAGCAATGTATGTGACAGTTGACTTTTAGTAAAGTAACCATTGTAATAGTGAATTTATATGCAGAAACTTTGTAAACGAAAAAATATTGTCAAATTTTCTTACTAAGAAAAATGAAGAAATGACGATTCTTTTAAAATTATGAAATTATGCTTCATTAGGAATATATGATAGTTGTTATTTGCCTAATATTAGTAAGATTTCTATCCGTTAGTAACTTAAAAACTTCCTCATTTTTATTTTAATGTGTAAAATTTCTAATTTTGATTTTATATAATTTGAAATTAGAATGAAGGTGAACAGAAAATTGAAACATTAAAATGTATTCATAGTTTAGAAGACTCTTGTTCTTTATTTATTTATTTACATCTAGAGTACTTTTTTGTGCACAGTTCGTTTTATTTATTCAGTTCTGAGTTCCTGTACGTACTTATATACACATATATATATTTTTTTATAATTTTCTTGTGTTTGTGGCGATGGAGGCGGCAACGTTCAGGGCGGTCAAGACCTTTGGTTACAATGCTCTAGTCATGTTCAAGGACAGCGAACTAATAGTTCCGATAAAACAAAGGAGCCATTGTCTCAGTCAACTTTCACCGCAGCTATTGGGCATTTTATACCGGGAGCGCGTTACAAGATTCAGATCTTAAAGATAAAGTTTGATAGAATCAAGTCGAGTTGATCTTGTACTTTAAACAATGGGATCGTAAAATTGTCGGTACTTGAGGTTCTATTGTTTTCTTAATGTAATCCTCGAATAATTAATTTACAGTTATCATTTAAAGTAACCTTAGGTTCCAGATCAGAGATTAAGGAGTTTCTAGCGGACGTGAGTTTGTATCCCCTATTCGATTATTTTCGTGAACTATATAATAACCTTAACACAAGTTTTTGAGCTTATCTGGAATGGTTAAAAATATTAGCAAGTTAACAAAAATGTACTAGTAATTTTATACAAAGTGAAGTAAAATTATGACAGTTTATGATACTTTGATTGTGTTGGTTTTTTATGAATCACGTCGTTTTACCTATATTACATTATAACTAGTTATTCGTGCCTAGCCTTATTTAATATCTTTTATATAGTAGTTATTATAAAGTTAATGTTATTCCAGGCATAACATTTATGTTACTAAATATATTTCAAAACAAAGTTGCAGTCACCGTTCAGTCGTAACAGTTGACACCTTTCTCGGAAGCTTCTCTATATTATCGTAATTAATCACGTACTATAAACCTTCTAATAAATACGGAGAAATTGGTATGTCAAGATTGAAAAGCATTAAAATGTAATATGCAATTATTTAGAATTGTCAAACACAAAATGTAAATGAGATTTATAGCTCAATTAAAAAGTGTCGGCATTCATCCGTTCAAATTAAGATAATTAGACTCTTTTTAAATACGACGTAATTTTATTTTTCTACGAGTAATATTGTATTTTAACAACATTAATCAAGTGACCGACGTACTGTTGCCTGGACATTATTTCAAACAGTTATATCTGCGCTAAATTTCATCCAGAACCAAGAAACCGATCTGTAGTTACCTTTATTCGTTTTGGCTGATGTAGTCACGTCCTTTAACAGCGATTTGCTGCTCTATGGCAGAACAAATCTTTATATAATGAAACCGTTACGTAGGGGTGACTCAAGTATTAATTAAAGTAAGCATTTGAAAACGACAAGGTAATTTCAGTCGTAACAAGGTCGAATTTTAATGTTATTTTCAAACAAAGAGCTGCCCTGATGCGCGCGATAAACAAATTATACATTCTGCAGACAACCTTTTTAAAAATTAAAGGTTTTTTTTTTATTAACACACCTACAGCTACTGAGTTTACTTTAGGAATTTCGTAAAATTGTAGTGGAGTCCAAAGTGTCACCTACGCATAACAAACTAGATTGTTTCCACGATGGCGCAATATTGAGAAATAACACTAGTATCGATAGAAATGTATTAACTTGAATAATGAAATGTTTGACCTTATCGCCCATTGAAGTGAGTATTATCTATTCGTAGCATTTCTGAAAGGAGTTATATAGGTATGTAAATACTAACCTAACTACAATTGAAAGTGGAGATATCTAGAAATAATGGTGTGGTCCCGTGTTGCCGATTGTTTGCTCTAGAGAGGGTTATTTAGCTCTGGGTCGAGCAGTATCTAGTGTAGAAGGTCCCGGTGCTTTCCTTTGAAGATCCCCGAGGTCCTCACAATCGCACATAAGGATGGTCTGAAGATTTCCTCCGGATACCAAAAAAACACGTAGAAATTATGGTAACAGTCATAATACAAGTGACTAATTTGTCATTCAGTCGTATTACAATATCTCGGAACTAACGCACCTCTTTTATTTCATAGACCACAGAATGAAAGGATTGTTTGTGGAGTAAAACATGTACAGGCAAACATCCATCAATTGCATACTGGAAATAATTATTTATAGAAATGATTTTTTTATATTATCAACACAAAATTACTTTTCACTGCGTTATGAATATGACAAATCTTGTATTATTACGTTACAAAAGAAAATAAAACGTACTTCCTTATTAATGTAATTAAAATTGGAGTCATTGTGTTATGCAATTGGAAAACTTGAATGTTACGAATATATCGATTTGAAAGGACGCATTCAAAACTCAAATCTGAATATAAAACGTATCATTTATTTACTTTTACCGAAGCTCCCACGCAAACACATTATGTAAATTCGATGTGTAATTTGTGTCTTCTATAAACTATACAGACGAACTGATAAGAACTTTAAGCGTCAATTTCTAAGCTATTTATAGATAGATACGAACCAATAGCTTTCGAATTATATTTTCTATAAACAACAAAAGGTAGCAGTTTTTCTCAAGTAAAGACCCTCTACCATCTTTAATGCATCAAACTTACTCCGTTTGGGTAACGACTCAAACTTAGTCTTTGAATCCGACACGAGAGATCGCCAATGTCGCCTGTCCAGCGGTATCTCCTGCCATTCGATCGTTTAGAGCTGGCGCAGAGCCGGCTCTACGGCGTCTCGTGAGGTACCTGAGCCAGCCGACGGATCGGTGGCCAATCGATGTACAGAGGATACGCTTTTTAAATAGTGGATCGATTTAAAATAAACCCATACACAATAACAGACATGTGTACATATAATTTCTCATTTCTATTGAATTTGACTATACACACATACAGTAAACGCACATCTGAATACTAGACAGGATAGAGTAGCAATTATTATCTTTTATAATGAAACATATGGTTTTAATGTTCTTACAATTTTGAATATTTCATAATTTAGTATAGCCAATTTATATATGAGAGTTACTTTGTGAGATAGCGACATGATTGCATACAATTTCGTTAAATCGATTTTTCTTCGAGATGTAATCGAATCGTAATCGATACGGCCGCAGCCTAACTCGATGCTTTGTAACAAGCAATCGAGCCTTATTAGTAGTAATGGCAATTTGTTTACGTTATACGTTACGTAATCGACATTTGTTACCGAATCCATCTGAAGTCAAACTATGTAATAAACATAATTCATATTGCGTTATTCAATTACATTCCATTAAAACAATCTTGATGTGAATCGAAAAAGAAATGTTCTAAGATTCAAATACAAGCACTTCAATTAAAAACATAAGTCCCAATTGAAGCGTCAATAGCCTAATGATTAAGGACACGGACTACCGATATGGTGGCCATGAATTCGAATCCCTCCATTAGACTATTGTGAAACGTATCCTGACACAAGTTTTTTCAAGCTTACCAGGAATTGTTACAAGAAATGTTAGTAAATTATCAAAAATCTACTAATGTTTTACTTAAAAAAATATGTTTAGGAACATCCTATAATATGCTCTTGGCCATCGAACACGTCCTTGTATCTAGTGATCTCTTACAGTAGATTTGTTAAGGATAATAATATGCTTTTACAAATCTGTTACCTACAGTTGAACAATTTATAGAGCACATAAAATTCATATAGATACAAGGTTTATTGCAATTGGACCGTATTTTACACAATTTGTAACATCCTGTATCGTTTAAATTCCAAGGGAAAAAACGCTGTAAAAGTGAATTCATGATAACCTCACGTCGCGCCCCATTGTGCGCCTTGGAATTAATTTCCCTCAATAGCTTTGACACAAATCACAAGTCATACGTGCATTAGATACGCCGTGCGCCGAACGCCCGCACTTCAACTAACGAAACTTTGAAATCACAATGATTTTTTATAACCAAGAATGGTATCCGGCCGGTTTCTTTGTCAACATCAATTTTTGTTTACTCAATAACTACACAGTTTACTTTTTCATATTGTGATTGCAGTGTTTACAATAAATTTACATTTTTAAATCATTCCATTTTTGTTACAGCGTACGTTTTTTAATGTCATCAATTTAGGGAAATTTGATTTTTAGAAAGTTAGTACGTGGTAAGTTTTCTTATCAATGAAACGAGACCGAAGTTTTCACAGATTGTATCCAAAAGACATTGAGTTGGAAAATCATTACAACAATGGAACTTTTTTCTAAGTAGTCAGCCATTGAACAGAATCCCCATTTCTAGTCATTAATGAAAACCACATGATGGTTGGCAATTTCGTAATGGTTACAAATGTTTACTGGACGACTAGTCAGTTTTGGTCTTCATCTTTGTCTTGGTACTACCCTGATCTTCTTCTGCGTGCTAATGTATCAATTATTTCTAACCATTATCTTTGTCTCTAGGTATTGCAACGCGACGTGGAATGCCACGGGCGCATCGTGAGCTCGGTGGTCCGGCTGTGCGGCGGCGGGGACGCGGCGCGCGCGCTCGAGAGGCGCTGGCATCTGCTGTACTTACGTGCTATTGAGTGGCAGTGCCATCTGGAGGCCTGTCTCGCTAAAAGTGATAACCAGGTAAAGAAGTAAATCTTTTTTCAAATCCCAAAAATAAAAAAACATTTTATAGGTTCAAAATATATCACCGAAACTTAATATAAAACGGCTGCTTTTTGAAATTCGCAGTAAACTAAACCAAGTTCGTTAATCACATCATTGTATGGTACCTCGCGTTACCAGATGTGTTTACTGCATCTGTTGGTAATCTATGCCTGATCGGGGTCGTCTGGGAGTAGTCGTTTTGTGTGAAAGCTGTGACATTAGTCAATACGCTCAAGCTTCAGTAGAATGTCGACCTCACCACTGGAAGGTTAATTGCTCTCAAGACGTGAGACCTTAAATTAACTATTACTTTACGTGGAACTCTTATTATAAAAGTAATACCTAAAGCATTCTTGGGTTCTATTTTCGATTCTCTAATCTACTCTCGTAACATTCTTCAATTGAATAGATTATTTAAGTTGCAACTAATTGTGGTTCATCATTACACAACAGTTGTCGAATAACCCCGCTTTCGACTGACCACAAAATAAAGAAAGTGTTTACTACTGTCACGAAATAAGAACGCTTTAAAAAATACTATGATTATCAGTACGTGAGGCACGCTGTTGCAACCTGGTGTTGACTTGACAACAAACAAGAGGAACTTGTAAAAGCTAGGAATCTAATCTAAGGAAAATTTACTCGGAAAATATTGTAATTACTATCGAAACTACAATATACTTCTAAACGGGTGGTCACCTAATAAATTCTTTTTAATTATTCTTCTTATTCTATGACTCATGTTATTTTATCCAATGATATCATAGTTTCTTTGTCTGTAACATGAGAACATGGAAGTTGAAACAATTATACGTTTTTGATTTTTAACAATGAACAATACTCACGATATAATTTGCGAATTCCTAGAAACCAGCAACAAAATGGCAATGATATAAAAGGATAGAACTTAATTTGAATAGATAACAGACGGATCCAGGCTTCGAGAAGACGGAGTTAATTTAGAGACTCTGACTGTGACAGTTACTAATTCAAATGATTCATTATTGTTAACAATTATATACAAAATCTAGATGACTTCTAGATGTGTCCATGACGAAGTTAATCGTGTTCGCTTTCGTTTGCAATGCCTCGTTAGTCGTTTTGCCACGGACATCCGCTGTGACAATGCCGCAATCGGCCCCCCGTCGATACCGCGGTCGCAAACGACCCCCTGAAGTGACAGCCAAATGATCATGAACCATTGTTAAGTGAGGGGTTCGGTTAACAAAATAATCATATTTTGAAGTGTCAAAACATTGAGAGGAAAGGAGTATAATTTCGTAATAAATACAATGTGCTTTCGATATTATTATTCTAGAGAATGTTAATAATTTTCACACGTAAACAATTGTCTTTTCTTAGACTGATACGTGTTTTGTAGACTGTATTTTTTTATGTCAGTGTCCTGATCATGGAAACTAAATTGTAACACAACACAGTCAAGTCATATTCCCAGCCCTCGGCTGTGAGCACATAAAGGGTTGTTGAAGCGCCCTTGTGCTATAAATCGTTACATTAAATCCGTGAGAGTTGTACTATTTGCGGCTAAAATTGACCTAATTCTATTACCGGACTTTGGGGCTTGCCTTTTAATTTATTTAATGGGCCCAAATGTTTCTCTAGGGCTTTATGAACGTTGTTGTTGTCTAGCTATAAATTATTATTAGCTTTATTCATAGATCAAATAAATAGCGAGAAAGCTCTAACTAAATATATAATTTTATTTATTGTGTTTACACGATTACGTGCGTAGCTTGTCACAATAGATTGTAATTTATATTTATTTTATTACAGTCGTAATGTATTCCATATTAGGTATAGTTATAAGAAGAATTTGTATTTGTTAAAATTATATTTTTCATAACAAAATATATTTTATATTACTCATTTACTAAAGTATTCTTTGTTTCCATTCGAAGTATATTCTTATATTGAACACTATTCATTAGAGAAGAGTGATTCAGCACAGTAAAGTAAATGCTGACATGTTGTGTTCCAGGGTTGCCTCTCGATCGAGGCGGCAAGCGACAGTGACGAAGAACCGGCGCTGAAGCAACCGCGACTGAGTCGGGGCTCGCCGCGCCGGCGCACCCCGCAGCCCAGGCCCAGGCAACCTTCACTAGACAGCAGACAGTCCGCCTCTGAGGTAATTGAATCAACTATTCCGTAAAATGACTACTACAGGTACACATATAGTGAGAGAAGATTTTCCTTCCAAATTTTTCGGAAAAGTTCGTATTTATCGTGCTCTCTCAAATAGCTTCAATACCATATTAGAAAATGAAATTATTAATTTTAACATTTGACACTAACCAATAAAGTTCCATTAATATGGATTATTAAATATTGTTAAATTTGAAAATGTCACTCATTTAATACGATCATTCATTGACAGTTCGGGTGTCGTCGTATTCCGATAGAGATCCGAGTTTTCCCGACTGTGTCCGCGGTCCGTCTATAGACGGAAGCTTGCCATTAGCTTTACAAAGATTTGTTTTTAATGTAGGAGGAGGGAGAGGATGTGTTGAGGTGCGACTGGAGAGGCGTGGTAGCGGAGCGCGACATGGACCGCAACGACGAGCACCGCGTGCCCGACCTCGCGCAGCTCACGGACCTCGCAGACCTCACGGACCTCACGCACCTCAATGACGTCGTCGACGGCCACACACCACCGCACAGCAGACTCAATGGTGAGCACTGCCGAAATAATAGTACGCATAAAACACACTCAAGAAACATTTGCAATCACAGAACATTGTCATAAAATGCGTGGTTCCTTACTTAATGTGAAAATAATTTCGTTCGTAACTTTCTTATGGAAAAGGTTTTGAATTAGAAAACACAGTAGTAATTTCCGCTATTTTCTAACATAAAGTGTCAAGTCAAGGTGTATTATAGAAAGTTGAATTATTTCCCATAGATTTCATACAATTTCCATAAATAGTGGACAAAGAGTCAGTCAATAACAAACCATCTGTTGAATGTAAATTACGCATCCGACTTTCCATATCCAGTCAGAGCGCGGCCGCTGACTGTCGCCTGTGCGATTTGCATAAATAAACATTGGCACGTTCAATCGATCACTACTCAAAATATTGTTCAAATACCGACGTTTTATAAATAAACAAACAGACGGTCGGCAACCAACGAGTCTATCATTCAGTTATGTCTGTTTCAGGCCTCAGTACGCAAGAGACGGAATCGATGAATTTCCACGAACAACCCAAAACACCGCCGACGGTTGTCAAAAGAAAGAAACCGGTGGACACGTCAAAATTCAATCAAACAGATCGGAAATCCAAAAACTGTGCCACCTTCTATTTTAGACACCACGACACGGACTCCGACGGGCGGCAGGTGATCGAAACGGACGAGAAGTCACAGGAATCATCCGAGGAAGAGTGGACGTATGTAGGCAATCCGAAAATAGCTAACGAAGATTCCACCGATCTGATGACGTCATCCGTTGAGATACAATGCGAGTTGACACTGGGTGATAAGAAAGACAAACCATCACCAAAACCGAAGTTAGAATCATCGACACCGGACCTATTGAAAGTTGAAGCTAGATGTAAAGATATAGAAAGGCTGGTGATACAAGCTGAGGAACTGGTGCAGAAGCAGGCGCAGCATCAGATGGCAAAGAAAAAGAACTCGAGGAACTTCAAGTCGTCGATGATAGATGAGGAAGGGAAGTCAGTGAGCAGGGGAAAGATGTCGCGGATAAAGGAGTGGCTCAACCAGAGTACGGAGGACGAACGAAACAAGAATGAAAATAATCAGGTAAGTTTTTATTTTAATTTTATTATTTTATAACAATTACACGTCCTTACTTGTCAAAGACGTCGAACGCTTGAAATCCACAAAATTTCTATACCTGTGAATTATTAGTTAGGATTGATTTTTAAAAATTGTTTCTAAAATAACCTCAAAAAACAATTCTCTTTATCTATCTAGCATTATAAGATCATCCAATATAATAACGTTATAAAACAGAAAATAATACACATTGCTATATAAAATTAATTGATGTCTGTGTTGAACACTTAACGTCATTACACATCATTACAGTCTCCTTAACTGTCACAGATTTCAGTCTTCCGCACATTTAATATTCAACCCTATGTCTCAGTTATACGGTCTATTTGCCAGTGTACAGAGAGCTACGACGCTTCGGGTGAATATACCACTGAGAGTGAAGTGGATACTTCTTTGACTTCTGAAGAGCGCAACTTGCATTCGTCCATGGACATGAGCACGTCCACTTGTACAGTCACTCCGACGCACCAGGCCAAGGTAAACTGAACTCCATTGCTGTGAGCTAAGCTTCAATTTTAAGCGCTTTCATCGTTACTTTAAACTTATTGACGAATTAACAAAGATGATTTAACAGAAGAACCAAGTGTTGGGATCATTATTTAGTATTTACAAACATAATTGTTTTGTTTAAGAATAGAAATATTGTATTTGTAGATTTGTTTAGAATGTTTTGAAGCATACACAATCTTTAAATAACTCTAAAATAATATGAATTCAACTTTTGTTGTTTATCTTTGGCTTTACAAAGTTTCATTTTGTAAAATTATACCATTGAAAGAACTAATTAAGAATGTAACGTAAGTCAATTTATTAAACATAGTTGGCGCTTGTAACTTCGATTGGTTACACGTCTATTTTCTACGATGATGGAATACTGTTATCACCGTATTGAAACGTAATATCAGCTTATTTCATAGTCATGTTTCTAACACTGTGATTAACAAACTCACATACTAACGTCCACCGACCAGGTGCAACTCCGGAAGAAGCGGTGCGGGCCGCGGCCGTGGTCCGTGTCGTGTCTGTCGCAGCTGCCCGCGCGCGCGGACATCGCACACAACATGTCTATCTCGGAGTCCGCGCTGAACACCCTAGCTTCGCCACAGAGGGTCACTCCCGCGGAGTCGAATGCACTACGCGGTAGTTCGACTACGGTTCAGGTGAGTCTCACTTTTGTTGTTGACCTTGAAGACTATATACAAGCAAACCCTAGCGTAACAATTCTACTGTGTGTATTATGGCTTTCTGTTGCAGGGTTAAAACAGTTTTAATGTGTGGCCTTACATAATTGACAAATCATTTTTATACTTCTTTATTTGTAATTTATTTCATGTTAGTATTTTAAATCGATTAGCCGATTTCATAGATTTACAAGTCTTAGTGCGGTAGTAAGTGTTTTATGTTTTGATAGGGGCACGTGTCCAGTACGAACACGATGACGGAGGCGTGCACGTCGTGCGTGGAGGCGGGCGACAAGCAGTGCTGGCTGCGGCGCAAGCGGCTCAAGCTGCGCAAGCACAGCGCAGACGCGCGCCACGCCCGCGACCGCCTCGTCAAGTCGCGGTCCTTCTGTGGCCGCCTCAGCCCCGAGCTTGAGGACAAGAACGAGCGGAGCGCCGCCAGCGACCCCGCCACCAGCAGGAAGAATAGGTACGTCTTACCAATAAGAAAGATAAAACATTTATTGTAACATTACAAATAAACCAGAACTAATAAGTATACAAGACACAAGACAAAGAATTGCGACAAATAGTGGCCAGCTCAGCTTGAGCAGGGACGGCTTAGGCCATCCCTGCGCTAGTTTTCAGCTGGCCCTTTTGCTCTCATAGTATTATCTCCTAGGCGGTGAGGTAACTAACCTAGACAATGTTATAAAATTACTTAAAAAAACAACAAAATACAATAAAATAACGCAAGGCCGTAACAGAGGTTACGGACTTTCATTTAGGACAGTCTAGACAGACCTCACTAACCACTCTTTTTACTTTTTTTTATTAACCCCAAGACATTGTGGTTGGTTTGGAATACTCTAAAATATTGTATCGTTTGTTTTTTTTTCTAGTATCAAGAAAACGGAATCTAAATTTCCTGAAGTAGATATAATTATTCCTAATTTCAGGTTCGACACAACGTCGACGTCCGGCAATGAGAGTGACGAGGAACTAATAAAGCAACAGTTGACGACGGTCGCGCACCTGCGCAGGAGTATCGAGAAGACGCACATCACCACTAAAGAAGACAGTGCCATTCCAGAACAGAACGAACCAGAAGTTGTTATACCCAGCTTCAAACTTGGCCCAGAAGGAGGCCCTGTCAGACCGAGGATGGCCAGGAGTACTGAAAGAGAAAGGTCCTTCTTGGCGCTGAGTTTGGGAGACCCGAGTCAACTGTGGGACCTGAGCATAGACAAGGACTCTGATATAGATAAAAGTGTGACAGCCGGCACTGAGGAGCACAGCTCGTTCTCGGAGCAGGCCTGGGACTTTTATCAGGTATGCGGTCTTAGTTCTTAGTACCACTTCTTAATTCTTTGCATCGTATGTAAATGAATTAAAAATATATTTGAAAAAGTGTGAGACATTAACTATTATTTTTTTACCGTTAGGAAAAATACAACTCTGAGCCATACTCGGAGGCGCCCGACAGTGACGGCGCGCGGCGACTGCTGGAGTTCGGCGACGACTACCGCGCCTACCTCGACTCCCAGTCCGACTGCTGCTCCAGCCTGTCGGCGCAGCCCGAGCGCGAGCCCAGCCCCGCCGCGCGCCGCCGCCTCGAGCGCAGCCTGCCGCGCCATAAGCGCCCGCCGCGCGCCACGCCGCTAGACTCGCCTCTCAGGAAACCTAAAAAATCCATTACCAGCGCTGAACGCAAAAAGATCCTCCTCGACACCCTCGAGAAATCTAGAAACAGCGTCGAGAGCAGTGAGTGTCGACGGCGCAGGCCCTCCGAGAGCGACCGCAAGAACAAGCGCTCGCCGGAGTTCGACCTCCTCAACGTGCAGGCGCTGAGCCGCCGCCGGCACAGCTCCAACGTCACCAGCGACGAGGTCAACAGCTCGCTCGAGTACTCCGAGGTCAACAACCGGCCCGACATACTAGATTCGTTGAATAGGAGAAGAAAGAATACCGACAAGGACGCTGAAAGCGAGCTCCAAAAGGTGGCGCTCTCGGAGCTGCGACGGAGGTCGACGGAGGGCGCCGACTCGGAGGACTCGAGCCCCAAGAAGCACAGCAGGAGGAACTGGGAACGCGACTCCGACTCGGAGGAGGAGGTCCGCTCGCTAATCCGGCGCTCCAGCTCGCAGCTGGGCGCGGCCGAGGCAGCGATGGCGCGCCACGACTCCTCGCCGGACCTCCTGCGCGCCTTCGACTACGTAAGGACACAATTCGATACAGATTACAGTAGCTATGCGGCGGCGGCGCGCCGCCCCGCGTGCCTGCGCGCGCGCATGTGCCTCGCCGTGGCCGCCTTCTCGGTGCTGGTCATAGTCTACATACACCTGCAATGACACCTGGCCTGGCCCTGCGCCCTGCTCCTCCTCATCTACACAAGCACACGCATCAAGTACGCTGCGATTGTCGGGGTGAGCAGACACGTCCACTTGTGCGCGCATCGCCGACATACGCGCATACAAGTGGGCCTGTCTGCGCGTTGACGCATTCCATTTGTAAACAATTTGAATGTAGAGATAGTTTTATATTGTACAAATTGTAGCATTTATACAGAAATGCCTCGTAGTTCGACAAACGCAGTTCTTACTTCGAAATTTATCATTTTCTAAATCTTCGGTTCTAAGTTGATTTTTTTTCAAATAACTATAAATGCAACTAAGTGCGCAACGTACGCACATTATGAAAATAATATATAAGTACATGCATATATATGTAGATCGTTTCGTGACAATCTTTGACAGCTGTTAATCGTAATTTTGACATCTGTCAAAGAAAGTGTTCGAAATTATTTAAAGTTTACTAAATTTATTGCCCTTTTTTGTTTGTTTAATTTTCTTTTATACTAACCGTGTTTCAATGGCCTTGTGTTTGTGAATTGTGAGCTATTTTTACTAACTGCTTGGTTTTTTTTTATTATCATTTTCTTTAAAAAGCATCCTCTCCTTTGTTGGTGGTGATAATTTGGTGCTCAACATACCTAAGTTTTTGATAGTTTTAGATAACAAACTGCATATAAGAAATTTACAATTATATGACAGCTTTCTGAGAAAAAGTTACCAGTGACAAAAAAAAATTACTGAAATTTTAATTTCAACGCCATCTATAGTATCGTTGCTTTTATCGCGACTAGGCGGTCTAAATAGTCTTGGTACTTAAATTATTTAATTGATTAATTAGATAATGCATTATTAAAACAGAGTTCTTGTCATTGCGTGATATAATTTAAAGTGTAAACGTTAGAAAAGTAAAAATTAAAATTTTGTTATATAATTTTAAACAGTAACGTAGGACTCGCATAACGCTAAAACTTTTGTGATACGACTGAACTCCGTAATATCTCAATGTAGCTTGTAAACTAATCATTGTGTTGATTAGGGTTAGGTTGTTAATTGATTTTTTTTTTACAAAAATGTTTAAAATATTAAATTAAAGTGAACTTTGTATAATTGTTTACAAAAATAAATATTTCAGTTTGAAAATTAAATGGAGTTTCAGTCAATTAACACCCTTCCGAATCAACAAAATATGAAGTAGTTTTAGTAATAACAAGTCAAATTAGTACTCTATTAGTATACTAAAGGCTGTTTAACTTGCTTCTCTGAAACTGTGAATTTTCGCTTTATTAAGAAAATTAAAATTTCGAATATTGAGATAGAAAATAGCGCATGGTGTTAAATTATGTAAGGCATGTGTTAACTGCTTTGTGATTATAAAACTGACGTTTAAATCTTGTGTCACACAGCTGCGAAAGCGGACCGGTGCAGCGAAGTTTGTTTCATTTAGCATAGTTTTGGTTTCCAGCGAAACTCTTTCGATTTCGCTAGTCTTGTCTTATAGTACTACATACACGCTTCTCTTCCGGTACGCTTTTGAGGTTGTTCATAAGTAATGAACAAGGTGGTATCAGTTCTGTTTTGATAAATTCAACTGTAGAAACATCGAAAAGATTGTGATCACTGTTGTTTCAAAGAGGAGTGAGAGGGATTACACTATGTTTTTAAACAAACGTTTTTACAGTGGACACCCACAGTGAATTGAATTTTATTTGGATACAGACGGAGATCGTAGCGCGTTGCCGCGAGAACATCAACATGTTGGACGCTGCACTCGCCGACGGCTCCGTCTTGTCTGCGGCATTGCAAAGAGACATACGAGGTTTGTAGATTTATTTCTAAAAAATTAACACATTTTATCTTGTTATAAACAATTCGCTTTACTTGAATCTCACTTTATTACAAATTCATTATACAAAAAAAAGTTTAAAACTAAGTATCAAGATGTACGCGACCACAAATAAGATTGTCATTTTTCTATAAATGCGTTAGGACGTTACATTTTATTATAAAATGCGTTTTTACTCTTCACTATTATATCGCGATTTACTTAAGAAAAATATCGCTGATACAAATAATGAAAAACTATGTCACGTTCAAAATGTTATTTTCGCAATATACCAAAATCTGTCGCAAGCAGTCAGATGAGTTCGACTCATTTTTTTTTTGCAGTGAAAAAAATAAACACAAAAACTCGGTCCA
This sequence comes from Papilio gigon, assembly GCA_027563995.1. Lineage (NCBI taxonomy): Eukaryota > Metazoa > Arthropoda > Insecta > Lepidoptera > Papilionidae > Papilio > Papilio gigon. The sequence goes on along the minus strand of JAODUI010000010.1, from coordinate 4,461,265 downwards.
TACACCTTCTGTCACTCACGGAAAGCTGATACAATTGCATTTACATCAGTTCATTGAACTTCATCACGTCATCTTACCGCCTACCTATTGGGTGTATTAAACTTTGAATTTATTAAGTTAGCACGTCTTATATTTTTTTGAGTTTAACTGCAACACATACAGTTTAATTACTCAGGGAGGATCTTAGTGTAGATTAACTTTAAGGAACCTCCTTTAAGGGGAATTTAATATAACTTTATAGGACAAGGTACCTATACCTTAGTGAGATATCGGTCATATGTTTAAAATTCGTTAACAGTATAAGTCGAAAACTAAACATTTTTCTATGTTTTGTGGGTTTAAAAAGTAAATTAAATTCAGTGAAAGAACGCTTGCAAGTTATTACTTTTAAAAAGTACGGTATTTGGCTGAATAATTGAGTGTAATTGCATTAAAAAAAAACAACGCTCTGTTAAACGTCGAATTTGCAAGAAAAATGCGAGCGGTCATGTGGTTGCGGACTAACCGGTTCGGAGCACAGCCTTCTCCAATCTCGGCTTCTTGGCGATCAAGGCAACTATTATTATTTCGGGGACATTGTTACGACTTTTTAAATTTATAATGACATGTTTCTTATCTCGTAACTGTAAATACTAAGGGGCTTTTAATCTGCTTGAAGCAAAGGTCACTCTTTAACTGTATTTAATAATATAGGAGTATTTATTTCTTTTCTAATTAGATATTTGATTTATAATTTTTATTCTACTGCGGTATTACTAACTGGTCTAATGTTTTTTTTTAATATTTTAAACAACAGACATATTTATAAATATAACCGACGTCATACATACGAACATAAATTTGAAGTGATAAAGGGCATTTATCCTACCAAATGACATTTCGAAAATCGACGTCAAATTAAATGAAGCACTCCATCTATTGGACCAATACCCAACTATTACACTCGAATTCTTCAATTAGATACATTCAAGTGATTAAAACCTCATTTGTAATATGTACCTGGCGCGAAATTGTGTAACTCTTTTGTTCTTTCTAAAAAAAAGTAAAAGCCGCTATTAATTTTTTTTTACCGTGTTCTATATTTATGGTACTTGCCAGTCTATTTCTATTCCCAAAGCGAGCGGGAAGATGTCGCCAACTCCACAAGTTGGGAAACCGGTGTCCATTTTGCAACTTTACTTTTTTATACTGTTTAAAAATGGAACATCACTGTCTGTCAACGCTCGTTTGTTTTTGTGGTTCAACTAGGAAGTTTTATTAGTTTGGTCTCGTATTCTTATATTTTCTAAACTCTTAGTGAAACGAGATTTACTTGAAATGATTGGTATATAACTATGTATCTTTGTATTAATGTTGTAAATATGATTTAGTTTCTAATATACAAAAGTAAAATTAAGGAAGTCAATTAAATAATATCTATTTTAAAAATAGAATTAATAAAAAGCTGTTGGAATTTAGAATCTCTACTTATCTTTTGTTCTATAAATTACTCATATGACAAAGAAATATTCGACGTTGACATTTTTATGGGTTCCTCGTGGCGCATACGGTCGACATTTCGCCTCAGAACGCCCAAAATAAAGTAACTTAAACATAATTAAGTATAAACAAGCATCTTGTCTAAACTTGAGCATTTATTTATAACAAAGTTACTTCTAAGTACTTTTATCTCCCCCGTGTTAAGATCGTCTTATCGTTACACTTCAGTATTAGAATAACTCGTCTAAAAATATATCCATTCAACTATGTTACATTGAGAGGTTCCTTTATAAATTGCATTTTCTTATTGAAATCGTATTACATTCAAGTCGTTTATTAACTCTATACATTTTGATATAATAATCTTACTTTTATTATACGCGAAATATTACGTGCTAAATTTTGTTAGCAGATAACTCTAAAACGGCTTAAATGATTTGAAATTTGCCAAAGAGATAGAAAGCTGTTAGGATAGCGCATAAACTACTTCATCATCATCATCATCATCCCCTGTCTGCCCACTGTTGGACATAGGCCTTTCCCAATGCCTTCCACAGTATGCGGTCCTCCGCTTTCCGCATCCA
>JAODUI010000010.1:4445906-4459102 GCA_027563995.1 Papilio gigon | reverse complement strand
CATCAGAGCGTTTAGAATTCACACGAACGCGCAAACTGGAGCTAGTGTTGGGTCACTTCGCGGTCTTTAGTCTTTTGGTTTTTACTTTAAGTCGTTTACAACTAACGTTGCTTGTGACCACTACAATTATAGTTTGATGATGTGACAGCCAAGGTTTATATATGAGTAGATGTTTGTAGGTAAGCAGTATCAGACGTCATTATCTATTATTTAAATGTAGACGAATTAGTAATTAAATCATTATAGTATATAGTACTCTGTTCCGACTTTTTTAAAATTTAATCAAGTGTTAAATCAGATTTTTGTTATATTTATGACGTCATTAACATTGTTAATTCTTAGTATAGTAATTTGGCTGCCCTTTAAGCAATAACGGGTTTAGTAATTTTATCGATTGAAGGTTTTACATTTGAATTCAATTTTCATTAGCTAAGGTTTTCAATGCCCGAAATACTTGAACAAAAACATGCTATTATCTCTAATTGTCACTAAAAAACTGCAATAATACTTTTTTTTTATTTTTAAATTTGGAAAGTCGCTGTTAATATTACTGACGAGTAACATAGGGACCAAGGGTGTGGAGCGTCCCCTCTAGATGGACCGTCGACTTAGTGCGGACGGCGGGAAGTCGTTCGATGTCGGAGAACTGTATTCTGTGGAAGCCATTGACAAAAGCCTATATCCAGCAGGCAAACAAAGGCTGATGATGAGTGTCATAAAAGTTTTTATTCCTTGCAAGATTTCTCCATTCGTAATGTACATGATTACATCATTAAATCCACGGTTCTGTAAATATACAATTTGTTTCTATATAACCATTCGGTCACGATATGACGTCAGCTGTTAACCAGAAGAGTAAATACAGCCTTGTTATGGATGCATCTAATGTCTGATATCAGTCTCGCAGAGATTTTTAATCAGTTCAGTCTTAACAATGGTAATGATGAAGGAAGTGGTCGTTTATGTTCGTGATGTAAAAAAACCAACAAGATTGGGTATGTTCTTTTTTTTTAATTTAAGCTATTTTCTCTATAATACAATAAATGCAATAGTGTAGATGGATAAATGTTTGTTGATATTTCCAAAAGGGCTTCTCGGATTTGGATGAAATTTGGCATAAAGATAGATTACTATCCGAATGAAACACATAGGCCAGGCTACTAGATTTCTCTTATTTCTGCACTAAGGAAGTCACGGGTCAAAGTTACTACTAAATAATTATTGAGTTTCAGAAGTTTTTTAGACCAATTAAAAACAGACAGATGTTTAAATTTAGTAATGTAATTTAAGCAGTGTTGCCTTCTTACTAGACGAATTATTACTATGTACTAATCGATTAAAACATAGAAAATCGATTTATTGATCTTGTACACCTTACTAGGTAACTTTCAGTCAGCATCTGCAGTGCCTAGATAACTAGATTTATAGAACTTACCCCACATATTCTGCAGCGGTAGTGTTCTCATTTTAATACTTACGCAATATAAATTGGCAATTGTGCTAGTGTAAATAAATTCTTTGGCAATGCGGCCAAATTTAATATCACTTTGTTGACTTTGCTAATAATTCGTGTCCAACGACAATTTTTCTGTTGCAAGGTTATTGTTATGTCGTCATTATTTAGCATGATATTACCACGGACTCTATTAATGTTTACTTCGTTTTGTAAATTAATGAAAAGGCTTGGTCAACATTACTGTTCAGATTTTATTAAACTAAAGATGCCGAATCTCGATATATATATGTATTTTTAAAAACAATATCAACTTTGAATATTTGATGACTTAAAACAATTGACAATTAAACAGTTTTGTATGTTACAAAACTGAGCAGTATCCCGTAGTCGAGCACTGAGCTGAGAGCTGGCTCTCTGCCTATCAACGTCACATATATCTTTAAATTTCTTTACATGTATGTGCGTTTCGTTTCTATCGTAGGATAAATGTACATATGAAATTCGATAAACTAAAAACGCATTGGTATACAGCGGGGATGGAACCTGGATCAGACGACTTCAGTCCTGTCCTGTCAAGTATTTAACAACTGAGTCAACAACGCTTGACGCTTTAGCTTCATAATCTTAGTTAATTATTATTACTACTTTTTCCTCCATCCACATTGCAACCGCTCGTAGTCTAGACCAGCTCGTTACATTTATGTTTTTAATACTGATTATACTGCATCCATCAAATCATTCTCACAGTTATAATTATTTTACACATCAATGGGAATGCTGTCGGAACATGTTTCCTTAATGGTCAGTACTCGACTCGTCTAAAACAAGCGATTGACTTTACGATTTAATTATAAAAGCAATTAATCTTTCCAAGAGTTTTTTTAAAGAATAAAGAAGTACGAAGAAATACAAACCTTGTAGAAATAGAAATAAATAACTTGGAAGTACTATCAACCGGTGTGCACCGACTATACTACTTATGAAACGGCTTAACACACGTGTAACTCGGTGTCAGTACCGACTAGTTTCGAGCCCATCGGGGGCTCATCTTCAGGGTGAGCGGCCCGTCGCTCACTGCACCGTACACCGACTAGTTTAGTAGAGACTTACTAATGGATGAATACGTGAGTCTTGATCGTTTTATCTTTAGTTTGTAATAATGTCTAACAAAAGATTCAATAGTTTACATGGAAGAGCATTTTTTTTGTAACAAAATTTAGTTATTTTTCGAAAAGATACTAAATTGTTTAACTAACCACGGAGAGTTATCACTGACACCTTGCTGAGAGCTCTACATCTATTAAATAACACACTCTTGGTGATGGTAGACTAGTTTGGACCCATCAGAGGTCAGGGCGAGTGATTATTTGCTAGTTGCTAGTCGCGTGGTGCCCCGCATTAGTCGAGGTCGGTGAGAATGGATGTAAGACGTAAGTCCTTCTTAATTTTTTTATAATAATAATATCTTAAAAACCCTATCCATACAGAAAAAATAACTGCGTAATATTCTCATCTCTTTGGTCTCCAAAAAATTGTAATCTATTTTATTAGTGACCTTGGTGTGACATTATATATAAATGTTAGATTTAAAGCATGTGTACATGAAAACAGACTGAAGCTGACGTCATCTCTGCATGTCCTTTTGTTACAAACTGTTCAATACATATCTGTTTTTCTATTTTATGATCTCATAGGTGAAAGACAAGATAGCGCTTTACCAGCTGTATTTAACCCAGTCGTTTAGAGGTACAATGTTTAATGTTGCTTCAAGCGCTTGACTGTGTAATCCGGTTTAGTCTGAAAGGTGAAGTACACATCAGATCAGCTGTATACGCCGCGAACGACGGACGTGCGTGCCGCGAAAATATACCGACGCGAGTGAACTGTGTTAAAGTGTATTTACGTCTTCAGTGATTTAATTATTTTATTTGAAATAAAAAAGTTTTTACTAAATCAAAGTAAAGTGTAAGATAAATTAGTGATATTTTTTCGAAATAACGAGAGTAACTGATGGATGCGCACGAATGATTTACTTTCGCTTATTTAGAAATTGTCTTATTATAATTTATTGCGAGTTAAAAATGCTAGTGGATATTACATAAAATTACACGTACGTAGTGAGACGAGACGACCTTCGTGTTTAAATAAAGTCTAGATGCGCAATTGTTTTACGACAGCAAACATTTTTATTTTACAATTAGTAGATTTTTCGATATTTTCAAATTTTACTTTGAACATAAAAAAAGGTCGTTTGATATAGTTTCACGAGAAAAAACGTAGCATGGTCTAAATAATTATATGTTGTTTTGTTAATCGATATAATTTTTTATAGTATTAAATTATAGTTTTCAAAGATATACTTCCAACATCCATTTAACTTTGATCACTGTAATTTCACACCATTATCTTATCGGGCACAGATTAAACAATGTTATCGTGTATTTTTTTTTAAATATTCGGATACTCTGCTAAACATGTAGATAAAAAAACCGTCTTCTGTATTAGGACTATGGACATTTTAAATTATATTTTACTATAATTTGCATAAATAACCAACAACAAGCGCGATCTTTTCAATCCATCTGTCAAAAAGCCGTGCCAAACGTCACGTCAGCCACTAATCATTGACTTAGAGCACAGACTAAATGACTTTTGAGACTATGGAATATACTGGTGTTGTTGATTCCTGCTAGTGTTGCTAACAACAGTGTTAAAAACGAACTAGTTTCTTTGTCAGTCAACTTGACGCAACGCGTGAATAATACCTATGATATTCCTTTATGCTTTTATTGACAGAACAGAATCAATTGACCACATTATAGGCGACTGCACAGATTAAATAATGTATTGTAAATATAGTTTATTATTAGTATATTTGTATAGTGTTCAACTTGGTTGTAAATTGCAAGGAATGCCATATGTCTTCTCTTAGTCATTGCACTGACTCAACGGAAAAGAAACAAAAACACTCGCGTACATTAACGATAAATAATTTGAAAGATGTCAATTGATTATGCGAGGGATATTTGCAAATACAGAATTATAGAGTGTTTCCCATTGGTCCGATTGACCTAAAGATTTCATAGATTCGGCCCTTTGGGGAAAAAAATCCTATCATGCCGATTGCAACGGATAACAATCAAATCAGCATACAGTCGTGTCAAACTGACGGAAATACAAAAGAATTTATCTTTTACAGTCAATATTAGAACGTTTAAGAATGGGTAATGTTCTTATTTTGAATTTGTAACTGAATTAAGATGCCCAAAAAGAAATTGACCACAACAAAACTTCGTCGACCATTTGCGTATTATGAGAAGAAATAAAAACGTGATGTGATTTAGACGACAATGGACATACAATGTTGTTTTTTTTTCTAAAGAACTGAGTCTTTTTGTTTGCAAATTGAATGCAAAAGCATCGCAAAAAACGCGACATCAGTTGTTTAGCATACACGTCACAGTTTTCTCCGGTCGTGAAAGTTATCATATTTTATGTCGCGACATTACAATCTCGCTGTAAAAATGTTAATACATAACGCTACAAGTAACAAATACATCTTATTTACAACAAAATACTTGACCATTCAGAGAAATGATTGCCGTGGATTTCATTAAAAATAATGTACAACATTAGAACAAAATATATTCTTATATTGGAAACCAAAATGTAGAGACAAAATAACAGTTTAAAAATACTTTACATCATCATCATCAGCCCCTGTCTGCCTGCTGGACAAAGACCTTTCCCAATGCCTTCCACAGTATGCGGTCCTCCGTTTTCCGCATCCAACTACTATCAAAATATTTTATATCGAACTATAATCATAATTTTTCAAACATTACTAGCAATTAAATCCATTTTAAAATCACATAACAATCTTTATCATTTCTATCATTATAACTTGTAGTTATTCGGATGAGTTACTTCATATCTAACCATATGATCAGAGTAACCATATAGTACAGTCGTAACCTTTAACGTTTCAACCTATAAAGATTCATTTGTTTAAATTCTCAAACAAGAATGACTTACTGAACATTTTAATATCGAAGTTTAAAATCAACATTTTGTAATGCAAGTAAGATATCCTCTAGTCACTTAAGCAGCCTTTTATTGCTGATTTCTTTTCTTAAATCTATACTAAGTTATTGTTTACGTGATCAGTAAATAACGGATTGACCTTCAATTGTTTTTTTACATTGTTTTCAGCTCGTGATTGTTCAATAACAGTTATTGAAGACACCTCAAAGGTCATTTAGAACGTAAATAATTCAATCCTTATCTTAATGTATTACGTAAGTAGAATCAATTAAAACTCATTTAAATAGTATATTTAATGTAGTCACGAATGTTTTCATTGGACGCATAAGTTACAAATGATCTCAGGAACTCCTTATAAGACGAGGCCAATCCCCGCAGGCCCCTTAAAGGAAACTTGGCTATTCATCGTTTAAAGGTATTCAAGGATGATCTATGATCTATTCCGGTCAAGATCAATACTTACGTAGTTATATAACACGTAGATATGGCTCTATGATTGTCTCTACGGTCGGGTGATTCTATAGTCTATGGTCTATGTTTTGCTATGGTATGCTAGATTTTGTTGGTAACAATATTACTTCATATAGAGTCGTTTTTGTACACTAAAGAAACCTCTTAGGTGTGGTATTATCAAACTTAATGTATTCTTAGTATGACTACTTAAGACGCTGAGTTCAGCAATTAATCGTTTTCAGTTATTAATATAACAGAACTAAACATAATTGAATTTTAGTAAGTGGTTGTTAATAGTTTTTTGACGTATAACGGTCAATGTCAGTGTTAAATTTTGTTTTAACACGATACTTTTACAAAAATCCAGTTAAATTTTTAACTTCTTTGGTAATAAAGTAAGTTTTTGAATTTCAACTCTTTTGTTACAGTCTTTTGGATGGTTTTGCAATAATTGGCGCTGGCCACGTAGAGACGGTCATTGCCATTAAGTTTCGAGGTTTAAATCTTTTTGTATTCAACTTTAAATTACAGTCTCCTTGCAATCGTTAATTGAAGCCTAATTTATTCCTTTACAAGGAAGTAGCTTTTGCATTCACAAATATTCAAATTTATTTAGTTATATTACATGGAAACAGATTGTGTATTGATTAATAATTTTATTACTTTTCCGTAAGTGAATTTTATTAATTTAAAACTCATTTTAATCGGCGTTCGTATGCCTGCTGAATATAGACTTTTCTCAAAGCCTTCCACAGTATGTGGTCTTTCTTTCGCATTCAATCTTTTTGAAACTTATGTTTTTGTAATAATAAATTAACAAACAATCTAGGAAATGTTCTCAAAATGTCAACTTTCGAACAAGTTTTGTAATTACCTTAACGTCTGTTTATTCCAGCTTTCGTATAATGAATCTCTTTGGTCTTTGTCAAAGATAATTTAATTTGTACTTCCTTTGGGCGTGTCTCGCGATTCTGCTCCCTATTGTTTGATAGATAGAGATTAATTCGTAAATTAATTGTGATTGGCAACCTTAACGGTTTATCGGAGCAGACGTTGATCTAGCTGACCGCTATCTCCGACGTCCGACCGGCTCGGAGCCCTGACACTTATCCTTCTAGCGAACAAAGTTGTTATAACTCGTTTATTACAATCATACCGTAGGTTTCCACTGATGAAACATTAATATAGAAATTGCAAATTGAAATCTCACAAGAAAATGTAAACAAATAAAGCATGACCGTAGTTTAATTAAAAATGAAAAGATATAGATAGCTTTAGAAGCAAGCTTTACCAAAGGTGTAAAAGTTTAAACACACATCCACAGTACATTTGACAATTTCTAAAAACGAAACTTGTTAACTCTTAACAATAAGATTATTTTCTAAAAAAATTTACTTAACGAAACTCGGTCTTAATTAAATTCTTAATTAACGTAACTTAAAGTGAAAGTAAAAATATTTCGTCATCATTTACAACTGAGTTAAATAACTGCGCATCCACTGTTAGATAACTGACAGTTAAAAGAAGTTGGGTTATAGAGAATCGATTGTAATCTATTGGAACAAACAGCTTAGTCATTTCTAAAGCATTCCCATTAAGAACTGGTGATAAAAGAGTTGTTTTAAATGACGTTTGTAATACATATTGCCGTCTTTTTCATTCTCTTTGACAAGACAGAGACAGTAATATTTAACACAAATGTAATTGCAGTTCTTTAGACGTCATTTGTTTTTATATTGCTGAAGTAAATGTTGCAAATATATTGAAATTAAAAACGATATAAGTGGAAGTTTGTAAAGCGATAAACAATGACGATATAGTTTCAGTTAATGATCAAAGTGTTAACAAAATGAGTTCTTTCGTTGCATCGAGTACGGGCGGTGTTGCGAATAACGAGGAAATTGGTAAGCATGAAATATTTTACGTAATATTCTATTTTGTTTCTTTAGTTTGCTTTACTTTAATAAGCTATGATGTAATAGAATTTATCAAATTATTACCAGAACACACAATGGTTAAAGTTTATCGTTGATTCTAGAAACAAGATTGTTAACTTCGATGATAAATAATATAACAACAATAGTGTTTCATTAAAACGATTATAAGTGAGTCTTCAAACATTATTTTCTTCACAATTATTCAAACAGTAAACAAGCTCTGTACTTGACCCGATCGAGTGTCTGGTTCGCCTACGATGTAGGCGTCGCCCACGCTGCAGACTTAACGTTTTCTCCTCGGCTCCCCGTCGCTAATTGTGCTATACTTATATCTATTCCTTCTAATGATGCGCACATTTAATATACATAAAATAGACAATAGATTACGTCAATTGAAGGTATATATTTAGAATTTGCCGTAAAATACATGATAAGTACCTCTAACTTATCAATTTTTATACCCTTTACTATCTCTAGATACTAGACTCTTTAGGTATTGTCTGAGTTAAATTCTCTATAAATACTCAAGATTTTAGTCTAGAGGTCCTTAGAATAGATTAAGAAATTATATTTCAAGAATCAAAACCAATCTGCAACTTTAAAGCCATAAAACTCGGATTGGTACGCCACTCATGTTTGCATTTTAATACTATGTGTGTTTTGAATTTAGCATTCTCAAGACATTTGAAGGACGACGGTCTACCAACATTTGTATTTAAGCTTCTGTTCCGATCATTATCTCCGCGTATGTTGCGATTGCATTCGTTCTGCGGCGTATTGCATTTGAAGTCAACATTCGTCACATCCGAATTATGTGTGTTGAGAAATTGTTACTTATGTTTATTGCCGTCAAACATGCGAGAGTATTATCAGTCAAGTCTGATGGTATTACTAGGATTTTCTTATATTTCTAGATCTGTAATGTCTTGTGTGTCTAATGATTTAAGAACCTTTACCAAAACATTTATCTATATAGTGATATGTCTTCCTACGCTACGTTGTGAGCATTCCAAATTTGGTAGATCTAAAATTCCGTCTGATAATAATGATTTGCTAATAATAATATTTATTTTTCTAACACTTAACTGAAACTTCATTAATGTTGTTTCAATTGAATAAACTTTTTTAGAAGTTAATCATTCATCTATCATTACTTAATGATCATTCATTCACTCTCATTAGCAGCTTCAAGTTTTAATTACTGTTATTGATAATATACCATAGGTCCATAGATAATTAATTAACTGGCTCTATTCCATCGCACGCATCGTTCACCGGTTTGCTTCTGTTACGTGATTGCATTCATTAATAATTTTATAATATAATTCAAGTCTATAGTTCCTGTTTTGTTTTCTGGGTTAATAACTACTTGGTATGCTGGGGAGCAACTCAAATTGGAATGCAATGCATCTATTGAAAACGTTTAGGCATCGTTCATATAACTGACATCACGTGCGTTTGTTTATCCGTTTGAAGCTACAGACTTGTTTGGTAAGGACGTTGACTTCTAACAATGCATTAGATTGTATGAATTTTGAATTTTCAAATGATATTAATCAAGTTACCTGCTTTGGTTTAGAGTTATGAATCATCGAATAGTCTAGACTACTAAAATGAACACAACAATTTATAGATTTGGAGCTATAAAGTCTTTTGTTAAAGTTTTCTTATGAAATAAATTAGAATGATTGTTCTGATCTAGGTCTCTTTAGCTCAGTGCCAACACTAATGTATAACGGGGTCACCTACCATTTGTAAGTGTACCTGCATTGTGCAATGCAGAGTTCCACGTTCGTATTGCATAGGCTTACTTGCAACAACATAAGGTTCATTTTCGTCTGCCTTTTTTAGTTCAATATATTGGCCTTCAGTTAGCGTTAGTTTTCCTTCTGTCACAATTCATTTGACACCGTCTGAAATATTCAAGCCAATATTTACCTTATGCTTTTAAATATTAGATATGTTCACAAATTATTATCTTATATCATATTTTTATTTCTAACATTTTTTAATATCCTTGATATTGCAGTAGAGGTAATTTGTAAGTCATTCCGATGACGTCACAACTGCGTTTGTATGCTTGAGTAAACAGGTTTCATTTTGAAACGAGCGCTGAAAAGAATACGTAAATGTCTTGTTTATCCTAAATCTAAAGTCATTTGTTGTATTTTAAATTTGGAACAATCAATGGTGGGCACAGATAATCAAATATCAGATAATATCGATACGAGCTACACGTCGATTGTCCCGACCTTGTCGTCCCCTACCTCGTCAGTTCCGTAATGGATAGCAGGCACTTCCCGCCTCTACGTCGCCATCGCGCGAATGTCATTTTGACATTTCCGTAGGGTTGTTTTGAGGTTATGAAACGTAAATAACAATAGTGCGCTTTAATGGTTTAGTTACTTTGACAAAACATGACACAATCAACTCTTACAGAATGTTTCCAACATTTATAATAGCTGTTAATGTGAGTTTCTTGTTAACATAGATTATAAGGGTTATAACAATTCTACAATAAAAATCTTTTGTATAGTCCAAGCGCTTTCTTTCATTTTTTTTTAAATAAGATATTGAAATTCAAATCATTATTCCATATTTAAAATTAATACCAGGGGCATGTTCCAATTATTTTTCGCCCGTGTTATGTTTATAAAAATATGGTATTATGAAATGGTTGGTGGCAACCCTAGCATATGTACGGTATTCTCTTTGCTTTCACCGGTGCGTGAGGATGTGAGCATGCTGTAACCAACTTGTATCCCCATATGGGTGAAACATTCGCTTTGGAAAGCCAAACGAATGCCCCGGCTTCACGTACTCCTCACATTTTAATTTCAACAAACTTACGTCACTTCAAAAATGTAAAAACTAAATGTTGAATTTAAAACGGAATTTTATTTATTCATTTATCATTGTATTTTAAACGAGTCACGTTGTCTTTCTGAAAATATTTAAATTTCATACAAATTTCAATCGCTAATGTATTTCGAATGGTGTGGTCTGTTTATTTCTTTGTCTTTATACAAATTAAATGGACCAAGGAGGATACGAAACAAAGGAGTTCGAATTACACTTACAAAGAACAGAAAATTTTAACACATTTCAATAAATATTTCATGAGGCAATACTGAAATATTTTATTTAATATCCTAGAACGCGAAAATATAAATGGATTATCATCATCGTCATCATCAGCTCCCGTCTGCCCACTGCTTGACATAAGCCTTGCCCAAAGATTCCACAGTATACGGTCCCCTGCTTTCCGCATCCAACTAATCCAACTTAAATGGATGGATGTTTGTTATTACGTATATCCAAAACAACATAACGAATCTGGATAAAATTTAGCACAGATGTAGAACATAGTTTGAAAGAATAGATAGCCTATTAACTAAGTTTCTATTTAAATCCGCATAGATGGCGTTGCTGGCGACAGTTACTTGTAAAATATATTACTTTAACGCGAAAACGGCACCTGTGAAGTATTTGTCACATTCATAATAAAACGGTTAAATACTTAACGTTATCGCGCGGTTCAATGAACTCTACTTTCCAAAATACAAATGTAATCGTCTAATAATTACATATACCCGAAAATAGGGAAGTTAAAACTCGAAAAACGTCCTTCTAATACCGATATAATTCGTGTAATTACGCCCAATTATACGCACGCGGAGTCAAAATCAATACTATGGTATTCATTTATAATATAAAACACGTATATAATATATGTCATACAAGCAGGATGTTATAATGTGTGGTCGAAATCGGCACAAATTGATTGCGACTCCGCTGGACCTGGCCTGGTTCAACGATCAACCAATACGCGTACAGCATTTCGCTATAATTCCCAGTGAGGGGCTCGGAGCCTATCCTATTATTAGGGGTGACTAGGCCATAGTCAGCATTGACCCAATGCGTGTCGACTTCACACATATCTTTGAATTTTCTTCGCAGATATGTACATACATCACGCTCACTTCATCGTAAGACTGAATGTACACGTGAAATTCGAAAATCGAATCACACATTGGTACACCTGGATCGAACTTGGGCATATTCAAGGACGGTCTTGTCCGATCAAGCTTAACATCTGCGCCACCGACGCCACGCACATACTAAAGTTTATTCTTGAATGTTGCCAGAACTGCGATTTAAATCTGCCAGACTGTAAGTCTAGACGTATTCAGAACTCGTCGTTGACTTTGGCCGTAAATTAGTTAGGACTAATAAACATCAAAGAACTTAAACAAGTTCACGGACCTAGTGACATTTCGAATGCTATTTTGAATCATCCGCACATTATTTAACTCAAACCAATGTTCTCTGTAACCTAAACACAACTTAACCATTATTTTCCTCATTCTTCTACTTAAAAATGTGAAAAAATAACTGTACAGGTGTATTCGCAGGGAACACTTACCTTCAAGTCATTTTTATCAAATATGTAAAGAGGTTTATTCAACTTGTATGACACTGTTTTACTCGATTCATTTAAAATTTTTTGAATACTGAATTTTTAAAGTATTGTTTTGAATTTGCTTTGTTTATTACCAAAAGTTGTCATCCGCAACTACGTTCTCGTGGCATGAAGAAAAACATAATTAGTATCTTGTATATCTCCAGATTATATTCAACATGTATGCCAAATATTACCGAGATTCGTTCAGCGGTTTCGAAATATATAATATTAATTTTGTCTTTATTTTCGCATTTATAATATTAGTAAGAAAACAAAGAAACGCACAAGGTTATAAGAGTACTTAAAAGTTAAATTCAACTAACAAAATACACTTTGAAAAATAAAAATGGCGGGTTGACTTCGTCTTGCGCAATAAGGAAGTCGACCGGTCGGTCAGCGGACACCGCGATGCATATTTACAAGAAAAAAAATAATTGCATCTCAACTTGAACAGGAAAAGAGTGAAACTTAATCGATATTAGATTTACGAGACCTTACCATTCAAGTTTCATTTTTAAAAAGTTATTTAATTGTTGCTGAGTGATCACATTCTGATGATAAAATCCATAACACAAGTTAGTAATAAATGGTCTTGTTATGACCTTTTTAAATCACTTTCAGTTAAAAAATTATTACGCTTCTTTTTCCTTACTTAACGAACTTTTAACAAAAATCAAAATCCAGTTTCACACTTCACTTTTTTTTTAAATAAATGACGTACGTTTTTATAAACACTTGAACGCAGTATTAAAAATCTCAAAGCGTAACATTTACAACTATGAAAGTTTTATAATAAACAAAAATGCTCTCTGATATAACATACATTTTGCAATACAATATG
>JAODUI010000010.1:4375407-4421818 GCA_027563995.1 Papilio gigon | reverse complement strand
GGAGCGGGTGAAGGTGGCGGGAAGGTGGATGCTTTGCGCAGGCACAGCTTAAGGGTCAGCCCATAGGCTCAGAAATACCGTCTGCCGCGCGCGCCGCCCTCCGCCGCCGCACGCACAGCGCCGCGCCCGCCACCAGCGCCGCCAGCGGTACGAGCGCACTCGCCGCAGCAATGAGCGCCACGTGCGCGCGCCCTAGCGGCGCCGCCTCGCCCGCCGCGTCCGCGCTCTCTTCGCCAGTGCCCGTCGCCTCGTCGCCCACTCGGCGCAGGTGCCCGCCCGCCGGCTTGGCGGCCGCCAGTTCTGCCAGTGACACCGTGCACAGCTTGCCGCTCCAGCCGCGCGGGCACTGGCAGGTGTAGCCGTCGACGCGGTCCTTGCATGTGCCGCCATTCCTGCACGGCGAAGAGGCGCATTCGTCCACGTCGATGCTGCAGTCCTTACCGGCGAAGCCCGGTCGGCAGCGACACTCGTAGTCGTTGTCAAGCACCAGACATTCTCCTCCGTTCGCGCAGGGCTTCGTGAGACACAAGTCCACTCTGGTCTCGCAGCGGGGCCCGAGGAAGCCAGGCGCGCACTGGCAGCGCTGGCCGTTCACTAGATCTACACAGGTGCCGCCGTGTTCGCAAGTAATGCCGGTGCAGTCGTCGATATCGATCTCACAGCGGTTGCCCCGGAAGCCGGACTTGCAGTTGCAGCGGAAGCCGTCGCCGGCACGGGAGCACGTCGCGCCGTTGCGGCAGGGGTTGGCGGCGCAGGGGTCAGCTTCGAGGCCGCAGTCTACTCCAGCGTATCCGGCGGGACACATGCACACGTAGCCGGTGGAGCGCGGCTCGCACGTTCCGCCGTTTCGGCAAGGTCTATCGGCACAGGTCAGTCGCCTAGTCTCGCAGCGCGCCCCTTCGTAGCCAGATGGGCAGGCACAGGACAGTTCCCCTCCCTCGTCAGGAACGCAAGCTCCCCCGTTACGACAGGGCCGGACGGCACAGGAGTGCAGCGACTTCTCGCAGTCGGGACCCGTGTACTCAGCGGGACAGACGCAGGTGTAGCTACCCTGTCCAGTGTTGTGACAGGTGCCGCCGTTCCTGCACGGGCGATGGTTCGTGCAGTAGTTGAGGTCTTGGTTGCAGAACAGTCCGCCCCAGCCCTCCTCGCAAATGCAGTCCCAGGGCTTGGAGCAGGTGCCGTGCACGCAGCCCGGGTGGCGCTCGCACTGGTCGCACAGCTCGCCCACCCAGCCAGAGTGACAGCTGGAAACAAACGGAGACATCGGTCAATAAACAATACGACGCGATAACGAGCATCTAAAAAGCTTGTCTTTCACTGCGAAGGAAGGATGAGGCACATGAACGATCAAGTCGCGCCGGGAGGTAAGCTGGGACGTTTAGCACGGGGGTGCGAAGTGGATACTCACATGCATTCGTCGGGCTTGAGACAGTGGCCGTGCTCCGCGTCGCAGCCGGGCAGGCAGCGCGCTGTAACAAAGAAACCTTCGTTAGTTACAATCGAACACACAACGCGTACAGCGCTCGTGCTAACTGCGACCCACCGCGATCACGACACATCCTGCAAGCGATCGCCGCATCGACTTAACTTCGGCACCTCGGTTCGCAAAGGACACTGACAAAGAGAGAGGTTCGTTAGCGCTGCCGCCAGGGCCGGGGGCGAGGTCGCGCGCTCCGTCGATTTATCTCTCAACCAATATAACATCCTCAACAAAGTTTACGACCCGCATTTAAATACATTTTTATTTCGACAGCGGAACAGGTGTGCGATGCTTGTTTTAGATTGTCTCCGTCGCTATGGAAACGGTACTGGTATAATACACAGAGTAATTTGTACATTAATTAGTATTAATCATAAAGGATGAGTATTTTCTACAAATGTGAAATATTAAAAAATGTAATATGCGCGTCGTTGACCGTGTGATTTACGGTCCGTGCGCGCGGCCGCGAACCTTACTCCGGAGCAGAGGTACTAGTGCCAGGCGAGCGCGCGCCGAGAAGCGGCGCGAGTGCGCGGAGTGCATTGCGGTTTGTGAACCCGAGAAGACGCCAATAACAAAGGTAATAGTAGTAATGTAAGCCGCCGGAAAAAAATAGTGTTTAGAAATAAGAAGTGTGGCGCGCACTCGTATCGGTCGGGTGCGCACGGGCAACTTATCGGAGCGAATACAAAGGGGCAGATAGCGCGGGGAACCTAACCGACGCTCGACCGTTACTACTCCCCTAACTAGAAAATTACTAAGGCGCCATTTTGCTCACGACTCCTGTTTCCATCGCATGTAATCCGACTTTATACCGGTTTAAATTAAACGAGGAAGCGCTCTGTGTATTTTGCTGAAACGATGAATCTGTGCTGGCCGACGCGCCGGGATACAGGAGATTAGCCTCCCCCGGCTCCCTACACCATTACGCAGCTTTGAACTTCGCCAGCGCTGCATAAAGCCCCCCAAAGTGCACAGTGCTAATCGGCTTACGACTCACTCTAACAAATTGGAGAGGTTAGTTCGGACAGAATTACGTCGAGCTCTATTTACGTTATGAAATTTTATACATGACCCTTTCTTTCGATTACTTAAAAGTTATTAGTTAAATATTTAGAAAGTTTTTTTTGGGAGCGACGGCGCCTGTTTTCGGTGCATCAAAGCGTCGATCAAAGAGTCTGAAGTAGTCGGGTTAATGCTCATTGCACTAGCCACTCTAGAGACGCCACTCGACTGCGATCTTATCTTGATCCTTGAGCGATCGGTAAAACGGGAGTCGTAAAAGTTATACGAAAGTGTCAGTGTTGTCGGCCGGCGGCGCCCTGCCGCGTTATTAATTATCAATGAAAACGGAGGCCTATTCGACACCGCTCTATTCGATATTCAGTCAGTGAAATTCCACAGAGGCCAGGTAAGGCAATGAAAAAACTTACCCTAGACATGTCACACGTGTTCCGGTCCTGCGCAAATATTGAGAGATCGCATCTGTTTGGAGACGGGAAGCTCGGGCCGCGTGGGATTCGCGATTCGGGATGCGCGTGAGAACCGAGGCCGACTCGACAATTAGGCGAAATTGCGTTGTTTACCCTGTCATTAGCGGGCGAGAGCTGCAGGATAATGCTCTGAGGCCATGCGAGCCGTGCAAACGAGTCCGTTTTCGGGATCGTTAAGCTTTCCCAGAAGGCGGGATACCGTTGGGCAGATGCGGTGTATCGTGACACGGTCAAGTGTATAGTTTATTTCGATTGGCGTTTCGTTTCTCGTCTAAAGGTGTTTGTGACCCGGTTCACGGCGAGGCGCTCGGCGCTCGGCTCGGCCCGCCGGCGGCTGGTGTGCGTCGCCGCTGCGTGCGTGTGCGCCGGCGCGGAGCGTTGTTTTCATTTCATTATGGCCGCTTCTCTCGCTTTTACATTTTCGTAATCGACGATACAAACTCCGGTATAGGGTTGTCGTTTGTTTATATTATTAAAAATTTACTAAAGCATCCTTTGGAGCAAGTTCTTTACTCGATTTTAATTAGAATTTTAAATGGATTGATTTAATTTTCAGATGGAATAACTTCTACAACTCTGCACTGGTACGTTTCAATGTAATTTTGCATTAAAATAACATTTGAAGGTAGCGTGTTGGCAACTACAAATTGATTGACAACGTTCGATCATAAAATCAATAAATCTCAGCGAGAACAGTTTATAATGTTGTCAGCCCTGATGGGGGAGCGGGACGGCGGCACGGCGAGCGGGAGAGCGGGAGAGGGAGGCGCTGCTGTCGCTCCGCGGGGTTTTTTGCGGCGGCGAGTGTGGGAACCCCGCGGCAGGTGGGGCTGAGATTGCGATGACATCCGCCCGCCACAATGCATCTTAGCGCGGACTTGTTTTACGATGCCTTGTTCAACACGCCGCCGTTTGAAAGGTTTAGACGGGGCGCTTTTTGTGCGCGTCCGTCCGTCCGCGCGGGCCGCTCGCGAACCACACCAATCTATTGTTTTATTAACACGCATCAATAGACACGTAACATCTTATCATATACTATTAAATGTATTTAGATGAATTAATAAACTTTCACTTCGTTTTATGTTAAATAAAAATATGAAAATCACTTAAGAAATTTACATTAAAAGTTTCTGATACATATATCGTATTTTAAAACATGCTGTATTCATATACGGTATGTTTTTATTAGGTGATCGGCATATACTACACTAGCAGCGGCATAGCAGACATTGATTGATGCGACTACAGCCTATCTCGGCTTTGTTTGTTGTAAGGCGGCGACAAACAGACAGACCCCACGCATTACATCACAACATAGTGAACGGCTTTAATCTGTCCCAATATAAATTAATTAACCGAAAGACTTCAAGACATAAACGCGATTTGAATATTAAATTAATTAAAATATGTTATATTTATTTTATAAGCTTAAGAAATGTTACGAGTTCTTTTACGGCATCTAATAAAACAGTCTTTGTATTTCCTTGTTGGTAAAATTTGGAAC
The DNA here is from genome assembly GCA_027563995.1 of Papilio gigon. Classification (NCBI taxonomy): domain Eukaryota; kingdom Metazoa; phylum Arthropoda; class Insecta; order Lepidoptera; family Papilionidae; genus Papilio; species Papilio gigon. The sequence continues at coordinate 4,417,338 of JAODUI010000010.1, read as the reverse complement.
AATTAGTGATAAAAATTATCATAATACCATTAATCTTAACATGCTTTGGTCGGACAATAATAGCGGAGTTTGAGGTTATTAACTCTATTATAATTAGAAATTACACGTTAATTAATAATTCGAGTAATTAAAAAAAATATATCTCTATACAGATATAATTTTTTGCTATATTCAAGTAACTTGATGAGCACGTAAACAAGATGATGAGATTGAATGTGGATAATTATAAAGGTAGAGATAGACCGAAGAAGTGGATGGATTGTGTGTAGTAGGATATAAGAAGTGTGTGTGTTCAGATATGGTGGTTGACAGATGTATGGATGATACTGTTTCGACCTTTTGTAGGGAAATGGGAAAGTTGGTGATGTAATGACTTTTCGCAGGTTCCTGACTGACTTAAAATTTATTTTAAGAGAGTATAACGTGGCATCGAAACTATGGATGTTATCCTGAAAATTGTTTAGTGCACGGTTCACGTAATACACCGTTATTTATAAATGAATTAATCATGTCTTTCTGTGGGAACAGAGTTGAATCGTTTAGAATTAGTAAACAATGATAAATGTAGAAAGAATATAGTTTTATAAATAATATACAGCGAACCTATGACCTGATGAGTCAGCGAGGTGCGGCGGCGTGCGCAGAAACCGGGACAGTGAGTGAAAACGCTACCCTAGTCGGCAGTGGAAAGGTCGCGGGTAATTAGAATTATTTAGCAGAGGATGTACGCGCCTGAAATGTAATTTTTTTTTGTCGTAACCCGTTTTAATGAGGAAGAGAGAATTGGGTGGACGTCCTATATTTAAATGGCGTCGGTATTTGTGTCGTGTAATAGTTTTTGCCTCGAAATTTCAATAGTTCGTTGTAATTAGAAACGGCCGGTGTAGTGTAACGCGAGCCTCGTGAGACTCGGCTATCGCCGATTTATCATACGACCGTACAAACACTAAATTTTACGACACCAAATATTACGATGATTTAATCATAAAACGTTGATTTAATAAATGGGTAACATTTAAATGGTTTCCGTGTTAAACTATCTGATAATCTTACTATGGATGGATGAATGTTGTTATCACATAACACCAAAACGGCTGATCGGATCCGGATGAAGTTTGAAAAAGAAGTAGTTTCCGGGAGAACCACCTAGCCTATTTTTTTAATCACGACAGTTAGTAATAAAAACTTACGTTTAGAGCAATAGTCGCCCGTCCAGCCCGGTCTACAGACGATCTCGCCAGCGGGCGAACAGGTGTAATGGCCGAAGGAATCGTTTCGAGGTCTGCACAGGACTTCGCAGCCGGAGCCGTAGTAGTGCGCGGCGCACGTCACCCTGTACGACAGCCTCAGGTGAGCAGCACCAGGTCCGCCCCAGCGTTGTTCCTCCTCCACCCACGGGCCTCCGACGTCCGCTATACTCTGCTTCGTCATCCGGGCAATGAGAGAATCTGGAAAAGAAACAAAATCATGTTAAACATTCCGTAACTATGTGAAATAACGAAATTATGTTTGGAACACATTAGTTATTTATGTTCATAGAAAAGGCATTACACAAAGCAATGTTTATAGAGGCTATGATCGTGCGCTCGTCAGATCGGAATCTCGCTAGAGGATAACGACACGCTTAATTTGATTAAGTCGAAAAAAGTATTATCTGCGTTTGTTTATCGGCGTGGGAAAGGGTTATACGAGTAAATTGACCTGTTAGTGTCTATTTGACGCCCGCATTCGAACGCGGGAATTCATTGTTCCCAGCGTGATTCACAGCTCCGCTTCGTTCGCGCCCGCTTTGATTGATAAAGACTTACTAAACACATTTTTATATAACGGCATCGAGGAATCAAACATCAAATATATATGATGAAAACAAAAACTAACGTTCGTTCGAAGTTTGGAAATCGTGTAGGACCATATTACAGATTAAAAAAGACAACGAGATCCATTCATCAACAGCGCGACGTCTCGGTGGAGAATCGCTGAGAAACCTCGGTATCGCCGAGTTCCTACATTTATTTATTTCCACTCACCGTCTCGTCGGTCTTTTTGCCCATCCCGGCGCTACATTCCTAAGCCGGTAATCCCGACAGCAGATAAAATTAAACCAGACGCGAAACAAAATTAAAAGGTACATAAAAACGATCGTAGCCGACTAATTTCGTGGCGCAGTGGGCCCGGCGCGGTACCGATGGCCGCTTTGTGTTGCGTGGGGCTGGTGTCGGCCGTGCGGGGGTACACAGTAATGAGACGGACCTTATCTCGCATCGCGCATTCCTCACGACCTCTTGTTTCATATCAAACAGGCAGGTTAATGCGTTTCGCCACAATACCTTAAATATTCATATTCGTATCGAGAGCTTTTGATTTCTAAACGGTATGTAATTTATGAACGTTTTTGGCGCGAGTTCCGCGCCCGTAATCTCTGCAACTGACAGATGATTCGGCTTTAACAGAGTCGGGATTCAACCATTTAAGCCTGCACCGATACAATCGCGGCAATAAATCTGGTAGATAAAACGCATAGATACACTCATTGCTTACCGAACGAAAACATAATAAATATAGATTTATTCCGATTAGGAATTGAGAGAATAAATCAATCGTATAGGAACCGAGAACTCCGCGATATATCATTACGTAAAAAGTTTAGTATGCGGTCTAGAATACGACGAGAACGTTTCATAATGTTCCAGTTGAAATTCTAGATTCGACTTTGTGATGAAGGTTGTATTATATAAGATTATATTACAACTTGATATTAATTTTTGAAGTAGGTATGCGCATACAATCTAGGAGCATTACATCGTGGCTGCAGAGTTGGGGGAATTAGAAAGATGATGTGTGGGAACACGGAGCTCGGCCGCGCACAATTTAGCTCGACTGTGAGCAGGAGAATTATGGCAACCGTGAGTTAGGGCCGCTCCTCGTGCGCTTTAGGGTTGCCGCCTTTAATTTAAAATTCTCATATTTTATTTTTATATAATTTATCTTTGTAATAAAAGTTAAGTTTGGCATTATTTCTTAATATCGTACGGCGAATGTTTTACAAGTAAATTGCAGCATCTTATTTTAAATAATGCTTAAAACCTTGAGCATCACAAATTACAGCTATCAACGTAAATCACGGCGATAGAAAATGAAGGCTGCTTCTTTTTAGTTTATAAATAAATAAGGCATTTAATTGAGGACGTTGTACGTGTTTAGGCAACGTATCATTACGGCCAGAGGTCAAAGCAAACACGTGAAGGTAGCGTTATACAAAATAAAAGAAAGCGATCGAAACTATAATTTAGATTGGACGAAACACATCGGATGCGGACCATTTGGGATGCATTAAATGCGATTTTGAAGAAAACGCCGGGATGCGATCACGCGATGCAGCTTCCGATCGACGTATCGTCGGGCCGGATGCACTCCGCCATTATACTGCGATTGACAACGACCAGTCGAGCGGACTGGACGGTAATCTATAGTCTAATTAGTGGCTTGTTTGCAATTTATGTCGATATATCGGTAAATATAAATACATCAATTCTTAAGTCGGTAAATAATGAACAGCATGCGTGCAAGTCGAGCGCCGAGCCGAGTCGGTTCTGGCGGTGGTCCGCCGCGGCACGTCGCCGCCGCCGCTGTGGGAAACGGAATTTCATCAATGGCCTGTGCACACAGACGACTCACTCCTTTTGTTTATAAAACTGTCCACTTCTAATGGTCGACGAGTTTTCAATTTGAGCGGCGCTTCTCGACGCGCCGGGTAAACAATCTTGCGGCCCCGGCCCCGCTCGCCGTCTCGAACGTGACTTACAAATTAGGATTAACGAAAGAGTCATTATACGTAAAATTTTCGCACGTCATTCTACGCGTTAATTGTCCATTGTTTTTGAGGAAACGGCGGTCGTGTTCCGGCGCGGTGCCGCGAACTGCGGATTGCGCAACTGTAAGGCTAGCGAGAGGCAATTAAAGCAGCACTATCATGTCGAGAAAGCTCTGGGAACTGAGAGCCGGCCATGTGTAATGAATTGACTAATAACGCACGGACAGATAAGCGGACGTCACCACATAGCTGCCTCGATAACTCCATCTTAGTCTTAGTACGCCGACTGGCCCGCGGCGACACGCCACCGGCCGACCAACTTTTTTTTCCAGATTCGTTTCTCAAATAAAAATGATGACTTACGTAGAACGTTTATTTATCAGTCTCGACATAAAAATGAATTACAATCAGATAAGATAGTACCGGAAATATATAGATTTAAAACTGGTGTAGAAAAGCTGGGTAGAGTCCAGTTGAATACCGGATATCTGGCAAGAGCACGAATCACTTGACGCTTCATTTCACACGCTCTCGGAGCGCCTATATGGAGGTGTAAATCGAGACAGTGCGATATCGTGAGCGGGGACGCCGCGCCGCGCCGCTGTAAACAAAGAGAGTCATACGCGAGGGCATGTGCGCGCCGTCCCTCCGCACCTCCGCCTCACATCATAAATTGAATCTTCCGGAGCTCACATTTTTTTTTACCAGCAAGCCCTACGACGAAAGATGAAGTAAACTTAAAAATTTCACTTCCTCGGGTGGTATATTTTTTTAATAGGTAGGGGCCCGTTAGCTTGCCAGGTGTGGCAAGCCTCGGGGTATAAAAGATTTCGTTGAAGGCGCGGCGGGATCGCTATTGTCGCCTTGAGATCTGAAGTCTCGGAATCCCTTTAGAACGTTAACAATACTGCAGAATCTATCACGCATTTGATGTTAAATCGGTAAACTGAGACTCTTTGCGTAATATACAAAGCACTAAGAAAAATCTGTCTAAAGCTTGCATTGAATGAATTTTAAACTTGAAGGAAGCCGGGGTGGGTTTATCGTATTATTTGATAGTAAATGCGGCCGGTTACTATTGGAAATAGTAAAAAAGCTAAAATGTGATTTAATTTTTTTTTAATTTAATTAAGCACCGCGCGGCGGACAGCGAGTGCACACAAACTGCTGCGCCTCTAACCTGTTATTATGCTTGATTAGATTTCTGTTGGTTACATTTCTCGGTAGTGATGCGGCGCCGCCCATCGCTCCCGCGCCGTATTAAAAATACACCCGTCCTCTTGTTAGTGTTGCCATAAAAAGTTACTTTAACGGAATAATAACATTTTGCTACAACATTGAAATTTTCGCATTTGCAAATCCTGAATAAACTAGGCTCAGCGATATTTATCATAATAAAATGTATAGATTAAATTTAATACAGTCCTAATTTTTTTTTATTTTAAATGGCTCCCCTAATCCTAAGCTATCCACTCGGGACGCTAATGATTTTCGGTAACCGGCTCGTAGCGCACCATATCTCTGAATCTGTTTTTAAGTAAATCACGCCTTGGTTTTTTTTTATTATTTCGGACCGGACTTGTAATTATGACGGTCAGAGTGCATTGGGTTCGGAATCTAATTATGAAATGGGCGTTGTTATAGTCTATGGTATGCAAGTTCGCGAATAATATAAAATTGGGCGTGTTACAACGCTGTTCAGTGGAGGATATTTTTTTTATGACCTTATTCGAATTTTAAATATATCGTTGCATGCCAGTGTTTGAAGTTTTATTTGTATCGATAAGCTTCGAGTATTGATGCACGCGCCAATCTCCATGATGATGTATTTACGTTCGTTTGGTAACATTTTGTTTGGTATCGTTATTCGGTCACGCCATGTCGCATGCGATGTTGAACTTGTCGATAGTTTATAGAGGGGCTTTTTAGAGCGGACGATATCGATTGAAGAATTCATATAAATAACAAAACACATTTGCTAAACGTTTGTACAGTAACTGACGCAATCCTCGTACGAATTACTTTTTTTTTTCTATTTTATCTGACGTCCAGGCGTCGGTCAACGGCCAACGGAATACATTAGAACATTTCTACTAAATTTTCGTCCTACAGAAGGCTGACTTTATTAGAATACGGTGCGCATTGGCACGCGAATCACGCGCCGCGGGGCGTGCCCTGAACGCCAAGCGTCCACACCATGGGAACATTTTTGTCTTCCACGATGTGATAATATAAGCATTCAAATATACATACTGTCCGTTAAATGCACGATAAACACCCAGAATTACTGTGAAACCTGAATGTGAGCGACTCGAGGCATACGTGCTTAGAATATTACAAGAAATGCACGAAATAAAGTCGCTTTATTACAACAAAATAAATTAAAAACCTAATAACTCACCATCAGATCTTGACGTTTCGTTTGTGTCATGCCACGCTTCGACAATCAGCGAGAAAGTGCCCTGGAAACAAGAAAATAACATTAGACCTGACGCAAAGTACGTACACATTAAAAAAAAACAAGCTCGGATAACCGTACAGCGGAGTTCTATAACGAGCATTAAGCAAGCGTGTGTTTTCTCGTTCGTCTACCGAGATAAACCAAGATATAACATCTCTTGGCCGGAGACCTTTAAAATGGGCGCGGCGGTCGAGCATTTCAAATATTTCGTATAGTTTACTACCGCTGCGGCGCGGTGGCGGTGGCGGTGGCGCTGGCGGTGGCGGTGGCGGTGGCGGATGAGTGTAAATTAAAAGCACGATAGACAGGTGAAGACGGAGGCAGATGCGCGCCGAGAGAATTGTATTAATACGGGCTAAAAATACTCGCGCCGTCCATTCGTACATAACTCGGCCAAATATGGAATCATCGTTTCCGTGGGCGAGCGTTGGAAAAAATGTACTGTAATGGGCTGCTATCTGATAGCGCCGTGTTGACATTTGTGGATGTTTGCTTAAAGAGGCAAAACGGTTGTCGAAAATACGATTAAATATGATAAGGAGGAGTCGACAGCTTGCCGGCGCCTGCGCACACTATCGATGGCCTCCCGTGCCGCCACCACTCGCGGCCATGCGAAATTGTCCATAAAATGGCGCGCTCGCCTCTCTCTAGTTCATTAACCTCCAATTAGCGAAGACAATAGATTCATAAGTGCGGCGTATTCTCGCAAATGAACTAAAGGATTAAATGCTTATTCGTGTGTAAAGGAACGCGCATATATTGTTTTCTACGGTGATCGTAAAAAGCGGCAGACGGCGCATTCTGTCGGTGCAGCTTTTTATATGAATAATTACAGTGTACTTTTATTGATAAATCTGATACAGGGTAATATTATGAAACTAATCAGTAGTATGATATTAGTTTACAAAGGCGTAATAAAATATAAATTGAAGAATTCTTGATTACACATTTGATTTGAGAGGCGAGTGAATGGGAAAGTTGTCATCGAAAAGTCAATCGAATAGTAATTTTGTTTAGAATGAACGGCTTATAGAATGTAAAGAGTCGCGCGACGTAACGTCGTAAAGGCAATCAAGGGGCCGGCAGCTGCGCCCGGCGGATATGAAAGGTCAACTTAATTCCTTCATATGACACGCTCGCCTTACCGCATGATTCAATTTTTCACCGCCAGATGTCCCCTTTCGTCAATTAGAGACGAATGAAAACATTATTTGCATCGCGCCACGTAACAATGAACTATTTAGCATAGGAACTCGCTAACAATCATCATTGTGGATGGAAATCGATACTAGAAATCACATTTTCTAAGATTCTCACGACTCTTCTATAGGAAAGATTTCTTTTCGACCCGACTTGTCGGGGTTTTGACGAATTTTTAATAAAGTATAGAGTCGTGACCGAGCGGACGTGTTATCGTCCGTCTGTGAATATCAAGCAGGCTACCGATCTGAATAAACAAATTTCAGCTTTATCCTTTCTCACATCGCGTGGTAGAACGTGGACTTTATTGTTGGGGGGCTAGGGAGGAGAATCGCGGGCGGGGCGCGGGCGATTCGCTCGCGATCAAACATGTTGAGCCGTAGTACACAATGTATTGATTTGTTAATCGGGTATGGAGAGCGCATTTCGGTCAGCTGTAGCCGGCTGTAAGTGTATGCCGGTTCCCACGACAGTGACTCTCGGAGCCGGCCCATAAAAAGCGGCCGACGAAGCTTTATATATATATATACGTGCCCGACGCGGCGATACACTCACAATGCGCGCACACCAGCCGCCGCTCACTAGTCACCAGCTAGTCGGCAATTAAGGAAACATACTTGTCGGTGTTTGTCGGTGTAGAACTCGCTTTATTTATTAAATGGTATACGTGTCGATAAGCATTTCGGTGTGTTCCATTTTTACTTTTTCAACATAAACTTATCTTTATTCTTGTTTTTTTTTTTTGTTGTTGTTATAGATTGTTAATATCGACGTACTGTCCGATTACAAAAAGATACCTTATAATATGGTGGAAAGAAATGCGATAGACTGGGATACGTCGATATTCTAAAATTGGGTTATTTAGATAACATTTACGAGGATTTTATAAATGTTATTAATTTAAGGACCAGGGATACGTGGGAACTGGGCAGTTAAAGCTATTGTAAAACACAGTTTGAGATATTTTCGGGAACAAAAGAAATTATCTTTCGACTTAACTTTCCCACAAGTTTTGGCCACGTGTTTATGAATACTGTATTGTCAATAGTTTGTTTATTGTTTCATTGCTTGTTTGTTTTGTTAATAGAAGGCAACAGATGTTCTGTTATTATGTTCCTTTACGACGGCTAATTTGTCCGGCCATAGATTAGGGGATTTAAAATACGACAAAGTCCTTTATTGTGTTTGCTTTTGGTATCTGTATGTATTTAAAAAACATCAAAGCTGTCGTGGCCGATCCCCTGTCGACACAAGAAAATACCTAGTTATTCGGAATACAAACAGGCAGCGAGCAAATGGAGAAGATCGTGATTTCATATTTCACACTTGGCTAGTGTGGTAACATCGTTTGAACAGGTTTTTTTTTTCATTTAACTATATCCCAATGTGAGGATGAAAAAGCAATTCTATGCCTTATTGTCTAACAGTAAGGTACAGAATACATCGACACAATGCCAAGTTCACGGGACCGGTTCAAGTAGATGCCGAGGGAGCATCGTGTACCGTCCATCAAATTAAAAAATATGCGAAATGCACGTTAATGAAGGACCAGTAACGTGTCAGTTAAAGTGTTTCAGACAACGTTTAATCCGAATTATTAATGGTTTTAATTAACTTTATCTCATTCTATTCCTGAATCCAATCCGGCGACCGGAGAGCTTCTGATTCATCCACCTTAATTATAATTTCTGTGAGACCTCTGGCGGTATCGTTTTTTAAAAACAAAAAGACGCCCCGCTTTACGTTCAACACGATGTTGTCATTTAAAATGTCCCAAACTGTCCGGAATCGTTAAAGCGTTTATTGAATAAATTACGCGCAACGGCCGTACCGTGTGAATGTAAGATTTTTATGTACGAATATTCTATAAAAAAAAACATATCCAGGTCGACGCTTTATTGGCGACAGTACACGGGTACGGTTAGAATGCTAAACAGTTTCGTGGTAAACACGAGTAAGTATGGCGAGTTCAAACGTATAGCGCGGTAACATTTAGGATGACATTAGAGGTATAGGCGACTTTCTAAAGAACGTACCGTGTAATCCAGACGGATTATAGTTGTTGGTATAGTGGCACATTGCAGTGCAGAGACAAAAGTCGGTTCTCAAAACTATTCGAGCTACGGCGTTCTAAATCACTATACCCGCTGACCATTTGTTATTTTGTTTCAATGTCAAATATTTTTAAATGTTTATTAATTAGAAACTTGTACAGAATTATTAGAATTAATTTATTTATAATATTCATGTACGAAAAGTAACAAAAGGTAAGTAATATTGATGAATAATAAAATGAAAATAACATCCTGAGATATTGAATTTTATCTGCAAGCGTAGCAATTAACATCCTCCAATTAAATTAAACTGTTGAACATTTCTCACGGCAATCATAAAATTTAACCGCTAGCCAGTGTTGCCATAGTCGAAAGTCGGAATAAACAGAGGTCGCCATATTAGAGAAAACTCTGGCTCATTATAAAAAGGATTAATTACTACACACGGGAATACCGCGTAGCATTAAAAATGTTAGAGTGGGTCGTAACTCAACGAAATGTTACACTTGGTGTGTGACCATTTCACTGAGACCACGACTGTTAATGGAAGGATTTTCGATCGAAAAAAAAAAATACACTGGCCAGTTACATTAACCGAATAGCAAAAGGAGAATTTTGGATTTTTAAAAAAAGAACATAAAAGTAAGTTTAATTTCTCATGGCATAGGTGGGATTCGCGGCGTCTGGACGCACCCGGTCTCACCAGGTTCGGAGGAATTCGAAAAATGAAAATGTCGGCAATAAACAACGGAATGATTTGAATGAGGCATAAGAATTAAAAAACAAAAGCGGAGCTAACAAATTTCTCGAGTCGGCAGACCTCGCTACGGAAGATCGGTTGATAACGCTCTGAGAAGGGTTTACGATAGGGCTGTCGAGCTCAAATCAAATTTCCCAAGATTATGGGAAAAAAACTATCACATACTGAGTTTAACTTGTAACAGTTGTATATCTCTTACAAAATAAGAAACTAAACAAAAAATAATAAGTATTTGAAGATTGATTTTGTATCTTTATCTTTGAAGTTTTTGTCGATGTCGGCAACCCTGTTGAACCTCGTCTTCGAAGGCCTTGTGATCAGTTCATACGGAATTAAGAATCCTTATTCGAAGTTGAAACATGATTTGTACGAGATTTTAATCTTATGCGGTTTTTACACTAATCTATTTTGCATACTCGCCGAAAACGATGAGATGATTTGAATATAAGACCATTTGCTAATGTGTTTTTAAGGTGCTTTTTATCCGATCGCACAACATCTTGAGGCGAATAAATTATTCATAATTAATTTAATCCACATTCCTTTTATATCAACCAAAAAAAATACTTCAAAGTAACATCTTAACGTTGTAGCATGTTACTTGTTCTCGGGCTAATAGTTCTTTGACGTATTGAAAGAAGTCCATCGTACAAGGACGCTACTTTCCATATTAAACAATGATTAGGGCTCATTTGCACACTGCGGATATGGCACGGACGTGTGCGATGAATAAATACGGGAACGCAAGTAATTTCATCATTAAGTTTTGAGGGTACCGAGTCCCCTTGACAACGTGAGAACGCCTTGCAATAGAGCCAACTAATAGATTTCAAACAGGGTTACCATAATTTAAATGTATCCTATATTTTATTTAGTTTCGGTCTTTCAAAATACAGTAAAAATAATTCCATTTAACATTATTTTTACGACCATAAAAATTAATTTGAATTAAATATTTGTGAAGGATATTAAATTTTAAATTAAGAATTCGCTAATTCGTGCGCATTTTTACAATGTAACACAAAACTCAGTGTTGTCATAATACGTTTAACGTCCATAAAAATATTTGTTTTATTATTAAATAAAATTTACGGAATAAACAATGGTAACCCTAAATTTAATCGGTAACCTAAAATGGAGAGACCGATTTAATTTTGGAACGCTACGATGTCCGCTAACACGTTCTTAATTTGAATTGTGATTGACATCGACTAATTATTTATATTTAATCTATGCTTTTTATAATTCAAAAGTGTACACGATTTATTTATCTTTGCCAGCGTAATTATACTCCTTTGATTTGTTTATCTATGGCCGGTAGGAGTAGTTAAAATGTCAGAATGACCATAAACGAGCGGACTTTTGAGTAAGATGTGTTTTCTTAGCGCTGGCTTTGGTAACATTTAGTTTCACCATCTATTCATTATACAGTCAGGCCCGTCACGAGCTTATTTTCTTTATCCCGCACTATGACTAATCGTTATTTACGATCTGCTCCCATTGGTACGGTCTGTTATTTTAGCGCCTCGAGTACACCCGAAGTAATAGGTTTTTTGTATGCGCGTTCATCTAGCCGAAGATGAAAGTCGGCTCGTTGAATAAACTCGGTTAATTGCCGTATAATTGTTTAAATTCGTAACTCGGCACCGGCATCCGCAACGGCGACAGTCCGAAGCATGCACTTCGAACTACTTTTACGTGGAATTTCATTTCGCTCTTTTTGTGCGTCTTTAATTGCCGTTCGTCGGAAAGGAGAGAGATAAAAGAGTGTGTCGAGGGAACAGGGCCGAGAGAGCATTCCGCAGCTTCGCTGGATATTAAAAGAAGCGGATGTGGGGGTAAGTATTTTAAGAGGATCCCGAAGCGAGCGGATCGAGATAAAGGAAATTATTAAGAGCTCTCTATACGATAAAAAGACAACGTAGACGGAAGTTTCCGAGACTATAGTTTATAAGCGACGGATATCGCGTTACGGCGCGAAGTAATAAGTCGATGATCCGTGCGAAGGAGCGCGCTTTTCGATTTTTAAACGTTTATGTTGTTCGCACGCTCGATGATGCAATTTCGCTCGTAAACATCGATGTGTTTTGGTGTGAGACGCGTGTGTAACATTACAACCTCTTTATTAATTTATAATCGGCCAGTATGATTTAATGTTTGTAAAATTAAAAAGAAAACTCAGTTGTATCTGCAGCCAGTTACTTTCTATTGGAGAAGCCGCTGGAGGGCGTAAGAACGGTGTTTCTCACGAGACAATGGATCGAAGACGGCAGCAGCCGCGTGCTTTACCGTACTATTGTTTTGAAAATCGAACCTGACGTCACTGAAACGTTAATTTCCTTGAAACTAACACTATGTTATACGTTTACTGTAACAGCCGATGTAGTGTTTGTTGAGAAGACCGCTATGTAAACTAGACGCACCATATAACGAAGTCACATTAACACATGACAAAGGACTTTTTTAATGCATTTAATTCTAACAGTTCATATGTAACCTTTTCCGTGCAGATTATTGTGAAATCTTTAAAATTATAGAATAAATTACCAGTTGTTATTTGAATTGTATTGGTAATAAAGACGAGCACTATGGTTTTACGACGTTTCAAAGAGCAAACGGCCCTTTTAATTACGGCAACGATTGCACCGAGCCAAGGATGGTCAACTTTCACGCCGAATATGTGGCTACATTTGGACCGTGAAGCGCTGACGAAACATGCAAAATAACGAACAATCTCTAGAATTAGTTACGCCGTTGCTTAGTCTACTTAGGAAGACGCGCATTTCTTCACTCTTAACACATTTACCTATTGTGTCTTAACACAGCCGTTTCATAATTCCAGTAACAGACGAAGAACATATTATATGACTAGACTGTACTATAAAAAAAGATAGGTCGCTGTGGCTCTGCTTCTATGGTGTGTGGGGATCTGTTACAGAAGGCTGTGGTCTTCTCTTAATTTACAATTTTTTTGTAACTTTCTTGTTTTTTGTTACAGTATTAATAGGTTTGCTTTACTTTAGTTTAATGTGATTAAATGATTCCTATTTGCTCATAGTTAAGCAGCCATATTGTGCTGTATTTCTTTGAACTATGATATCCGATCTTCAAATGTTTTTATGACACTCATAAATTTTTGATGTAAAACTTTACTTGATAAAATAACATTATGTATTAATAAAATTCACTAATTAATACAAGGATGCGGAGTATGAATATTCTATTATAATTATACAAGCTTCCGTAGTGTTGCCAGTTTAAAAGAACAACGTATCGGGTGGCAACATTACAAACATAAATTCAAATAGCAATGCCCTCATGGTCGATGCTAATTAATACTCGAACGACCCGATCGACTTGTAAGTTTATGTATTGTTAAGTAAAGTTTTAATCTACAATTAGCATTACAAAAAATATAACTTAGTTGGAACATACATATGTAAATATGTGTTTATTAACTTTGAAATTTATACGCAAATTATATATTTTTTTATCATCAGATTATTGCAATGACTACATGATGAATGTTTACATATATGACGCAATTTATATAATTTTATTAATAAAAAAAATAAGGAGATTTCACTTTTGTTTGTAAGTATGATACAAAAAGTAACGGACAATCGGAAGGTAAATATAAAAAAAAAGTCAATTATTACTGGTGGCCGCAGCTTTGTGTGAGCGTTATCGTGTTTTTGTGAGGCCGGTGTCCCAACCTCGGCTTAATCATTGTGGGAAAGTGACTTGCCAATACACATAATGCCCACAACCATCGGGATCTCGCAATTAAAAGTCCGTACAAGAGGTTACAGCGAACACTTCATTGACTAGCGCTAGTTGTTTTATAGCGTTTGAAAATAAACAAAAGTTGTGAGTAAATTGTTACGTCATAAATAATCTATTTTAGTAACTATTGTCGACGAGACTTGAATGTTTAGCCTATAAAATTGTAATCGAGTGTACGAGCATTCAGATACATACTTTGACATTTAACTGCGTCTCCTACGTTAGCGCGGGGCAGGTGTCTACCATCTTTTAAAAACATTCAATTATGTGCGTTCGCATTTTTTCGCGTTAAAACATAGTAACGGTCCCGCTTTGGAATTCTGAATGAGTGCGTACATTAGTAGGGTGAGTTCCCTCGGCGAGGTGCATTTAACAACCCGCCGCGTCGCTCGCAAAATAAGCATAATTCGAACCGCGTCCCGCTACGCAAGTCGGCTATCGACGCTCATGATCCGGTCTCACCTCCGCGACATCCGGGCGGCTAGCGGGCATCACATGCCGAACACATTACAATATAAACTCGTGATTTACAAACACAAATTGTTTAAAAGTAAAATAAATGAATGAGACGACGACGCGACCACTCGAATACAAATGAGATTTCTTTTCGGAGTGAGCCATCTCTTTCTTTAAAGACTATATGATAAATCGTTTCTATGCATCGTTAACCCCGCGCCGTTTTACATCTAATTTTTCTATCGATGTTGTCAGTAATATTAATATTCTTATGACCTATTATCGATGGGGTCGATCTCGATAGTAAAATCGATTTATATAATGTTCTGGTCGAACTGTTCCAGGCTTATTAACCGTTAGAAACCCGAGAACCGATCGAGGAATCGTATTTCAAAATTTAAATTTAAAGAAATACAACTTATTTAAATATAGAACACTGCGAATACGAACATTCAGTGATTTGAATTTCGAAAATGGAACGCCGCGTCTTTTTCAAGCAAACCTCCGTTCACCTGCCGGCCGAGTCACGAAGGTAACGTACCTATTCTCTCGTAGCGATACATTACGCGGCATTTATTTGTCTAAACGACATGCTTCGCGGAGCACGCGAGCAATGGCCTTACAACGGATATAGCAACAGATGAAGTGAACCTGGATGAAACAAAAGCCCCACATATGTTAGACATCCATAGAAATTGAACTGCCAATGGGCATTAGGTCGTCGAATTTTAAAGCGTTCCAATCGAGCGAGATAAAGCCCATATGGCGAGAATTCGACGTCGGACATTTGGAGCTTAACCTGTCACATCCGAAATTCGATAGACGGGGCTATTATTTCGCGTCGCTTTCGCCCAACTGTGTCGTATGTCGCCCCGGGAATAGACAAACTGTATATGAATTTAAACAGGAAGTTTCAATTTAGCGCCAATTCATCTGTAATGATAGTTGGCGGAAGGCGGGACACGGGCGTCCATTTTGTTTGGAATAAAAAAAAAAGTTTTATATTTCGTTCTGTCCCTATTTCCCTACCTGGCGTCGTACGCTATGCATCTCCAGATGGTCGCTTGTGCAAGCCGGCCGGGCTTAGTTGTTTGCTCAAATATTACAAGTCGGTACGACATTTGAAGAGAGCCGCTAAACAAAATACAAACAGTTCCAGTAAAGGCGCGTCCACACGCGGCGCGGCGTGCTGGAGAATTCACAGGGATCCAATTAAGATGGACGCCATCCTTGGGAAGCGGAATAGGTAAATAAATAACGTAATTACAATATCGAATCACGAGCGCGCACGACCTCGCCGTAATTGTCGGCGAAGATGAGAATGCCATTGTATTGAAGGTTAAGCTGTGTACATTTTTAATAACACCATTGCCTTTGAGACTGTTTAAACCATCATTGCTTCGTATTTGAACTCTTCGAGCAAATTAAATTTAAACTTTTTCACAAACTTACCTTGAAAACTTAAATATTCGAGAAGGTAAACGAAAGTATGATTTGTTTTTGTTACAATATAAATATGAAAAAAAAAGCGGAAACTTTTTTTACTACACATAAGCGTCCGGGATAATTACAAAAAATTCTCAGAGTTAACTCTCCCGGATATCCCTTGCATCGGGAAATACTATATGATACAATATGTTATTAAATACCGTTCAAATGTGAATAAAACATTCACGCTTTTAACACGTATGGTATAAACAGGGACCTTTGCCCACTGCTGGGTAAGCCTTACCCAATATCTATAGTTAGCACAGCGGTATATAATAATTGGTTTAGTTATGTTTTACTGATATTTAGTACAGATGATCTGAATTTAGGTTCTCATGTAAACATCGCTTCATCAGCCCTTGCCTGCCCACCGCTGGATATAGGCCTTTCCCACTGCCTTCCACAGTAAACATAGCTTATAGAAGTTTAAATATCGACATTGATTTATAGTTTTTAATGACTTCCTTTATTGGTTTATAGCTTGAATAGATTATGATTTATTAATAGAACATTAATTTTCTTTAAACTAATATTACCTTTACATTCTAAGACGAGGTATAATTATGTTTATATATACATATTGAAGAAAAATAATATCTGTGAATATAATTTTCAATTAAAAAAAAGAACTCACCGGCCACGTGAAGTCGAAAGGGAAAACGATGGGATTGCTGAATCCCTCGACATTGAGGTTCGGCACGTCCAGGGAGTTGCCTCCCAACACCGGCGTAGTGATGTCCCCGAAGGTGCACGGTGAAGTTGTATCGATGTTAGCTTGGTATATCTTGAGGCACACTCGGAATTTAGTCCTGCACGGCGCCAAACACGGCGCGTCACTATTCGATGAACCATCACAGCACTGTCCACTACTTAACCTACCCAACGAGTTTGTAAAACTTTTTATCCTAAGCTCGAATGAACCAGATGACAGCACCTGGAAAGAAAAATGACAGGTTAGTTTTTTTTTTAAAGGCAAAGGTTATGCACACATTATGCCGTGATAGAATTAAAGCTTAAAATATTAAAAGTTATACGAGAAAGTTAAAGGTATTTCGTAAATCAACAGTTGATATAAAAAGTGCTAATACATGTCGAATTCAGTAGAAATGAGAAATTATATTAACACATTTCAGTCTTAAATTCACGATAAAAACATGCCTGTTACAATGGATTTGTGATAACAATGTTATAAAGGTAAAATTATTTAGTTTGGTTTGTTTTAATTTCTCATTTCCATTGAAAACGACTATAGTTTTCAAAGTTACAGATTAAAACAAAATTATTTGCACAACTGGCCATGCCGTGCCGTCGTAACGGTTTCGTGCGCCGTACGAAAATATGTCGCCCTGAATGTGGGGTAGTGGACCACGTGGGGTAATGTCACCCCTAGCCAGAATTGAGTTTCAAACGGACCAGCGCCCGGGGCATTAGGGTGAAAACACATGATCGGTGTTCGTTTTACTGTACGAGTGCGTACGTAACTTTATATTATTATTACCTACAAAAAATATTTTATAACACGTATAGTTCGATGCAAAATTATTTAATACATTGAAGTACTGTCGGTTGTGTTTTAAGGGTTAATTCTTGATTTAATTTTTTTTAGATGTCACTGGTCGAAAACCCCCAGCGTTGTTTTAAACGATTTTGACGTTAGCACAGATAAAAAAAGTAATACGACGTTGAAAGATAAGTAGATGACAACACAGTAGCTTAATGCTGGTAACTTTTTTTTTATTGTATGAATAATAATAGTTTACTGTCGCCCTTTAGGGTAGTACAGCCCTTTTAATAATACGGAATGCGCAGTTGGTCGCGTTGCATGTGGGATGGTATATTTTGAAATATTTTTAATATGTACCCGTACAGTGTTAATGGATGTTTTTTTTTTAT
The DNA here is from genome assembly GCA_027563995.1 of Papilio gigon. Taxonomy (NCBI): domain Eukaryota; kingdom Metazoa; phylum Arthropoda; class Insecta; order Lepidoptera; family Papilionidae; genus Papilio; species Papilio gigon. The sequence continues at coordinate 4,399,429 of JAODUI010000010.1, read as the reverse complement.
CCGTTACATGCGAATGTACGGCATCGGAAGGAAGCGGGCACCGACTTGTAGACATTACCGGTTGTTCAAAACACGTGAGCCGTCTTTAAAGTAAGAGTAAAAAATATATTTTGTTTCCTGCCAACTTTCTATACAAATGATCGTTCGTGCAGTTACTTCGGCGTTGATTAAAATTTACTAAGTCCGACGTTTATATGTTGAAATTTACTTTGACTGATATTTTCATCATAAAGATCTTGATGCAATTTTTGTGTTAACAAAGGAAAGTCAAAATTTCCCATACACAACAATAAGGACGCAGTTTCCCAAACCGGCGCAAACAAAAGAAAAATATAATGAACAATGATCCATTCAAAATGTCTTATCTAGTAAACAGACGGTAGGTCTGTAGATCCCTAATATATAACCACCGTTTAAACAAAGCCGGGCCTGAGAAAGACACCAGATTTCGGGGTCGACTTCCTGCCGGGTGACAGGGGGTCAGGATCCGTGGATTTCACGTCTGAAAACGCAAAACATTCCCTCTCTCCTTCTTATGACGTTGTACAGAACAGGACGAAGTATTTTCACACATCCACGTGGTTCGACGCCAGGTAGGAGCGGAAACAAAAAAATGCATCCAAAAAAACACACCAACACTCTAAACATCCCCTTTTTTTTCGAACAAGTTGATGGATTGTTTATAATAGCACAGCAGTAGCACGGAATTTGATAAACTGTGGTTAATCCCATTACAATTAAAACGTTAACATTTCAAATTCAAATTTGGAACTCTGTCAACGAGATTGGTCGTAAGAAAAAAAAAGTTGAAAAAATTAATAAAAAGAAGGCAAAGGCCGTCCGCGGTGGAGCGCCGCGCCTCGGGCCGGCCACAAATTAACAATTAAATAATACTTACCAACTACCGGATATATTATAGTGTCTTCAGGCATTTTAACGCGTTGACTGTCTGATTGACGTTTAAGAATATCTTTTTAAAAGGTCCTAATCTTTGTTTATGGCCGTTTGTAAGTTGCCTATAATTATGAATAAAACACATGGAAGCCTTGTTTGTTATAACGTATGTTTAAAAATGCCACATTCTCTATATTAACGTTATCACAACTCTTATGAGAATTGATTGAATCTTGTACCAAGTTTATAAACACTCATGGAGTTAGATTGTCAGCCATTTATATGGAAAATTGAATCTTTGATTCTTTAACAAGCATTTATTTTTAATTGTTGCGATTAATCTCGTGAATCAAGTTCTTGTAAGTAATTTATTAAAAAGCCTCAAGCATTAACAAAATTGATACTATGCTGCAAATATAAATAATTTATGATAAAAAAAATGTAATATCAATAAAGTTACTAAGCAATTACGATACTGGTGCAGTAAGAAAATATATTCTGCATTAGTTGCGTAGTTTTCTCGTGTTGAAAGAATTATTGAAATCGATTCAGTATTTTAAAACTCAACTAAAACAAATACACCTTTAGCAACTTAACGTCTGCAAATGTGGCATTTTAAATGAATAGAAAATGTTAATTATTCATGCTATAAATAACAATATGTACTAAAATACGTAAAGCCAGCGCTCGGCAATCTCCAAATGAACGGTCTTAATTGATTTCAAGTACCTAATCGACATTCTCGTGTACCGTCTCCTCTGACATATAGTTTTACATCAATTTCTATGGTTGTAATTGCCGCGCAATATGCCCACGATCCCGCGCACCGATATTTTATACAAAATTGCCGTGTCAAAATGATTTATCTTAAAAAACACTGAATGTTATTGCCCTTACTGCATTCAACTTTAGACTCGAGATTGTTTTTGATGTTTTGAGAAAAGGCAAAGGACATCTTACGATACAGACAATGCTAGTTTTTTTTTTAAATACACAGTTGCACAGATAGTTAAATCCTATTCCACCTATTTTGAATATAGATTGTTTTTAAATAACCATAGATAAAATGAATGATAGCCAGTTATGGAGTGTATAAAGAGCCATTGTACAAGTGAGGCAACAGAGTAAACACTCGTTCGAGTCAGGTTAAGCGCAGTCTAAAAATAGCTAAAATAATGAAACACAGGGGAATGTTTTTCATCTCGGCTGGTTATACACACGCGAAATGTGTTAAAATAAACATCGAAACACAGGTCTTATAATAGCGCGACGTGGCCACTGCACAAAATTCACAAATGGAAATTTAATTTTGGAACAGCTCGATATGGTCCCTTTTTATACAATTCTTTTAACCGCCATTCATGCACATGTTATGAAAACATACAGTTTAAAATTAGATAATGATCTCAAACTGTTTATTAAAGTTACTACTAGGAATCTAGCTTAAGTAATTTTACCTTAACATAAAAGTAACAGACTAAGTTATTTGAGTACAAAGTATGCTATTGATAAATCAGCTGTAATTGATTGCCTTTGACTTTTGACAATAAAGAATTGACGGTAAAAGTAAATGTAGGGATGTTTGCAACAATGAGGGTAAAGTTTCAAAGAACGCTCCGCTTTATAAAGGTACACACGTCTCGAAACGAACAAAACGATTCCGAAGATTGACTTTTGTCGCAATCTCTTTGTCCGTTACGTTAATTCCGTTTGCAGCTGGCATTGCAAAGAACGTAGGAATCCAATGGTTTTTGTCAAGCAACTGACAAAGCAAACGGTTCAACCTTATGTTAAATTATTGCCGGTGAAACCACACAAATTGCCAATGTTTAAGGATTTTAAAGTGACCAATGGATGATGACAACGAAGCACATGGATTTACACTATTAATTTAAAATAAAACAGGAATATTGTGTCGTAATTGGCGACGTAGGACGCTGGGATCGTATAAGGAAAGCGCATAATAAGGTATTTTGCGGTTGTTTAGACGTTGCGCAAGCGGTTTGGGATCTTAGCGTTGGTGTTCGCCAACTTACCATGGTATGGGAAGTGTTGCACCATTCCTCAACTAAACGGTTATATAAATTTTACTTTGAGATGCTAAACGATTTATTACGTTACTGTGAAATTTTACAATTAATAGCTAGGTGATACGCAAGCAAAAACAAAAAAAAATGTCAATAACAGTACAAATTCGTTCAAAAACATATTGTTGTTAAAAAATCGGAATATGCAATATTGGGAAACAAAATCCATACTTCCAATCGTATATATATTTCGATGTTACGACATAATAATGCTAATTGCATGTAACTGTTAGGTTGATAATCGCTTGAACGCATCGTGAAATGTATTCGCAATACCAATTGATGTGCGATAGGTTATTTCAGAAAATTGATCATTAAATTTAAACCTACTCGATTGAACAATAGCGTTGCTGGTTTTAATTATTTTTACTTGTCTAAATAACACCTACGCTTTACAATCAGTCTTCATAGTAAAGGATTTACGCATTCATATCTGTCGACAGATGGCCTTAACTGACTACCCACATAGACGCAACTCATCTTTATGCTATGCCTGCTGATTGAGCAATAACCATAGTCTCACTGACACGTTTACCCGATTGGGAATTTAATCATTTATCTACTGGCAACACTGAACATGTACAGATTAAATAAATACACCGATTACCGTTCACGTAATGTTAATAAAATCTTTTTGTTGTCATTTTTTTTAATTAATGCTTTATTTGTAAGTGTATGAAATTATAAATTGTTAATTTCATACAAAAATACGCATGCATACAAACACACACACGCACTAGTTAAACGGAGAAAAGGTAAACAATAAATATTATTATGTAAATAAAATACATATGTATATATAGAAGAACAGGACATTAAGACATTTAGCGGTTTACTTAAAATAGTGTTCCAGTATAACAATTTTTTGTATATAACATGTGTTATAGTAAATGAGATATTATTATTATTTTTAAGTTAGTGTGCATCTTGATAATTCTCAGAAATATGTAAGCAAAAGAAAATGTTTAAGTTTATAAATAATGCATCATCGAGTTTGTTGGGTATCCTGTCCGATGGTACGTAACCGACCAATTAACCGGGCCGCCATGATTCTTTTTGTCCAATTATTGGGTATCGATTGGTCTTTAATATTAGCAGCGAAACAAATGCATGTACAGTGAATCGCGATTAAAGAGAATTGAGATCGTCTGCATCACAGAGGCCGTCTATTAGACGTAATGGATTCATCATTTGTCAATTAAGATGAAAGGCGTGAGACGAAACTCGGAGGCGGCTCATTAAATTAATAATACTAAAGCTTTTGTATACCAATTCATTATTTACCTTCTATTATTATTTTTTAATTTATCGCATTAATTCAATGTCGCAACCTTAATAAAGAAATTGAGAAACATATTTAATACATTTGTTGTATTGTAAGGCATTTAACAATACTAGTGCTCCTTATGCTTGAGACTTGAGTCTGTGCTATAAGATGAGATTTAAATGAGGTGACATTTGACACGGTTTTTTGACATATAGAGAAGATTTCGTTAGTTCGTTATTTTGTGTTATTAATTTAAGTTATAGTTCAAAATGTAATTTATCGTTTTAATACAAACGATGGGTATTAATTACAATTTTTTCGTGTTTTAAATTGTGTTTACTATGAAAATATCATTAATGAGTTTTCATTTTCAATTTACATAGCTGTATTGTGTCGAAGCCCTTAAGTAACACCAGTAGTGTGTACACGCCCTTACGTTCTATGCAATCACATATTAAACCTCGGTGTATACGCGGAGGAGTTTCGATTCACAAACGGCACATTACACATATACAGACAATAAGCCCAAAGTTAGTTTCACATAGTTAAGCAGTTAAAAACCTGACGATTATAAAGATTTCGTATACCGTTCACATAATTGAGTCCGTTCTCAGAGACGGACAATAGACCAAATTATAACAAGAGTTAAATCGTTTCACATACTTAAATTATTGCAACCGACATGACATATGACAATTAATTATATTGTCCCGTTGTGGAAAATAAAAATGGACGGCTCAAGTGATTTTCGTTCTCCAAATACCGAGGAAAACGTCCATACATCAGCTATTAGCGAAATTGCATACCAAAACATACTACGGTATCTTTTTTTAAAATGCAACATAGTGTGACAGATATGAGAGAGATTAAACACGTGATATTGCGTTGTGTGTATCAAAATTGATAATACTAACTACAATTCTTACTAAATAAAACAATGTTTTAGTACATTATTTGATAAACAAATTAAAGTCGAAATATCGAATGCTCTGAAAACATGTTTGTGTAATAAACATTTTTTTTTCATAATTTTATATATTAAATCATCGTGAAGCCAATTTAATTGGTGTGCGGCGGGTAGATTACTGGAACAAGCAGATGTTGTTGAGTTTTAAGAATTGCTATTAAGTTTTACACCTGCCGACGTCCGCGCACGGTCCAGCTCATGTATAAAAAATGTACGCGACCGCTTTAAATACGACTAAATGGAATCTTTTTAACGTTATTGATTAATAAATACGTTCACGAGATCTTTGAATCGAAATGAAATTGTCATTTAATAAATTATCCGAACTGGAGATGAGGCCAAGATAGACCGATGATCTGGTTAAGTTCGCGAGAGTATCCTGGCTGAGGGCGGCCGAGGATCGTGGTGATCTTTGAGGGAGGTCTACGATCAGCAGCAGGCGACATATGGCCGATGTGATGATGGAACTATCAGACTTGGTAGTCGTTATAATAACATGGTCGTTAAAGATATATTTATCAACATTTTTCATCATCCTTAGCGATTACTATCAGAGTATTAATGTGTTTTTATAGATTTCTTATATGTGAGGTAAATCGAAGGTACAGTCGTGAACTGAACGTTTGATAGCTTATGTCACTTGTCACCATTGGATTAAAGTTTAAAAGTGATAAAATGTGTTATGTACGTGTCTGTACGTCAGCTATGACAGGCCTGTGCCAGATATGCGACGGCGGTAGGCGCCGTAGAAACAATCTCGATATTAAATACAGTAATGTCGCAAACCTATAAAAATACTAGACGTCCATTTAAGTATCGGCGCGGTTCTTGAGAACTGACCTGTGCAGCTTTATTTCTTTGCACAACTGACATTTTATTGAAACGAAAGACTATTGAATATTAATGTATATTATAAAAACCTTGACTCCTGGGTAATCTGTATGACGGACTCGAAGCCCGAGTGACCTTTACTAAATCAAGAGATAATAAAACTAGTCGAAATTTACTTATTTTAGACATGCTAATCTACACCTAAATTCAATTCAAATAAATCACAAAACTAGCGCTGTTTTATTATAAATCTAAATTGGATATTATTTCTCTGTGGTTTTGGACTGACGTGTTTCCTTCGCCACTTCCGATAACGCGATCACGCGCCAACCTTAGAGCTCGAGGCGAAAAAAAAAAACAAAAGCTCAAAGTAATTCCTGCGGATGTGTTCTTCATAAATAGCTGGACAATTACATCAAAGGGCGCCCCTTCCCCCGGGGGCGAGACTAACCAGTCCACATCCAGTCTCGCTTCTTTTCTATAAAACAACGCTTCTTCATTCATAATGTATTATGGCGACATTAAACCACAAATACACTCACACACGCACACACCGCCATCTTTACAATTCTAATACACACATTACGCGTCGGTGTAACAGAAAAAAAAGTTTTAAAGAAAAAAAAAACTCGAACGTAATTAGAATTGAACAATATCCCACGGAACGTAACCCGTTATTCATAAATCGTTGTATTTAATTTAATCTCGATCAGTCTCATTGGTACAGATTAAAAAAAAGATAATCTACAATGAAAAGTGCACTAAAATCACACGGATCGAACCAAGATCGCCTACCAACCGGTTACGACTCACACACGGCTAGTTAATAACATAAGTAACAAACTATAATTGTATTTTATAATAACGGTATACGGCTCGTATTAAAAGTTGGTTAAAGCGTAGTTGTTTGGGGCCTGTCGTCGCAAATTAGTGACGAACACTAATAAACGATGCGGGTGAAAATCGACTACCAAGATAATCGATTTTAAATACAAGTTCTATTATTAGATATTTACTGTATATAATCGATTTTGGAAAGTATCAAAATTGTGGAGATGATTCACTGTGTTCCTTAGTCGCGGAGATTGTGTATAAATAAACAAGTAGCATTTCCGTGTATCTATGCTTGTGTTAATTTAGCGTTAAACCATAAATTATAGAAAGAGCTTAGATGTTTCCTTAATTAATTTTCATTAGAATTGGCTGGGATATTGCAAGTTTTGTTCTATGGTACATTTTCTATTCAAGTTTAGGATTATATAAAACGTGTTTCACTACTAAAAGCAATTTGTATAAGAAAAAATGTAATATTAGGAGAATCATCCCTTTTAATGAAACAGTCAACCTTGACCGAGTCGTAGGACGATGACCTCCATTAACAAATTTGTATTTTATTATATTGAGCTAGAACTTTCTGACCACATTTGTTTATAGGTTTCATGTATATTACACATAACTTTGTATGATCGTTCAAAGGGAAGGGAATACATTAACTTTCATATCAACACACAAACTGTTTATGAATCAAAGCAAATAACGTAGGTTCTGCAAACTAGACCGAACTACTAACCCTGCCCGAAATATAACGCGTCGGGATGGACTCGACTCGTCTCAGAGTTATTCCTGTCTATGTATGCGGATTACTCCTTTTGGAGACAGACTTCATCGCAAAGCCTCGGAATGCATCTAATTTTAAACGGAGAGGCTCGCGACCTAGCTGACCCCGCGCTCCGGCTGTATTAAAACCTGAACTTTCTTTATAACTATGCACAGTTCACAATGTTTGCTCTTTGCTCGGCATCGGCATAGCATACGGCAAACGTATCGAGCACACGCCGGCGCCCGCGGCCGGGCCCGGTCACGACTCCGGCTGCGAGCTAGACCCTCGCTCCCGACTATCCAGGACGATCTAGGAGCCGCGCGTCGGACCCGGCACACTCGTGGGAAAGTGACGGTCGTGCCGACGGAATGGCCTCGAGCCCGCGGCCACCGACTCGACGCGTTTGATTCGCGAACTGAACGAAGCCCATTTCGATGTGAAATGTAAACAAACGGGGATTCGCGGTTTTCGATATCGGTATCAGTACCTGGGGCAGAAACCCTAGCAGGGCGATGAGCACCGCGGGGGCGCGCATAGTGGCGCGTCCGGGCTAGCGGCGCCGGAGCATATACGTCGGGACAGACTCCCGTCAGCACTCGACGGAGAGGAATCCGCAGTAATCCATCACTCGCACACGTATCGCACTGAGCGTTTCACTGTAAGTCACACAGCACAAATATCGAGATGTCACCGGTCGCGCTCATCGACTACGGGAACCGGTCGCGAGGTATCGTGCACTACGTTCGAAACGCGCGCGTCGCGTGCGGCCGGCGTGTAGCAGCCGTGGTGACGTGTGATCGCGACGGTGCGTGACGGCGAACTGAGGGCGGGTGGCGGCCGCGGCGCGGACGGCGCACCTGGCGGCCGCGCGCGGGCCGAGAGATGGCGCTGCGCGGCGCATCTGTCGGCCGCCGCGCCCCGCCCGCCGCGCGCCGCGCACTCCTCCCGCCCTCCTCGCCGAGCGCCCGACCAGAAAATACACGGAAAACAGCCGTCCGTCTTCTGGCTGAATGTCGCGAACACGTGCCCGCACCATAATGCCCACGTAAAAACTTACAAGATTCGAGCGCTATGCGGTTTCTTTACAAGTATGTCGTGTCCCGCTAGCATGTTGCTATTGACGCCTTACTACTACAACAGTTGCACTTAATAATAATTATTTTGACTGTAACTTTCAAAGAATATAAACTCACAATTCAAGGATTGTGATTGTCTTATTTATAATAAAAAAATACATGTAAATTTAAACTTATTTAACTGTTATAAAATTAAGATAGATTTTTGTTATAACTTTGGTCCGTATTTTGAGGATAGCGTGATAAGGGTCCATTCACATATGCAAATTTAAATCTGCACAATTATAGCTGGCAGCTGGCGCGGCAGTGGTCGGCTTTCGATAACGTTGGCAAGTGATAAACATATTCATGAGAGCTTCCGGAGCGCCCCGAGCGCGGGATGTTAACGAATTATTTTAATAACACACCCTTAGGTTATACAAACTGCGGTAGCTAATCATTAAGATTAGGCGTGTTATATAATTATGTAGCTATAATATATGTGTTCAATTCTCTCAATGTGGATGAGCAATTCTGAGATATTAATTCGGTCATTCCGGATTCAACTCAAACTATGATAACTAGCGTATTGTCATTTTTAATTTGTAGTTGATATCACTACACGCTCACAGTCTATATTCACGTAATAATTCATTTCTCCGTATGTTTTGTTGGAGAATCTTGGCTATACTACCACCGCTAGACTTGTGTACGTGACTCCTCCATTTTGGTCGTAAAGAATTATGACTTTTGTTCTTTTTTCTGTACCGTGTCAATAGGTTAGCTAGTGTGTAGTACACCGGCCGGCATAGTTTTATTGGTCGTTAGGACCACGCCTATTGGAGGTATGACGCGCGGGGCCAGTGCCGTCATCTCGACTTTATACCTAGATTTAACTTTATACCTGAATACCACTGTATTTAGGTGTAAGTTAGCTTTTAGCTTTATTGTTAATGTCTATAGATGTAAATATGAGAAAAAAAATCTGTATCTACGTATGTACGAACGAACTATTGCACCTATATAACCATATAGCACAAGCCTAGAGATTAGTTGAAAGCATTTTGATTAAAAAATGTTTTTATAATTTTACGATAAAATATCAACCACGTCTGGGACTTATAAATTGTTAAGAACTGTTCACAATTTTTTCTACACGTTAGTGTAATAATTTCCACAAATTCTTTATTACCGAGACTTGGGGTGTGCCAGATGTTTTCTTTTTAAATCATTTACTATGCCAATTTAGAGCCTTACGTTTTTTGTCTAACGCTTTGTTTTAAAGACGCAACATCTGTTTCGGCTTTGCACGGTTAATACTAAATTCTAAGAGTACCTTTGGCATGTCCATAGTGTTCAAAACATCTAACAATACTCCATAGAGATTCGACTGCAAACACTTTTATCGAATCTTTTCACTCACGTCTCTTTTTTTTAAATAAAGAAAAATAAAACACGTCCGCCAGCCAGCGTTTGTTTCGTCTTGTCATTGAAACTGAACCGATTTGTCGGGGATTCTTACTGTTATACGGGAATAACGTGGACAATTTTTTAATATCACACTGAAGAAGTCACTAGTAATTTCCAATCTAGCCATACATAGTTTAATGTGACATTGATTGAAACAATTTAAATCCTAACATACACGAACTGGTCAAAATCGATATCGATAACCTCTTGTAGAATTTAGGCGATCAGTTGTTTACCATACACGAACTGCATTTTAGTAGTGATATCTACAGTAGGACTATAAATTTGTTTACCAACATATTTCATCATCAGCTCATTAAACGTCCCCAATGAGAGGCTCGGGTTCTACCTTGTTAAGGGTGACTAGACCATAGTCAACGCTGGTCCAGTGCCTTGACTTCACACATATCATTGAATTTCTTTCTTCTGTTTGAATCACGATGTTTAACACACATTGCACGAATGCTTAATTTTTTTTATATGAGAAGCAAACGAAAATATGCAATACTAGAGGGATTACAGATCCTTTGCCAGCCTATGAGAGAGAGGTACGCTCGCTTCGTGAAGGGTCCTAAGTTTGTATTGATGTACATTAAGTATAGAATTAATATTTTATATGTTAAAAATCAAATACTTATATGTTTCAGCAGTTTAAAGTTACTCAAGTAAGGTTCCAGAGGTCAATCGTCGATAAGCTAGTACACGCAACTTAATTACATTTTTGATACTTATCAATTTCTAAGTATTAATTATATTAAATGAACAATTTCTATACAAGTAGAGTGAAAGCATTGAACGACCTTGGATTAAAGGACTTTTCAATATAACGTTTTTCTTTTTACATAATTAGTTAATGATCACTCAGTGACAGTTTGATGACGGAAGCAATTCGTTGACATTTTTGACTTTTTTAAACATTTTTTTTAATATCCAATTTTTTTTAAAATACAAGTCAAAATAAATTTATAATTATGTAACTTTAAACTTTCGTGGTTTTTACTAATATAATGTTCGTAAAAGGCTAGTCGTGGTAAGAATCCCGTTTCTTACATACATTATATTAAATTTATAATTAACCAACTAAAAAAATATATATATAATTTTCACAAAAATTATGATTTTAGTTTAAAAATACAGACATTCTAATTTTATTATTGTAGAAGATATCGTATAATCAACATTAAAATTTTCTTATGTAACCATTTGACAATATTGAGTACGTCAGTAATATAGTACGAGTGCTCTATCTGAGTTAATTAACTGCTTAAGTTAGTTTGTTAGCAAGTAACTTAATATGAGATAAACAGATGGATGAAATTTTACAGAGTTAGCTCTGAAATAATTAGACTGCTTTCTAAGTATCGTTTATGAGTAGAAAAATTATGAAGATTCAATAAAGTGCTGTACATGAATTCCGATTTTACAATTAAAAATTTCCACTAAGAATTTTAACATTGGAACGTGTAGTTCTTATTAGAGTACCGGCGCGCGAGGAATGCGCCGCTTCTGGCGATGCAGTGAATTTCATACGGCCTTCAATATGTCGGTTAAGGATTCGATTTTCGGCAATCGATTTAATTACAATACGATAATGTGCACTTTAAAATGAAATTGTTTTAACATTACGTGTAACTCTGAAGCACCAATATCCCAATAACACGAGAACACGGACTACTGTCTGACGGTCGTGGGTTCGTTCGCCATTCGACTGAATCCTAACAAGCTTATTCCTGGTTACAAGAAACATTAGTAAATTAACAAAAATCTAATATTGTTACTAAAAAAAAAAACTATATCCAGCAGTGGGCCGGCAAAGATTGATGGTATCCACTGTTGAAATTTGAGATGTTCCCCTCACACTGTTCTTGAAAAGAGACATGTCTCAATACGAGATACAGAAGTGGAAATCTTCCTCAACAATTTGGTATTGGGATTTTTATTCAATAAGATTTATACAATTGGAGAGTATATTTAATAAAAAAAAATTAATCAACACTAGTAAAGATCCACTTTTTTTTCATATATCTGTGTTTATCTGGCCAAAATCCGTCTTCGTTCGACGCAGTATCTGTAACTTCTAGACTGTTTTTTGGCGGGACTTTCACTGGAAGGTAGTATACGTATGCGGGAGTAACATAGATTCTTTTTTCCTCGCTTACGAAGTTACCAGCAACAATTAATTTAATTGTTAGTATAAAATATCGTAGCTAATGATTGTATTTTGTTCAGTCCTAATTTTATCGAAAACAAATAAAGGTTTTATTATTTTAATTACAACCAAAAATAACTCGAAGGTCAGTAAACTTTATTCTTGTACAAATACATTTTGCAAAAAGTTGTTGTACCGTTCTACATATAATATTAAATTTGCTATTTTCGGACATCGTACAGATTATTTCGTTGTAGATAAGAAACGTCCTTCTTTTAAAAAAAAAAAACAAAGTTATTAATTTATATTGAACAAATTAAAACACATGTTTATTTATAGATTTTTAATGTGAGAATTGTAAAATATGCAAATCGATACCAATTAGCAAATAAGTACTTGTGACAGACGTGAGAAAAATTCAGTAATAAAACAACAGTTTCACATGACGCTATCTTTTAAAAACATAATTTCACATCTTAGTAATGTTATAAATGAAAAAGTTTATATTATCATCACTATCATCATCACCATCAGCCCTTGTCTGCCCACTGCTGGACATAGGCCTTCCTCAATATGCGGTCCTCGAACGACTTCCTGCCATCCGCACTAAGTCGTCGGTCCCGGAGGGAGCACGCCTCACACAAGATAATTAGAGAATGTACTTCACGAGTGACCTTGAAACAAATAACTGTAATTCAGGACTGTAAAGCGAGGTCAGATAGCGGTAGAATCATTACAATTTGTTTATGTATATAATTAAATCAATTAAGACAATCATTTAAGTTAAAAAAAAACTAAAACGATACTTTGCATCGCGTGGCTTGCAACAATAGAATCAATTACGCTGAACAAAGCAGCGGGCACACCCTCGACCACACCCGGAGCCGCTTCCTGGCGCTGCCCCTGACACACTGCCACTTCAGCTGCGAGCTCGTTAGAACATTGTGTGCGCAAACATTTTTAATGAGACTCCATTGTTCGTGTCATCACAGTTCTGCGGGACTTCATTATTCAGACTGTCAGGTCTGGAGATAGCGACTCTATGGGCGGCGCTGCTCTCGCTGGAGTGCTGAGCTCTGATGTAACTACTGCGAACAATAAAATCCACGACGACTCTGTTTACTGTGTACTAAATGACACATTTGCTTTCCATTAAAGTTAACTTAGATTTAGTTTTTAAGACGAATTCCAATTTACCTGTATTAAGTTTAGATATCATCACGTTTTTTTTAATATCACATACTTAAAAGTCTGTTGGTTTAGAGTTTCTTATTCATTTGTTATATATTTCCCTGACAGTCTAATGGTTAAGTGTACGGTCTATTGATTAGCGGTCGTGGGTTCGAATACTACAATACGACTATTGTCGAACCACATTTTGAAACAAACTTTTTCAAAACAACGTAAATTAAGAAAAACGTGGTAATATTTTACAACAAAAAAAAAAGGCTTTACTTTAAATGCATTCTATTTTAAATCAATAAATATTTTAAATTGATTTCAGTAAATATTTTATCAAACTGGCCTCGGTTACTTACAACGTGCGTTTCAATCTCGTGAACATGTACTTGTTTTTTTTTTTAAAACGTTATTCACAATTATATACTACTGTAATCCTGGCCACATACCTATTAGTCATCGCTATAAGTAATAAAAAATAATCAAATGATATCAATACACATTGTATACTCACATTGATTAATATTCGATTTTTAAAATGTATATCGATGTTGTCTCCAATCGATTTTTTGCAACATCGATACTCTATAAGGTGTCAAGTGACTGTCCACTCAATATCGGTATAGATGAACAATTTAAAGACTGAAAATATTTTGAAAGTTGACCTCGTAGTATTTTTTTGTTTCTTTCAAAAATTACAACATTTTAATTTATATAACTGGCCGCTGTTAATGTAAGATAAAAAAAAGAATGTTCTTATTTTTAATTTATACATTACATTACTTTATAATACATTTGAAAGTTAAGGGTTGGAGTTATTTTTTTTTGTCAATTTTCTGCCGGTGTTTTATGAAAAATAAAAATTTTTATACATACGACAAGATGTCTGTCGGTTTCCCTAAGACACAGATAAAATAAAAAATACGACTTTTTTATAGATTCGTAATATATGTAAGAATTGCAAAACATATTGAGCAATTTGCTATTAATTAGTTATAATGAAAACATCACAATAAATGCTTACTTGCTTTACTGTACCGACTATTTAAAAAAGAACATCTATATGGCCTGAACAGAGATATAAAAACCGTCGCCATATTGCGGAAAAATTTAGAACTAATTTTTTCGTACACATGTATACATCAAAGATGTCGACAGACGCGCCCCCAGGTCATGTGTTGCATGTTTTTGGTTAGGCCATACGTAATCTAATATAGCAGTGCATATGCTTTCACAATTGAGCATTTTAAATACCCACCATTAAATAACGCGCAGCTGATACTTAGAGTATGCAAATAAAATTGACGTGCAGACCAAGCAAAGCGTGAAGGAAGAAGTATTCACAAACGTTATCAGCTCCGATGGCCTTAATCTGAACAATGCATGTCCGCTCCGTTGCCGTTATCATGCGGAAATTATTTATAATTGCACTTCATTAATTCATTTTTTCACAATCGCTGTTATTTTGTTGAACACACTATTAAGAATACTCTACAAGAATCGGTTTTGATTATCTCCGAGATATCATAGAATACTAAACATGCAATTTATCTAATGATTGCTTGAAATTACTTAAGAAAACATTGGCAATAATGACATCGGTGTTACGGGGCAAAAGAGATGACAATCAACCAAGGAACAGTCCGGCGTTTTGATTCCTCGACATCGACTGCCGTATTACACCAATTTCAACAGATTAAGCAATTTTGCAGTAGATTGTCATTGTACTACTTAAAAAAATGGTTTAACTCACGTACATATCGGTGTCGGTATCGGCTAGTTTTAGCCGTTTTTATAAATAGTGTAGTGAAATGTCTAAAGAAAGTTTTAATAATTCAATTGTCATTGGTTTGAGACAATTAAACAGTCTGCAAATAACTAAAACACACACACAGACAATAGTAAAGTGTAGTAAAACGTTTATATACTTTCTTATAATGTTAAAGTATGGTCACATCTAAAATCCAAACGTCCAAACACCAGACCACTATTATCACAATATGTTAATTCTAGTTGTCGGCGGACCGACTCGTTAAGTTCCTTTTCATTAATTAAAAGTACACATTCGTGTTGTACGTTTTACGGGGATTAGACGTATAGTGTAGACTTGAGTTTTATTAATCAGAGATAACATTTGACAATAGAATGATCTAAAAATAACTGTAACTAGTATAATGTTTCCTACAGTTTTAAGAAGCAAATACACATATATACATATGTACATGTAAATATGTGTATTTAATACAACCTCCTCCAATTAGTTCTGATGGGCAAAATCGCAGGCAAAAGACGCGTTGGGCGAAGAAAGAAATCGTGGTTGCGAAATATCAGAGAGTGGACAAATATTGCCGGCGTGGAAAGTCTGTTTCGCTTGGCACAGGATCGGGAAAAGTTCTGTGAGCTGACGGCCAACCTCCATTAGTGGGGAGGCACCAGGAGAGAGAGAGAGAGTACATGTAAAATAGCAGATTATTGTGAATTTTCTATTTCTTATACTAACCCAACTAAGTTCTAGGCTTGTGCTATGAAAGGTTTACGACAATAATCGAATGAGGGAATTCGAACTCTCGACCACGTGATCGGAAATCCGTACCTTAACCATTAGGCTACTGACGCTTTAACCGATAATTCTAAATTTGCTTTAGTGTGTACTATAGCAGTGTTGCCTTAGAAGAAATTATGACAAAGTTGTTATTAACAATAGTTAACATTAATTTGAATCGGGTTAGTCAAAAGAGGTAGACAACTAAATGTATTTCTTGGTTTCTTAATATACATTTTTCTTACCACCATTGTGCGCACAGCAAAGGAGTGGAATAAGTTGCCGGCGTCAATGTTGCCGTCCAAGTATGTCGTGGGGACTTCAAGAGTTGAGTGAACAGGCACTTCCTAACACGCGTACCTTCCGACCTCATCATCGAGGTATACAGTTAATTTAGTCCTCATCAAAATTTTTATATCAAAAGTAATCTGAAAATTTGAGTCCAAGACTATATTATGTTGTATTTGATATATTTATGTGTTAGATGTCATAGAATTGTAATAACGTCGTACACAAACAAATTAACAAATCCCTGTTTATGATGTAGCTGGGATCGTGTCTATGGTCAGTGCGGTACTGTCGTAATGAGCCACTCGCCGACAGAGAAGTATCTATCGTACATTATCGATTTCAAATTAGTTTGAACTCTGGAATGTTTTTGGTTCGTTTGTATTAATCTAACAGAATGTATGACCCCGCCGGCTTGTATTTGTGTTTATAATTATTTGTTGTAAACGTTTCGTGATGATGTTCGTCACGGAATCGATTTCAAATCGATGTTTTTTTTTTAAATCCAATCGATTAGAAAACACGACGTAACCGCAAACGTATGAAGCATATGTTCTTTGTATTATTTTTTTAAGAACTTTAATTTTGTTGTAATTTTAATAGAAACAAGCAATTTTCTTTAAATGGTTTATATGATTAGGTTGTTTTGTTTTAACAATTCACAAACATGAACAGATGGACTGGTATAATAGTTAGTTACGCCTTCATACGATCAACAACCTGTTATAAAGTACTAAGTTATAAGTTATAAGTTATAAGTACACTCTTAGTCTGATTTTCTTTAACGGAGTCACAAGCGAGAGAAATGTGTTCATAATTTTCAAACCAATAAAGACAATATCATAAGTCTATACAAAATTTGTCACAAGAAACATTACAAGTATATGAAAACCTGCTTGCTTACAGGTCCCATCCTATTTGACTCGGGGTCAAGCTTTCTACTGCGATGTCTAGCGAGGCGACACCCCATAATTAATAGACGGGATCCTAAGAAAGCGGACTTACCTGCACACGACGTACTAACGAACTGACAATTATATATTGCATTAATTACATCAACGATCAACAATTTCAATTATTCCAATTGAAATAATCGATTTAAAGACGACTTATATACCTGGCTTTAAAAATAATATAATAACTAAGATAAAGATTGAATGTGGATGACTACAAGGGTAGAGGAGTACCGAAGAAGGTGTGTATGGATTGTGTGAAAGAGGATCTGCGTAAAAAGTGTCAGAGATGTATGGAAGACTAGTATATACTGCGCCAACGCTCCGTAAGGAAAAGAGTAGATTAGTGTTTTTTTAGTTTTACAAAGTTTATAATTATAAACAAATTGATTAGTAATTGATACAGTTTATGTGGTTAATGTATTACGCGTGTTAGCCGAGGTTGCGTAATTAGTAATTCTATTAGTCCAACATCGGTTATGTCTGACATTTACCCGACAACACCGGCCCAGTGCTCGGTCGCACCTACGCTATTTACTTAATGTTCGCAGTACGATAAGTGATTTGATGAGATTATGGTAACGCATCCTTATGATACTGGATCTATAGACGTAATATATTTCGCAACAATTCTCTTCTAAGACTTACTATTTGTAATTAGTTACTATTAACTGAGTTTGGTTGAGGAGCTTTAAAATTCATTTGTTTATCATCCTTCAACGGTTAAACACGTTCGCTGCGGCAACAATTTTTGTGTATTTTCCGTCCTTGCGGTACGAGGAGTTATCGACATGCTCCGTGACTAAACGTTAGTGCGACACGGGGCACATTAGACCCCGCCTCCTTTAACAAATTTGTGCACTTCGCACTACAGATAAGTACACTATTTCCTTTGCCGCACCACATGGAAGTTATACTAGGGATGATTTAGGCCTCGTTTCGCAGCGAACGTGTTAAGACACGGTTCCTTAGATTGACTGCAACTGTTAAACAAAATAACTAGTCACTTAGTGGAAAAAGACTCTAAAGCATGCTTTTCTTCTAGTCTCAACATCTTAAACTGATCTGTTCCATTACAGTTTTGTATCTCAACACGTTATATACTATTGGGCTCATAATGTCAGTGCGGCAGTCGAGCGAGCGGCACTGAAAGTGTTAAATAAATAGCACTATTATAGTACGTTTAAATTCAATTAACTCCTTAGAAACTCGCATGTTGACAATCTTATAAGGCGTTCTGTACGTGACTTTTCCCTTTCATCAAGTCTTCGCAATGATACACTATAAGAAGGTAATTAAAATACCGTTTATTCATTAATTGGCAATAAAATTGCTAAACTTTACGTCGCTTATGTTCTGTGTAATGTGTACGTAATTTTCACTATCGTAACACTTGTATTACAACATAGTTGCCATCCTTGTCATTCTCTTTGCGAGAGAGAAGAGAGATAACTACATGTTCTTGAACAGGAGTCTTGTCAAAAACTAACATTCATCCGGTATCGACATCGACTAGTTTCGAACCCATCGTGGGTTCTTCTTCGTGGCGACTAGGATCGTGGTCGTGGGCCGTCTCTTAACTTACTTTTAAACAATTTAATGTTTTGTAATCAATAGGAAGGTATGTTCGTATAAATTCCAGTAATTTGCTTCATACATTATTGAGGTAAGGCTTAAAAAGCAGTTTTCGAGCTCAAATTATTCTCTTAAACTTTTGGTTACGCAAAAAATAAAATATTCAGTAAGTATTTTATTGACCTGTTCAATATATCTCATTTAATTTGGGCAAATAAAAATACCAAAGCGTACGCGTAATTTCTTATTGTGTTAAGATATTGACCCAATTAATAAACATTGAAAATTTGTTTCAACTTTCTATTAAATATCGATCTTGTTTTATTGTACTGTTAAAATAATTGCATATATTAAAATTCCACAAAACAATTTACATTTTCATCATCATCATCATCAGCTCATTATACGTCCCCACCGAGGGGCTTAGAGCCTACCCTGCTATTAGGGGTGACTAGGCCATAGTCAACCACGATGGCCCAGTGCGTGTTGGTTGACTTCGCACATATCTTTAAATTTCTTCGCTGATACGTGCAGGCATCACGATGTTTTCCTTCACCGTAAGAACGTCGGATAATGTACATATGCATATGTAATTACATTTTATATGACAGCAAAAGATTGCGGAGCTCACTCAGGGGCTGAGAATGCTGTCTTTCGGGGGGCGCCTGGCAAGCGACTCTACGTATGGACATGCTCAGCGATGAGGTGATGAGTACATGAACAAGAATGTGATGTGATTGAATGTGGATGGCTATAAACGTAGAGGAAAGAAGATATATGTAAATGTGTGAGTGCAGATATGATGGCTGATAGAGAAGTATGGAAGTACATACTGTGCCGACCCAGTGACAACGACAGGCAGGTTGATGATGATGACAAAAGAAATACGATTTTTTTTTAAATAATTAAAAAAAAATCTCTTCACAAACGCAAGTTCCAGCTGTTTTGAATAATATTTAATCACATAAAAATATTATAGAGATAAAATTATCTCATTAATATTGCGCGTGACTTCTTAATTACAGATAAAAAAAAAGTCATAAATATTAATAAAATATTTTTAATTATCAATATAATCTTTACAACACTAATGTAATTAAATCTTTTGCAAAGTCCTGTTGGTTAGTAGTTTCGATTTTCAATGGTTTTTATAGAAAATCGATGATTGAATTAGGTAATCCTTCAATTCTCAATAATTAAGCGAGCGTACCTCTCTCTCAAAGGCCGGCAACGCATCTGTGGTTCCTCTAGTATTGCAGGTATGCATGGGCGTCGATGATCGCTCTTGTGACACCACCACATGTTTGCCCCCTTCTCGTATAAAAAAATTTTTTTTATTTGCTATTTGTTAGTATTGTTTGTCCAGTCTAGATTATAGATAAAAAAACATGCTATCAAACGTAATAAATATACTTAATATCAAAATTAAAAAGTACATTAAAAATTGCAACTTCTCGTAAAGTGTTAAAGCTAGGATAAGTTAAAAAAAGCGGTTTTTAGTAACTTTTAAAATTAACAAAAGGACCGAAGAAGGTTTGGATGGGTTGTGTGAAAGAAATGCGTAAGGAATGTGTGAATTAAGATATGGCCGACAGAGATGTATGGGAGAAAACATACTGTGCTGACCTGGTGTAGGGAAAAGGGCAAGTTGTAAAGTTATGTATCTAGAAAAAAAAGTTATAAACAAAAGCATAACTTTTGGAATGTTAGAAATAATAAATTGAACAGAGTACTCTAATTCACAATATATTATTTAGTGAACGGGTGTCGGGTTTTGGTGAGCGGATTTTTTTTGAAACGTTTTATTGCCAGACCGTGCAGTATTATATTTTATAGGCTTAATACATATTAAATTTAGTATTCACATATAAAAATTTCATAAATATATTATAAATAATTAATTTATTATAATATTTCAGACGTAATTAAATATCAATTATACGAAA
Organism: Papilio gigon; assembly: GCA_027563995.1. Lineage (NCBI taxonomy): Eukaryota > Metazoa > Arthropoda > Insecta > Lepidoptera > Papilionidae > Papilio > Papilio gigon. Next base: position 4,378,626 of record JAODUI010000010.1, on the reverse strand, counting down.
TTAGTTTGATGATAGATTTATGTTAACAATTTAATATTTTTTTGTGATTTTTAATGAAATATTAATATGTTGAAAACAATTTATGATTTAATAATTTGACATTTATAAATTATTTTATTATAAAATTATGTTTCCATTCACTTAAGAAATGGACTTAAGAATTATTGCAACCTTCGACATAAAGCCTTTAAATTGCAAAACAAGCATTCTATTGTTTTAACAACCCTTATTTCTTTAACAAATAACAGAAATTATCATCAAAATTTTTATCAAAATCATTTTTTTTTTTAAGAAAAAAGTTGTAAAAACGCTAGGAATAAACCTATGTGTTACGCCAACGACAACATGTGATAAAATTAAATAAACTATGATACATTTACGCATATAAAAGTAATTAAAAAATCATGCATATAAAACTCATTGCTATGCTTAGCTAGTTTTTGTAATAAAGGCTATAATTTTTTTTTAAAGAGATTTCCTTTTTCTCCGTAATCATATATAGAATGACACAGTGCGACCCACTCTATTAAACAATACATGCAGCAAGACCAGACTCTTGAAGTCGTCAATGCCAGTTACCATTTAAATATAGTTTTAAAATTGGAACGCGAACATTACCTCCCGACACATTACATAACTCCGTTTATCCTTTTTCAATGTATTTGGCGTGACATAATTAAAAGCAATGGAATGTCCGAGAGGTATTTTTGTGTCCAAACTTGCAGGCTATCGTAACGGCTGGCGAAAACTTGTCCTACATAAATTTTATTGCGTAACACCTTGTGTCCATACTAACAACAGCTTTAGGAGCTTAAGAGACGCATATTTAGTAATCGAGGCCGTATCACAGCCGCTTTTAGCGATAAAAGCTTGGTACGTAAAAAATTAAACTCAATACCATCATTATTGAAAATGTTTTAGCTTATTTAACTCTCCAGTTGCAGCATTCAAAATCTTATAATGGTTACTTAAACATTACAGTGTAGATATATACGCCAAATCTACACTTAGTAAAGAATTTAGTGTTCATTAAATTGCTCTAAGCGTTGCAGTGAGTGATAGTTCACTCTTAACAGGAAACAAATTGATTGTAGGGAGATATAGCTGAAGAAACGATCATAGTTTTGACACCTTTCCTTTTGTCTTTTGTAATGAAATATGCTAAAGTGTGACGTCATTGATATGTGTTGTGTTTTCGTAATTATTATACCTATAGTCCAAAAATTGTAATTTCAGAATAACTACTAAACGTAGTGGAGTCTTTTCAATTTATCAGATGCGTACATATACCCAACAGGGATAATTTCAAAGAACAGTTGACAAACATCGAGCGCGACAGTCACTTGTTTGTAAATTGAATTATTTCACTATACCCCGCAGCCTTTGTACGTCATAGATTCCACCAACACAAACGCAGTCGTAGTATCTCTTAACACAACACAATAGAGTCTCAAATTGAATAGCAATTTTTGCCAATTGTCTGTTCCTGACGCATGCACGCTTCCAAGTACGCGAACGTCTTTTATCGTCACTAAAATGTTTGAAATGATAACTACAATATTACCAAGAGTCTTAAGGAGTTCTCTTTCTATGGTATTTAAACAAACTGATACAACGCTGGTCTTAAATATTTTAAACACATTCATTGATCCAATCCTAAAATACGCATATGCATAGAATTTTGCGACGATTTCATTCAAGAAAAATAACTTACTTAACGCGACAAGCGTCAATAGCTCATGATTAAGGGTACGTATTTCCGGTCACGTGATCGAAGGTTCGAACCCCCGCCATTTGACTTTTAACGTAAATCATAGAATGGTTCAAAAAATCTATATTAATAAAAATCTAAACATATTAAAAAAAAATATCATAACTTTTCTGTTGTTTGAGTAAAGTTAGTAAAAACTCACTTAGGGCTACTTTAAGTATAAATATAGTGGAGGAATTCTCGGCTGTGACACCCCTAAGGTAGCAGTGCAAGTGAGGTAGTCATACAACAAAGTAAATTTTTCTTAATTAATGTTTATATCTATAAGTACTTACATATAAGGTAATAATATGTGTCTAATAAAAACTCGTCCGGAAAGCTTATTCTCAAGAATTTGTTGAATCGTTAAATAGATCATTAGAGGTATCAATAAAACGTGAACGCCGTATTGTGGCGGCGAGGCGGACGCGGCGGCGGCGCGCCCGGCTACACACGTAAAACGAATCTGTATTATTTTGTTGTTATATGGAATCGTTTTTAGGCTTTGTGACGAATCGATAGATCGTTAGCGATCGATATGGTTTGATGGTGTAAGATACGAAATAAAGACGTAGATACACAACAAACATATGAAAAAAAAATATTAAACATATATGAGACCTGCTTTGAAAACTCAAACATTAGTTCCTTTCAAAGTTAGCAAAAGTATCGTAAGATTGTAAATGATTCGATAATCATTTGATAAGTGTCAAGATATTGCGACAATCTAATATTTAACTTAACGTTTTCTCCTACTTTCCTTACGCAAAAGGTTTTGAATAACGTATATTAATTGCGTTCTATTCATATCACAATTTATATTAAGTATAACACATTTTTAACGCTACAAAATACTGTATTGTAAGCTAAAGTTTGTGATGCCAGTGTGGCCGTACCTGAAGGCGGTCACGGCGTTATTCAGTATACGAGCCCGTAGGTTCGCGTGCTATCTCGGACAGACATAAAGACACGCGTATTAAATATTACATAGCAATATAACGCCTAATTGGAACGTGCGCCACAGCGAGCCGATTGATGTGGAGTGTGACCGGCTGTTTAATTGATATTGGCCGAACCGGTCAGCCGGCGGGAGGTGAAATGTATCATGCAACGCACCTCCACAAAATCTATGAAATTTATTGATCTATATCGGATAAAATCGATTTATATCCTCTTATAATTGGTACATCATTAATTAACGAACTACAAAAGTTTGAACTGTTTTCAATAGGATTTACAACTGTGAAAATTATTCCAAGAGCATACACAGCTTTATGCTGTTGGATCTGACTTCTAAAAGTAGTGGATAGGCGATTACAAACTGCGATTCGTATGCTAAGAACTTTTTTGCCAAGTCGACCGCTTAACGCTGTCAATATGTCGTATAGTGTCATCAAAAATGAATTGCTGTTCGTTAGTCTCGCTAAAACTCGAAGACGGCTGAACGGATTTATCTTATCTTGGTCTTG
>JAODUI010000010.1:4361539-4375307 GCA_027563995.1 Papilio gigon | reverse complement strand
ATCAAAAATGAATTGCTGTTCGTTAGTCTCGCTAAAACTCGAAGACGGCTGAACGGATTTATCTTATCTTGGTCTTGAAATGTTCGTGGAGGTCTAGGGAAGGTTTAAAAGGTGAGAGAAAATTAGAAATACTCCGGTGAAAGTCTTAAAAATAGCCCTTCTCCATTTCCTATACAAGCGTTTTTTTTGAGGAGGAAAATTTTTTTTTTTGATTTCCTAATAAATTAAAAAATCTGTTTATGTTTTGCCTTTAAGGCGAAACAGAGTTCGCGGGGTCAGCTAGTACCATATAACTATTAGTTTACAAGTATTGTATGTTGTACGGCTAGTGTTGCCTTAAAATGTATATTGGTAAGCTATTAAAAATGATATACGTATTTGAGACGGAAATTGTATTACAAATATGAACATTGTAAAAAGGCGTGTAAAAAAACAAGTGATTACCTAAAGAATAAAATTATGTTTTCCTTTTAATGGTTCCTTTTTTTAATGGCTTTTACCACGAACGGTATTGAAACTCCTTGAATGTATATTTCGGTTTTGATTTTCGTCGGCTATGAGGAACTATTTGATGTAATTGGATCGAACAGAAAGGCTTCAACTGTCCCTTAATCCGTACGGTACTATACGAATTGGTTAATGCAAATGTCCGCGACATCGGCGAACATCAGTCCATCCACCAAGAATTATTATTTTATTTGAGAAATATTTTTTGAATATCAGACTAGTGGTATTATAATATATTGCCATGAAACATTTATGTTCTCATTGATTTCATTATTTAAATATTATCTATTAATTAAATTATGAATTCTATGAACTGGATCGCTTATTTATTTTTATATTTCTCTATTCAATCAATACCATAAATTAGTAGAGGTTTTATTTATGATATTTCAACGATCATTGCTTCTATGCAAGGACGATATTTTAAAATACTTTATTCCTATCACCAGACAGAGGTGACACGAGCAGTAGGAATGACAGTTGAAATAATTCGCTTTGAATTGAGGTGTTAAAAATGTCACAAGAAATCTTCTATCGTGTCAACGAAGTGTCAATATATCATGCGAGAAAGATCTACTCTTAAATATACCTCCATAAGAATTGTTTCTTTACAAACTTTTTTCCATTTCATAGTTATTAATAATTTAAACGTGTAATCAGAAATTCGTCAATAAATTTCGTTATTGACGTCTCGTTTTATCATAATCATCTTTGTATTGCACCGTCCGTGTCGGGTTGCGGCGTAACCACCTGACACCGGCTCGGAAGGACCATAAACACGGAAGCTGAGTGTAGGCGGGCCGTAGTCGTGGTTGAATGGGACAGTAATACGCCGGTGTTTTATAAATGCGATTTTTACCCCCGATAATAAACAGTTACGATGTTTTCGATTTGATTTTTAAACGAAATTATAAATATGAACATTGATGTATTTGACCCGGCGTCCGGTGTGTCCATAGATGAAATACAGATACAGTAAACTAAAAAAAAATTCAAGAATAACGGAAGCTAGTAAAGAACTAGTAGAATCATGATGGCATTCTGAGAAAAAGTCAAGCATAGACCCAAGACATTAGTTTAATAAAAGAAAGAAAGCCTATGAGTAGTCCTTCTTAGTCAACTGACATACATAGCCACTGAAATAAATATAATTGGTTATTCTTATAGTGTACAACGCCCGATGTAAAGCAGACTATTCATAAGCTCTCTTCTAACATTCAAAAGATAATTGCTTATCTTAAACAGAAGCGCCCTCTCACGCGCTCTAATATATTGTCATATTGAATTAATCCCGCGATTAAAGTCGGGGATGTTGGGTGGCTAATAATGGCTAATGTATGTAGATGGTCCTGATACCTTATCTTGATTCTCTTTGGATATCTTTATATTATTAAATAACACGGGATACGAGAACGAACAGTGATGCATCCAGCCACGATTTCGAATCTAAACTCGATGTTTCGTTAGAAACTTTAGAGAGATTCATATATAATTTTATAGTTAGATCGAATAAGTGAAAGGCAGGCAATATGGGTGTCAGGCGAGCCAGGATGAGCGAACCGGCTCCGCTGTCTAGATTCTATAAACTGAACAGGTTATTTATATTTAAACAACGATGTAGTTACGACGAACATAAAATATTGTATTATGAAATTTGACTGATGAAATGTAACTCTAGTTGAAGCCGACAATGTGCGAATGGAATCTCAAATGACGTCACGTTGCGTGATGTAAGAGAATTGTTGATTGTTTATGGATAGTTACCAACGTACTTGTATTCATTTGATAAATGAATAAATACTCAAATGATTACAAATGTTATTCAATATACTAGAGCAAATTTAAATCTCGTGAGATCACGACTAAAGGCAATTTATGAAAATCATGGCAATCATGTAAAAAGCTATTAAATAATGCATACTCGTATTAAAATGCGAAAGTTTAGATGGAATTTTCTTATCATATACCTCCAGAACAGCTACACTGACGTTACTGAAATTTGTCAAAAATGTGGAACATAATCAGGAACACATAGGCTACTTTTTTGGCGCGCAGACGGAGTCACGAGCAACAGCTAGTCTTTAATAAGATTTCTAAAACTGTACAGTGTAAGATGGGTAAGGTATAGTTATCCATTGTATCCATAGCTGCAACTTTCTTCAATTGTACAAGCGGTTATTTCTACCGCATAAGGACATGAAAGTGTCTATCGCTGCGCTGCTTCACAATCCCCGCAAAGAAAATCTTTATAATTGTTTGATAGAGCATTGATAGTCTTAGAAGTAATTATATTTACTTAGTGTGTTTAGCAAACTTATTTATTTATTTTATTTATTTATTATTTACAAGGATGACCAACAGCTTACAGATACAAAGTCATTAAATTGAAATACACAATTGTCAAAAAGCCAATGACAGGTCATCATGAATAGAAATATTATACAAAAATAACATTGCGCGAAGGCAAAATAAAAAAGATAGACAACATGAAGAGAAAACAGTGATATCACAAAATTACTATAAAATAAGGAAGACAAAAAAAAACTGTCTACTTCTGTAAAAATATCCAACAATAGACATTACTAGATCCGATCGATTCGAAGTGCCAATAGCCTAATGCTTTAGGGCACGAATTTGGGATCACATGTTCGAGAGTTCGACTCTCGCTATTCGAATATTGTAAACTAAAACCTAGCACAAGTCATCTTAGTTGAAGTGGTAAAAGAAATATTAGTAGATTATCAAAAATCTGTTAAGATTTTAGAAACAAAAAAATCCTTAGAGCCCGTTTGGAGTTACCTAGTAACAAACATCCATCAGTGTAAACTTTCTAATACGGGGAGTGTTAGAATTCGTCTTTTTGTCACCTGTGTTATAAAGGAAATTGATAACAATCTTCATACAAATTAAGTTTAACACCGATAAAAATTAGGATAAACATCTTAGACTCTTTCAAGAAGCGAGCGTACCTCTCTCAAAGACAGCAACGCATCTGTAGTTCTTCTAGTATTGCGGATGTCTGGGCGTTGAAGATCACATTTGTGTACCCGCCGCTAGTTTCTTAAATAAAAAAAAATATAATTTAATTATTATTATAAATATAAATAATTCGTAATAACAACACCATCTGAAACATTCCTTCAGCTGCCATTTGATATTTCTACTTTAATAAATATCGTCGGTCTTATTAAAAACTTTTTATTGCTTAAAAAAAAAACTGTCGAAAAACTTTTACGACTTGTTCGGCCAGTTACCTTTGCATCAATCGCGGAAAAAAATGTAATACGACACACAACGCAATTTTAAACTTTATTACTGTTGAACAGAGACTATTTTGGCGTGTGTTGTAACGTCAGATGTGATTGTAGGGAACAGGTGTAAGGAGGCAACAGGTGAGTTTGTAAGCGCCAATATATTAGCCAAAAGACCGAAAGTGCTTCACATAATCCGCTATGTAAAGTGAAACAACTGCTATGTGATGTAGAGTGCCTTCGTTCCCAGTTCACATAAAATACTAATATGTTCTTTAACGCTATCTAAGCAACGATTACATTCAACCCAGGTGGAGAGGGTTACAGGAATAACGAGGTACTTTGAGAACATATCTAATTCTGAGTTTCTTTTACCGTGTTTTCCATACAACGCGCAACGAATCAGCCTGGTTTGTACGGTTGAGTCCGAGTTCATTATAGCGCGGTACGCACTCACCGTGTTATGGGAGAGTTGATTATTAGGACTTTTTTATCTATCTACTTTGGGTGTTTGATATTAAAATTCTGTATTAAAATAATATTGTAGACTTAGTACGTAAAGTTAAAAAGGTTTTTCATATCCATTTTTTTTAAACTAGTGGCAAAAACAAGCAGGGTGAACAGAGAACATCGTCGCCCCAGACATCTGAGCCAGTGTATCTGCAAATGCGTTGCCGGGTGTTTGTTCCAGCAATATTTTCTTATTGAAATAAAATATTATCAAATTTTAAAAGTTAATTTACTAATTTTAAAACAGACTTGCGCTTGGATATGGTTTACAATAGTCGCATGGCGGAATTCGAACACTCGACCACGTTAACGGATGTCCTTACTCATTAGGCTATTGGCGCTTTTATATTTCTATTTATTTTCTTATTAACTATTTACATTGATAAACAGGATAATCTGTAATAAATAGTAATCAATACAAAACCGTTACAATCAAAAATGAAGGCGTTGAACCTTTTAATAATTTTTAATGGCATCGGCTTCGTAATGATTTATTGATATAGAAAAAAAATCTAATTTCTTTATTTAAGATAGGGACGTAAGTTATCATTTAACGCCTCACTTTAATGAGACATTGGGACAGACATGGTTCCGTTTGTTCTGAGAATCGTATACTGGAGTTGGATTCGATATAGTAATGTAATTGAATTGAATATGGCTTCCAAATGTATTGGGGCCGCGTGCGGTACCACAGCATCCGTCCGCGGTATTCCACCTTAAAAGTTACAGTCGCTTGAACGTTTCATAAGTATTGAGTCGACGACTCGACCACAATAGGAATTTTTAAATAAGTTTGTGTGAAAAAAGTCGATCAGTGGTCAGCGGAGATAGACGACTAATTGCTTTTTTTACTGTTATCTCGATTTTTGTGCTCTTCATTCGATTTTTGAGAAGGAGCGGAGTTTTCGGACAAGGATTTTTATAAGTGGAACACCGCGAACGGCTGCGTTTGTACGTAATTAGGGGATGTGGCGCCCTACAAGGTTGCGTGTTCGTTTTATTTACGTTAGTTTATTGACCACATATAGCGTGCTATTGTAAAGAGGTTAAATTAATCTTTAATTATTTATTTTTAGTTTGAAGGTCGTCCTTCATAAAATATCGCCGTCTCAAGGAGATTTTTTTACTTTCTTCATAAACTGTGACAATTTAAGTCAATAAAGCCCTTCAATGCGCCAATAGCCTAGTGCTTAAGGGTATTCCGATCACGTAGTCGGGAGTTCGAATTCCGTTATTCGACTATTGTCGTAAACCATATCCTAGCACAAGTCTAAACCTTAGTTGGAGTGTTAAAGGAATGTTAGTATTTTTTAAATACTAGCGGATTTTTTGTTAAGATATGGTTCACGACAACAGTCGAATGGACGGATTTGTACTCTCGACCATGTCATCGGAAATTCTTATCATTAACCATTAGGTAATTGGCGCTTATAATGAATGAAAAAACAAAATAGTGACCATACAGTTAAAACTGAAAATGTACAGTGGTTACTATCTTGGTTAGCTTTAGTTTTTACTGATTATAAAACATTTAATTTTAATTAATACCCAAGGAAGTGATGTTATATCGATATGATAGTTTGTTTTATAATTCGAGGAACCATAAAGTAATTAAATATTTAAACTTTAAAACCAGTACCCAATAAAATTTACGAATACTAGATGAAGAAACTTGTACACGGTGCGGCCGATTTATGATCTCCAAGTAAACCAGATCAAATCATCACATAGCGGTACACTCTCATACGTGTAATGGCTACTTATAAAACGTCCAATTAAAAATTACGTTAACAGATAAAACTACGGTTTTTCCATATTTTAAATACATTATTTTGGTTTTACGATATTTGCTACATCGCTTTCTTTTAATAAAACCACGAGTTTACACTGCGGAACATCATTTAAAAATAAAACTTAATATTAAAGAAAAAATGTTATATGAAAATGAAAATAAAAAACGATTTATTAATCCAAAAGGATGACAAAATTTGATCAGTTTTTGGGACTTCCATTTAAGTTACCATAGGTACTTGTGGTTGGAAGCCTCGCTCTTTCATGTTTTTATAATTAGACTTAATTAAGAAGGTAACATCTATATTATATATATATACAAAGAGAATAAACGAACCCTACAAGAGTTTCATTTCATTATTTTATTTTCTTGGAGTAATAAATATGGTTTATTTTCCAAAACGAACAGAAAAGAAAACTTTTTTTCTAAAATTACTCCAGAAAAAGAGTAATAAAAATCTATAACTTGTGTTTTTTAAATTGTTTTCAATACATAATGTTTGAAAATATTTTTTTTTTATATCAGGTACATACAGAATGTAAAGTTTAAAGTTAACTTGGCATGTTTCGTATCAGCTGATTAAGCGCGCACGCAGCTAACTTTAAGCTATTCGACTTGATCGCTTCTTAATTTAAACCATTTGTTATCTTACAAGGTGTCCCCAGTGTCACTTAATGCATTTACATATTGGGTTAATGGATAATATGAAATGACCATCATCGGCATTTAATAAATATTTATGTTACTATCATGTTATACATACATCCATACATACATAGTTTAGTTCAGTGATTTGTTGAATGTTTAGTGAGGGTTACTGGTACTGTTATTACAGTCGAGGAAAACTTATTATAAACCGACATTCTAATTTTTTCAATGATACATTAGCACCGGTTTTAATTCGTTTTTGTTAGGTTTCAAGCATAGACAATGTGTAACTACACATTGTCTATGTGTGTGTAACTACACATTGTCTATGCCAAACTTGCCAATATGTGTAAAAAAAGTAATCAACTACTGCTGATGTAACCGCCACCCCCCTCAGCCCCCACGTCATCAAAACCTTGCAAGGAAGAGACTCCCCCGCCCCTAATAGTGCTTACGTAATAAATGAACGACCCCTAATTGGTTACTTGAATGGATAAGGGTATTTTAATCTATTATCTAAATTTCCACATCTCGATTATTAGTAAGATTCAAATAATTTGAAGCCAGTGCTTCGATAAGCTCAGTCACCAGTTTTAGACATTCCAATCATTAATGGTATTCGAGAGAATGACACAGTCAAGCAATACCAACGGAATACAGTGTGCTTAGTGCCCCGTGCACATGACTGCAGGGCCTCGTGTGCCTCTGTGTCTGTGCTCGCGACCTTTGGGCACATGCCCTGCGACCTAGCTCCGTTGGGACGTATCATTATAGGTATTCACTTACAAACATACAACTCCGAACATATAGTAATGGAGAAGGCAAAGAAATCTCTTTTGATTGCAAAACAATCGACTGTCACATATTTTTGTTGTTGGAAGGTGAAATATTAACTAATGTCTATTGAAATATTAAGAATTTCAAATACAATGCGTTATGACAGCTTATGTTGTGTAAGCCTAAAGATATTCGGTTATTGTTGTTTTGTTCCGCAAATATTTAATCATACTAATGTTATAAATGCTGAATATTTGAATGGATGTTGCTTTTATTTTAAGTATGGTCCAGTTTATGGAAAACTTATTTATTAAAAGATTAATAAATCAATATGTTAAAATATTTAAATTATCACAGCAGGATTCGAACATGGGGCAGTCAATCTTGTAATTAATATAAATTTGGTGTCAAATAATTGAAACCCGAATCTCTTATCTAGACATCTGACATTCTTTTAATTAACAATTCTGATTTTATTTGTTTTTTGTAAAAAAAAAACCTTAGATGACCTTACATCAAATACTTACAGTTATGGTCCATAAAATGTGATTTATAATTTCATTTCGTCTTCATCATTTGTTTCATCAAGCTGCCCTTTGGCGTACGGAGGGTCGGCACAGTATGTACTCTTCTATAAATCTCCGTCAGTCATATCTGAACTCACACACCTCTTACGCATATCCTCGTTCACACAATCCGTCCACACCTTCGGTCTTCCTCTACTCTTATAGCCATTCATGTAACCAGGTCTATTTTTATTAAATGTCATATCCAATATTACATGTGTTCCTCTACCTTCATGTTAGAGTCCGTAGAGTACAGGGGCCGTAGTACCGCATTAAGTGCTAACAGAAAGTAGGGACTCGTCTTCTTTGGAAAGCGAATCGCTAACAGACGAGGACAATCACGAGGGCTAGGGTTGCCAACATTCAATAAAAAGATCTGAAATCTAATTTGCAATAAAACATTCTGCATTGAAGAATAGGAATACTAAACAAATTAACACTATACTGCTTATAAAAACGGCTTAACTCACGTGCAAATCGGTGTCGGTACCGACTAGTTTCGAGCCCATCGGGGGCTTTTCTTTAGGGTGAGTTAGATTGGTACTATATAGCGTTCGCGGCCCGTTACTCACTGCCGACACCCATATACACGTGAGTTTAGCCGTTTTTATAAGTAGTATAGTGAAATGTCTCAAGACAGTTATAATTTAATTTAAAACACGCTCAAAATTAGCTAGTTTTCTATTATTCATTGACAATATTATCTACCAAGTTTATATTATCTACCAAAAATAACACGTATTTTCTATTAAACTAGCAATAAGAAAATTCAAACAAGTAATACCAGACAGAAATAATTTGTCTCAAAAATACGAAGGCAAATAACTTAGAATGAGTCGACAAGGAAACAGCGGCCGGGGTTCAGTGATCACATAGTTTGTACAATGTCAGTGCGTTGTTATATTTGATTAGTTAAAATAAAGGCCAAGCAACAGGTTTCCGTGTGAAGCTCGTCATCGGGGGTCGAATGGCGCGCTCGCCGAGCAATGAGCAATGAACCACAACACGAGCGCACACAAAAACTGCGCTCGCGTGAATCACAGTCAAGTCTTATTTTTTTTTATTATACGACACATTTTATTAAGACGTATACATGGTTTATGTTATCTAAAAATATTTAAATCAACTAAAACTGACTTTTTGCTGCTCTTTTATTATTGTATATTAGCTATCCAATGTTAAACATATGCCTTCAATATTATTATGTTCCTCCGCCTTCCCCATCCACCGACTTCCCGCCGTCCGCACTCCTGTACCCCAATCGTGACCTCCATTCCAACATTATCAGATTTTTGTTAATTTACTAATTTCATTTACCATACCAACTAAGCTGTAAACTTGTGATAGGATGTGGTCTACTATAAAAGTCGAATGACGGGATTCGAACTGTCGACCACGTGATTGGCAATCCATACCTTTAACATGGCTACTGACGTTCTGACAATTTTAGAAACATGTTGCCGTCTCTTTCATTAACGTTGACAAGACAGAGAAAACAATTTGTTTCTGTTAGTCATACATTAGAGATTTCAACATGATCATCAGCTCACTCTACATCCCCACTAAGGGTTGGGAGTCTGCCCTATTATTAGGAGTTACTAGGTGCATTAGACATAAAAGTAGATAAACTTTCATTGATACGTCTAAGTTTCACTTCTTATTTAAATTTCTTTTTATTAACTTGTTTATAATTTTATTAGTTTAAAAAAAACCTACACCCCAATAAGGTCGCTGAGAAACGGATAGGGCTTGCCGTCTCTGCCTATTCCGGTTCTGTTCAAAGGATGTGATAGATCTGTTTTTCTATAATTAAAGCCATAAATACTGTATAAAGATCACGTATTAGCTAATTGCAGCAAAAAACCGTCAAACCAAACTGGACGTATGATCCAGTTTTGTTCCGAATGCGCCCGACAGTCACTTGTCTTTTTATACGTCGATAGAAGCGCGATCAACAAAAGCCGTTTTTCCGGTTATTGTGACTTCAAATAACAGTACCTTATAGTTATTTAGTTAAATATGTTTCATTCAGTACTTTTCTTTCTGTGTCGGCTATTTATTTTAATTTTTATTTAAAAAAAAACTGCAAACACTGGACTTTAGTCGCGTTAGGACAATGATTAGTCCGTACGTCTTTAATTATAGTAAACACTAGCTGGTGTATGGGAACATACATTTCTAAATATTACAAATTTTTATTTACATTCACCGTGTATGTAATCAAATCTTACAAGTTAAATTTGATTCACTTCTCAGTTTCCGTGCGAGCTAAAATTTTGCATGCATACATAAATCGCATGATAATGGAATATTATTATGACATAGACCTGGTCTGATGACGGTGCTGGAAGATAGGAAGTTTGATAACAAAACTTTATTTTTAAAATAACGTTTAATTTATTTTCTTATCAGATACTGGAGTTACTGTTAGCTGCCTGAAATGGCTAAAAGACTGTTATGCTGGCTAAATGAAATTTTAACACAAAAAATATTGTTTATAATTACATACAGATAAAGTGACAATAGCTTAATGGTTAAGGGACAACCGATCTAGTGGTCGCGGGTTCGAATCCCGCCTTTCGACTATTGTCGTGAACCATATTCTGGCACAAGCTTTTTCAAGCTCAGTAGGTATGGCTACAAGAACTATTAGAGTAAATAAACAAAAATCTGCTAGTATTTTATAAAAAAAATCTAAGAATTCCTCATCGTGCCTAAGACACAGGTGCCGTGAGACGAGAGTGACTCAGCACTAAAATTATTCTTAAGATCGTGATTGCGTGATTCCCGAACATTTGCCAACTAACAGTTACTTCAATTGTACCTGCCTTGTATGAGCACGGTTTGCAACTTAATATCCTGCTTCATTGAAACAATTAAGACTGTGAAGATAAACGAAAATGTTTTATTTAATGTTATTCATTGCTCGAATTAATGAAACATAAAAAATGAAAAATTTTGTTTTTTTAATGTTTTAATAGAAATGCAATATTCGAACGCGGAACCGCGCGGCTTTAAGCCTAAATGTCTGAGTATCGGGAGCCACCTCAAGAGAGAAGTCGGCTTACTTCTAACGCACACGTGTGCTGGGAAACAAATAGCGACCAACCTTTCCTAATACTTCAATTATTTGTCAAGTCAGGTAAGACTGCAATGTAAAACAATGGTGTAAATAGTTTTGTACATCTGGGAAGCCAGATAACGCAAAATGACCATCTGTTTTTAATACGCTCACCAATTGTTTTAGACTTTTAGGCACAAACATTGGAACAGATGTTTCGGATAGAGATGAAACCTGTAAAAGATATATTGTATTGTTTTTTGTTTTTAGGTTTAAGGGCATTGTAACAAGTCTCACGGCGAAGTACTGAAACATTTAAATATAGAACGGGGTCTTAAATAAAGCCAAGATTCTCCAAATACATGTACTTTCAGTATTTTTTTTTATTCGTGCCTCTAGAGACTTGCAGCCCGTACTCTTTTTTCTTGCTGTATTTATATCTATACGATTAGTTCCGAGTTCCTGAATTATTATAGATCTACTTATTATACTATAACTAACTATACTGTTTTTTTAATCTTTGCTATTTTTTTAATATGTTTTTAATTTGTTTTTTTGTGTGTGTCAATGGATTGACGTCACAGGGCCCTCTGGATTTTAGTCAGTCCTTCCGTGATCGCTGCGTCTCCGCTTCGGATAGCCATGTTTAAATTGTACTCTATAATTTTGTTTAAGTATTTAATTTACTCCAATCTTTGAACTGTCTTGAAGATTCCAAAGAGTGTCATATCATTATAACACGGTTTCTTATTGTAGAAAATCTATTAAATAAGTTTAAGTAACAAATAAACATGTATTCAAATTACTGGTATATTCAGAGAATTTATCCGCTGTCCCCCCTCTACAGTTTCGGAAACCGGGACATTCGAAGTCACCCGAATCTAAGCGCTGCTTCGAAAGCTTCACTCTGAAGCAAAGCTGCATTCCGTTGTACGCAGCGTAGGGTTGACACAAACATAAAAGTAATATTAATTATAATCCTAAATCTACACTGGAACATGTATTAATATATATCGTCATCCCATTCACTATATTTGATAAGACAGGGACAATAATATGTTTTCAAAGTTAATGTCAGTAGAAACTCGCCTAATTTTAGATGCTACGCCAGCGAAGTAAGTAAACATACTGGAAACTCGATAAAAGCATTGATAACCTATTTATATTTGACTATAATTGAAATTTATGTGGAATAAAAGACGTTTGTTTATTTCAATTAAATGGCCATCTAATAAAACTGTTATGTAATTTGACAAAAAGTTGTTAGGAAAAGAGAAAAAAGAGGATTATTTTCGTGTGTGTTTTGTTATTGGCAGCCCTATCATCGTCGGCGAGAGGCGACCTTTAAGGCCGGCGGGGCCCTGAGAGCGGGTCGGCGGCAGTCGGCGCTCGCCGGCACTCCCGGCCGCGCCGCCGACTGCCGACTGCCGACTGGCGGTTTCGCAACCCCGACACCACAAATTCGATTCTGCTATGCGGTATTTAAATGCAACTGTACGTTAATATACACACTTTTAAATAATAACCTGTATTAATAACTTTGCATTTGTAACTTAAGTCATCTTCAATAAATTCTAAATCATTTAATATTTCAACGGCGGGTTACGTGACCTCCACGGTGACCTTCTATAATCTAAATAACACGATGAACTCTATTCATCCAGTTATCATACTTGCTGTTAATGGCATAAATTGGCTTATAAAGTTAGTAAGTAATTCTATTGTTGCACTCAGAGACATTATGTAGTCATTGTCATCTTTTAAACTATTAAAACTTTCGTGAGACATTTCACTATACTACTTATAAAACGGCTTAAACCACGTGTAAATCGGTATCAGTACCGACTAGTTTCGAGTCCATCGGGGACTCATCTTCAGGGTGAGTGGGTACGCTACTATAGTATATACTAAACTATTTAGTATCTTAGTGCAGGTAAATTAAGAATTAACTAAACTACAGTTTAAGTAACCATTTAACGACTCTGAGTGCACTGGTTAGTGTTAATAATGACAGTAAAATTGCTACCGTTTATGAAACAATTTCCTATACTTGTTAGATCTATACAAGAGCAGACAGTTTGTCTGTGCGGACCGGATAGTGCTAGACCGCTCAGAGTAGGGGGTCTAGAATTCCGCTGGAATACCTTCACCTGACCTACGTATTGTACAATGAACTACTAAAAGCCTTACCTGACCTTAGACTATAAAGCAACGGACAAGGCTTCAATCAATACTTCCAAAATGTACACGCTTTTATAAATGTATATTGACTTTCATTTTACACAGTTTGAGAAAACGAGCAAATAAACAAGCGTGGTTAAAAATCATTGTTCAAATTTGTTTGATAGAGATGCTTGATATGTCCTGTCGTTTTAGAGTCAAAGTAACTGACGATACAAACGTATTCAGTATTGCTTAATCGATACAGCCGCAATGAGACATTTAAACGTAACTTTACACAAAGATTTATAGCTTCGAGTTCTGAATATGATAATTTAATGAATTGAACAACTGGAGGCATGAACATTATCTATGGTTTTAAGAATAAAATCTTGTCTTTACAAAAACTATACATCCTCATTAAACTATTAAAACTTTCGTGAGACATTTCACTATACTACTTATAAAACGGCTTAACTCACGTGCAACTCGGTGT
>JAODUI010000010.1:4344881-4354904 GCA_027563995.1 Papilio gigon | reverse complement strand
GACAGACAAGGGTTGATGATTACCTTTATAGAAAATACCTGCAAGCTTTTAGGCGAGTCCAAAAGTAGCCAGCAGAAAACCAGCGCGGGGACCGTCAATTCTGTCTCTTCATATGCTGAGCTGGCTCCTTTTGCCACACATTTCTTTTTTTGTCTTTGTTTGTCCTTTGTTTTGTTGTAACTTTTGTAAAGTTTTGTGTAGCAATAAATCTGTTTGTTTCTTTCTTTCTATGATGATGATGAAGATGATGATGACATATCAATAAAAAGAAATGTAAAAGAGAAAGTAAAAGGTTAGATATATTAATAAACTACATTGTTGTAAAACAGTTATAGTTTTCATACAAAACCGGCTCAATAGCACTTAAGCAGATGCCACAAGGTGCTGTAAAAACGTCCATTTAGACACAGGGCTCAATTAATTAAACGCGATAAGGTTATCTGCGTGGCTTTGAAGAGGCTCCGTTATTAATGATGATAGTGCAGGTCTGTGCGGGGATCAGGCACGCCTTCTCGCACCGCGCTGTGGTCTGTACAGTGTCAAATAGTGGTCTAAATTAGTTACGAAATAAGAAAAAAAAACAATTTAGACTTTAATTCGTATGTTTCCATTTAAGGCAGTATTTCTTGATATTAATTAATGAGAAATTATACTAAACCAATTAAAAAAGACAGCTCAACTCACGTGTCATTCAGTCTAGGTATCGACTAGTCTTTGATGCAGTACAAGTGAGTTAACTAAAACACTTCTAATTATGAGGTAAGCTGTGAATTTTAATCAATTTAATATCATTTATAATGTGATATATGACACATTAGTAGTTTCAAATTACGCGCCAAATTGTGACTTCATAGTTCTGTAATCGAATTAGTCGGGATATTCTCAACGCAATTTTTACACAAATAATTTTCCATCGAAATTTGTTGCGGTTTTAGAGACATCAATGACTCTCTCATTTTTATATCATATGCAACATACATGGATACTTTAATAGTGGACAAATTATTTATTTAAATAGATTTTTTTTTATTCAAAAATACAATCCCAACAAAAGATTCCGTTGCGACAATCATGACCTGATTTGTGAAGGAAATTCGTTGAATCACAACGTTCATAAACTTGTGGATACGATTTAATATAATTTACTAATACAACCAGCAAAATAAAGTAAAATTTTAACATGATAACTTGAAAACTACGATAAATTAATTAATAAATTTAAAAAACAGTAAAATATATACTCTTGCCTATAGCAGTTATCCGAAAATATTTAATTCCGCTTATCTATATAATATTGCCACAGAGTAGTTACATTTAAAGAAAACACCCGCAGACAGGCAGTATCCGATCCAGAATCGACACTAAATTCGTAATTAGTTCACTCGTTTACACACCCCCGTTACCCATTTACCTAGTTAAATGCTAGTTTATAGCGTTCCAGTAATTATTGGCGGGACTATGTTTGTGTTCGGGTTTGTGTTGGTCGTAAAACCTCGTACAGTAAACGTAACGCAATGTTTTATAACAAAAATACAAATAGATGTACCGCATCTGCTGTAAAAAGTTTTTATTACGCTTTCATAGCAGCGATATTAGCTTGACCAATATATTTCTTTCAATCTATTACGTATCTTTCTAATTCTTCTCATTTATTTAAATTGTTGAGTATAAGCTTTTATTTACAATCAATATAATATACAAGTTAAAAAAAAATCTTTTACGTCCAATAAATTAATTTCAATTTTAATTTTACTATAATATTATAAACGCGAAAGGTTAAATGGATGGATGGTTAATTATTGGATGGACATCGCTGGTATTTTGAATAGATGTAGAACAAGGTGGATGGGCACAGGCTACTTCAATTCCATAAATTTGCGAGCGACATCTAGGTTAGAAATAAGATATTAAAAGTCCAGTGCAGTGTTATATAATACCATCTTCATCAGTCTTTGCCCACAGCTGCACATATGCCTTTCCCAATGCCTTCCGCAGTATGCGCTCCTCCGCCTATAATGTATAAAAGCTCAAATAATAACAAGTGATTTTATATGCAAGTGCGAGTTTATCGTGTGACGTAATGTGATAGGGGAGCCGTCAACTGTGACAGTGTCGATGTAACGTTCACTTTTCATTTGAGACGAAACTTTGAAAGTATAATTACCGTAGAGTATTACGAACGTTGTTTCTAATAAATTGACATATGTACAGCTAGAATTCTTGACAGTGTTCAATAAAAAAACCAACACATTTGAATGTTTCGTACGCTTTACAACGACATGCAAACAATAGCAACACGACGTAGCTTTTAATTGTGTCTGTCCTAAAAGTCGGTCAGTGGTACGAGGCTAAATATATTTTTTCATATCATCGTTTGCGTAACACACTGCCACCTAATTGGTAATTTAAAAGAGACAGACTTGACACATCTCAAGGAAGAAGAGTCCTGAAAGTGAAGCACCGTGAAAGGCTCTGATTGTGCGTGCGAATTAGTAGAGTAAACGACGAATGCTAGATTTCTATTTCATCCACTTGTTTCATAACACACGATACAGTAGGTTTCAAATAAGAAAGTGTGAACTAATGCCAAATTGTGACGTCATTAACTGTAATGGTAAATGTGTATGATTTTAATTTAAGTACTGACTTATTTTATACTGTTTGAATGATGATTTCAGGCGGTCCACCAGTGGGCAGATATATCCTAATGATGACAATAGTTTTTCTTGTTATCTTGACTTTTATAATAATTATCGACATTACAAATGTATTAGTTGTTGAGCGTATCGTGTATCATCGGCGATCACAACATATGCGAAGCACACAAGCCTCAGTCCGTGTCGGGAGATGCCGGTGGATAAAATCATTTTATAACAAAACACCTAACGGGTTTGATTTGTAGACAGCTGGTAAGCATTGCACTGTGTGGTGTAAGTTGAAAGCGGATTGTTAATAAAAAATAAACGTAAACAGGACTTTTTAAATGTCATAAGATTATATTATCTGTCCTTGATTAGATGTTAGATAGTAATTAAATTATGATAATGGAAGATTTAACACTTTTCGCGTCGAAATGGATACGCAGAAAACATCCGTAAATATTTATTTAATATTAATATGTCCATAAAAATGAATTCTAAAAAAGTAGTTTACTAATATAATCTTAGACATTGGAGATAAAAATCTCAAAAGTTTTGTAGTCGAAAGTTGTAAATGAAATAAAAAAAAAATCCATGAAATTTTAAACGGTCGTCAAAATTATTTTAGCGAATTTCGTAACTTGGACCAAAGCAAGAAGCACCGAAGGTTGTCTTCTCTGAGGGAAGCAAGGTGCGTTCCCAAAGTTTTTTGACGATAAAATATTATGCTGCTTTGCACGAAGGTGGTGCATACAGAGTGTGGGAAAAGTAACAATGTGGCTAGGCGAGGTGTACCTTTGTGTCCGGTGGAGAAATCGGCAAGGTGTAGGTACAGTTATTTTAATGCTTTTTATTATATTTGTGGGTAATGTAATCTATCAGGTTCACTATTATTTTGAAGAGAACATGTGAATTGATAATAAACAATATTCTATATCTGGTTTGTGAAAGGTAGAAAAAAAAACACGCACGAATTACTTTAGTATTAAAAAGAAATTAGTTGCCAGAATATCTGTAATTAATCTAATAATGTTTCAAACACGAGTATAAGAAATATTTTAGTTACCTGCACATCATACGCACACTCATCATAATCCACGGTAAATGACTAAAGCGTCTAACAAAGCCTTAACTTACTGTATCTTAACAATAACTTAATATCAACTAACTGTTGCTCGTGAATTCGTGAACTTAGAATAAAAACCACAGAGTCCAGAACAAACACCCACTTGTCAACTGACATCTAGAAAAAAATAAACGTGCGTTATGATATTTTTTAACATTACTCGAAGACACTCCAATTTTATTAATTGTATATGTTTTTTTTTTATGAAAGACTTTTACACCTACAGTCTCGTGGGCTCTTTACTCTCTAAAACGCATAGTTTCAATAGGTCTCATTTAGTAATAGTTTAGCGGGCGTTTAAATATAATTTGATGTTTTATTCTGTTATGACTAATAGATATAAGTGTTCTTATATGTTCAAAGCAGTAGTACACCGAGCCTAGCTTGCCATTGCCACACGGATGCGCCTGACATTTGACTCGCGCCCGGCCCGCGTCCCGGATGCCGATACCTCCTCGCGCTTTGTTATTCAATAACCACAAATGTCAGCAAACGAATGCCGTTTACTTGTGTCGCAAATAATTGTTACATTTGAAACTTTGATGTTAGTTATCTATAGATAGGCTTTGCTTACATACACTTATTTCAGCCTCAGTTAATAGTTTGCTAGGGACCTCTTTGCTACTGGAGTTTTTTTTTCATCTGTATTTTAGCTCGTGAGACTTACAAGAGTATAGTATAGTAGTAAGTATAGAAAACTGAAGCCAGTTTTGTTAAAATTAAACCATGTAAATGTGTTTTTTGAAGAACACAAAGAGTAAGGCAACTGCATCTGCCGCGCTCCGATCTTCTACCTGGTCGTCTTTCTTCAAATTGCATATGTCTTCCTCAAGAAAAAAAAATCTCATAATGATACAGAACTTATTCGAAAAGTGTGTGAAAAACATCTGCTGTCCAATCTCACCGTAACAAAGAGTAGTAGCAAACGATTTTGAAACTTAACACATTCTAATACAGTTTTATTTGTATTAAAGGAAAACGGTCATATGCAAAAAAACTGAAGACGCTTCTTCACTTGCAATGTACAGAAAATTATATTCTAAGCGTCATTGAATAGAGTAGAAATTTCAATAAATTAGTTCGTCAACATTAATTGGCGTTTATCTTCGACTTTAATCGGCAACGTTCGTGAATCTTCGGGCGCGTGTCAACTTGCGGAAATGTCCGGTGATCAAAACGACTGCCTCGTAAAACAAGCGCCGTATTAAATACTCATTTATTTTAAGCATGTGCTTATTGCAATTGTCATCTCGCGTGCAGGTCGGGACAAGTGGTACCTTCGAACGGAAATTGTACGAAACGACTGCGCTTTACTCATTTAGATACCAATCAGGGAGGTTTAAGCCGTTTTTATATTCAATTTATTCCCAATTTTATTACATCTTTTTAATTCAAACTTCTACTACATTACGAGTAATGAAAAAAAACATCGTAGGTCCGATTCCAGTTGTCTTTCCCCTTGAACCATCTTCTTGTACAAAACTTTAGATTTATTTAACATAAACATATTACATAAGATTTCTAATTATTGGTCGCATACAGATGAAAAGTTTAGTTAATAAATCAATATATATATCTAATTAAAATGTCTCTTAAAAGGTTTACTAAATAAAAGTTGAAGTAAGAAAAAATCGTTCAAACTATGACAACGCGGTCTTGATCTTTCAGAATCTTAACAGGACATCAAGACGTACAAAAACTTACAAACTTTGAAGCAAAAGGTGTTCGATTTTTTTTTCGGCAAACATTTTCAAGGTCTCTCACGCGCATCTGCCTATATCTCGGAAGTGCTATATTTTTACAAAACATCTGCATAATAATATCGTCGGCAAAAAGTTGACCTAGAAAACTTAAAACATTACGTGTATTCTTTTCCGCTTTCAAATTTTTTTTTGTGACTGACTTTTAAATTCATTAGTTAATTATTTCTATTCAAATATGAACTCTATTCTTATTTGCATAGTGTTGATGTTTTAGATATTATAATTTCAATAAAAAGGTGCCAATTTCCGTTCAGATGTCGCATATCCGATGGTAAAAATCAGCTCTGAGTGATTAGTCTTGCGTCCCATGTGCGTTGGTTTTTGCCATTTTTTAAAAAAAACAGCTCTCAACCTTTATGCAATTCATTAATATATTGACAGGCAGCTGCTGTTAGATGTTCCGTGGGAAGACATATTTTTATATAAATATAATTATATATCCAATAATCAGACTATTCTTATACGTTTCTGTATTAACAATTTTTATTTACATTAATAAAACAAATTAAAATATTTACTAACATTTGAATAACAAAACGACATAAAAAGTCCTTAGTTCTATAAAAAAAACTATCTTCACTATATTGACACTAAAAATCCGTCAATCTGACATAAAAAAGAAAAGAATTTATATTCAAAATTAAAAATAAAACGACCTCTTTGTACAAATACAACAAAACTCTTTTCTTTATATTTCCCTTCTTCCTCTAGAAAGATAAAATAATTAAAAAAAAGTTTACGTCGAAATAACAAGTTATATAAGAATTAT
Organism: Papilio gigon; assembly: GCA_027563995.1. Classification (NCBI taxonomy): domain Eukaryota; kingdom Metazoa; phylum Arthropoda; class Insecta; order Lepidoptera; family Papilionidae; genus Papilio; species Papilio gigon. The sequence goes on along the minus strand of JAODUI010000010.1, from coordinate 4,348,607 downwards.
TACACACATCAAAGCCTGCGTGTATCATCATCATCATCATATCAGCCACACGTGAGCGTAGGCCTCCCCCAAAGATCGCTACCACGATCGGTCCTCGGCCGCCCTCATCCAGGATGCTCCCGTAAACTTAACCAGATCATCGGTCCATCTTGCGGGAGGCCTACCCACGCTGCGTCAAAGCCTGCGTGTATGCCGAGTTTCATTACAGCTTTTTCTGCAATGTTCTCTACGTTGGTTTTTCGTAAGTCAATGAACAATTTTGTCTCATTTCCCAACAGTAATTTACCAATAATAAAACATTTCTGTATTAATCTGCATTTTTTAAAATAATACAGTTTTTAACTATAACATGAACATTAACAATCATACAATCTAATTTCATTGGCAATAAGAAACAAAAATTGTTTAAACTATTAAAACTTTCGTGAGACATTACACTATACTACTTATAAAACGGCTTAACTCACGTGTAAATCGATGTCGGTACCGAATAGTTTCGAGCCCATCGGGGGCTTGTCTTAGTACCAATCCCACTCACCCTGAATAAGAGCCCCCGATGGGCTCGAAACTAGTCGGTACCGACATCGATTTACATGCCGTTTATAAGTAGTATATTCAAAATTGTATGTCGGTTAACACGCGTAATTTACGATATTCGTAAAAAAATAAGGAATCGTATACGTATGTTGACGACCTTAAATTATGAATTCTGTTATATTTAATCTTAGAATTTAACAGTTGAGCTTTTAAGCAATTAACACAAGTCCAATGTATTCATTTTTAAGATTGGTATCCAAATATTTTTTTCAGTAGAACACGGCACGTACCAAATGTTGCCGGCAGCTGCTCGCGTGCTGAGATCACTTCGCCAATTCTTACGAGACATCTGCTGACTTTAGCCAAATCTTTCTATTCACGAATTCACAACGTCTTAGTTATTCTATACTTATTACTTCTTTATGGATCAGTTGATCTCGGAACTAACACACTTAACACTATAAAAATAAGGGTTAAATTCGTATGGCATGTTTTGTAAACGTTACCGATAGATTAAAAATTTCGTTAATTTATTATCAAACTAGTCGTAAGTTGATCTGTAAATCGTTTATTACCTACTAATATTTCATCAGCATCACCTCTTGTCTGCTCACTGCTGAACATAGGCCTTTCCTTTCATTGGTCCAGTGTGATCGTGGTCAAACGATGATTTGGTATTCATAAAAAAAATTGTGCCTAGTCCATAAATAGTCTAAATTAACAATCATTCGGTGGCATAATAGTTTTATTTAAAAGCGCAAATATCCAGCACCTGATACAGTATAATAAAGCAGACAATGTATTGTCGGTACTAAGGTACCTGACCATTGTGTTTTGTCCACGGTGATTTTCTGCCTCACTACACCATTGTGAGATGATGTATTCGAAATGTTAAATTAAGTTTTTTTTAATTCACTTCGTATAGAACAGGACTTATGTAAATTGATGAGATGTAAAGGTGACAAATGAAGTATGAATGTTAACTTAAATAAATTATAATAAACATAACCAACAGAAGAGGTGACATATTTGATAATATTGAACCTCTTTAGTCCGCGACAACGTCTACTTGGAATTTAAAAAAAAAAACTTATAAACTAGCCTAAACACTACAGATAATCTATCATTATCATCATCATCATATCAGCCACATGTCGCCCACTGCTGAGTGAAGACATTCCCCAAAATTCACGACGGTCCTCGGCCGCCCTCATCCAGAATACACCTGCAAACTTGATCAGATCGTTCCATCTAGCGGATGGCCACCCACGTTGCGTCGACCTGTACATGGCCGTCAGTTCAGGAGCCTATATCTATGACAAATTCCCTCCAGATCCATTCTTCAACATCCATCCATCCAAGACCAAACTTCCGCATTAATGTATATTAAAAAGATTATATAAGTGTATATTGTCATCGCCAGTAACCGTTCTAGTTAATTTATTGTGAGAATCTATTTAACGAAATACCGATACAATGACAAAATACATAAATTAGCGAATCGTGCAAACATCTTTAGGCGTACGATGTAGAATTTGCATATAAACATTTCTGATACAGGTTCCATTTTTAAAATGAATCGAAGGAAACGTAATCAAGTTAAATAATTTGCATAACTAATATTTTAATAAAATATTTGTACACGATCATATTTTAGACACAATATTTTAAATAAACGAATTCTATATTTGACTTGACTGGACGTAAGGTCCTATAACTCCGTTGTGGGGCAGAGGGCGTCTACAGTACGCCGTCAGCTCGCTCTGTCCTGGGCTCTGCGCTTGGTGTCGGGTCACTCTATATTTAAACAGTCATTTATTGCAATGGAAACAGACACTTTTCAATAAGTCCAATCCGTATTTTCTTCAATATAATTACTAGCAGATTTTTGTTAATTTACTAACATGTCCTTAACGATTGTAATATTCGAATGGCGGGATTTGAACTCTCCACCGCGTGACCGGTAATCAGTATCATTAACAATTAGGCTATTGGCGCTTAAAAATATTAGATTTGACTTAAACATTTCAAGGCTTTGAGAATTTTGGACTGTCCTCGGCGATGTTTTCAAACCAATACAACTTAGGGACAACAAGAAGCGAGCGTACATCGTTCTCAAAGGCAGTGGTTCTTTTGGCATTGCAGATGTCCATGGACGTCGATCTTGCGGAAGACATTGTGAAAGGCATATGTTCAAGAGTTGGCAGAGAAGGGCTGTTGATGATGACTTTTGTAATCACGCTGCACGTTTGTCCTTATAAAAAACATTACTTTGAGTTGATATGTTACGGCTTACGGTATCGCTTGATTACTTATGTCATTAACATGACCACAAATTCCGATACAATTTAATAGAATCGATATGTCCCCGAGTCCACGAGCCTTCGGTTGTGAGGATACGTAAATCACGGTGCTCTGTGGATTTATATCGTCCCCGCTCCGTGCCAGTTTTCCCACAGACCATTGCTCTTTGTACAGAATACTAAGTATGCTGATAAACCACACGTGGATGGCCTCTTTTTTTTTAATATTCAAACAATCTGTATAAAGCGCTCTTAGACGTGTACTAAGCCTAGAGCTTTACAACGGTAATGGTTTTGAACTTTAATCATATGAGAATAGAGTTTGTTTTGCGCCGATAAATAAAGCATCAGTTCTGTATAACGAACGAAATTTTCATCGATATTATTAGTCTTTTTAATACAATGTCCCGTCATCGTTTTAACTAGTTTTCTTACGTTCGCAGTCAATCCATATCTAATTCGCGAGAACGTCTACGTGAGTGATCAGTAAAATGATTTGTCCGTTAAAAAAATACCAAGTCATGTTGGTTTTATACCAATCCATTGTTTCCCACGCGAATTCTTACTGATAGAGAATCTATGTCGTTTTAGTTTTTTTTTTGCCATCAAATAATTTATAAAAATCGAAACTAAATTTGTAATTCAATACTACTTTTTTTAATTTCAATACAATAATATAATATTATGTTTAAATTTGCAAATATAGTAGATTATCATAAAAAACTGACAGAAATTGAAGAGATAAATTTTTGCCTTTTTAGGAGAGTAAGATTGTTTTCAACTTTTTTTATTTAATTCATCATAAAAATAACCTATACATAAAAGTTTTTGTTACATTTGATTACTCATATTACTTGATTATTTAATCGATTAAAGCTAAAATTTT
>JAODUI010000010.1:4328118-4339300 GCA_027563995.1 Papilio gigon | reverse complement strand
CTTTCACACAATCCATCCACAGGTTCTGCGGTTTTCCTCTCCATCTCCATCTCCATCCACATGCAACCTCATTACATATGTACGGATATGTCCTTTTTTTTTGTTGGAGGGGGGAAATCTTCGAAAGATACCCTGCTAGAGGTAATACAGGGTTATGTAGGGTTCGACCTACTAAGGCCCCCCCCCCCCAACCCGCGGTGGCCATCGTCGAGTGCAACTGATGAGGGTTCCGCTAGATCTCCGAGGAACGCACCACACCACGCTATCCACACCTTCTTATGTGATTCTTTCCTGTATCTTCTTGTTAATGTCATCATCATCCCTTCGCATTATATGTCCATATATTACATTGTTTTTTTATATTACAAATAGATACTACAATTAATAATAATATAGATGCTAGATTATACAATAGGATAGTGTACACGTCCGTTGGCTGTTGATTTTACTTATTCCTATGTACAAATATGGCGTCGCTAACAACTTGGCAATGCTTGTGCCGAAGGACAGTGGTTATGTATGTGGGAATTATGGAACAATATTCTCAGACGTCCAATTAGCCGGCGTCTAGATATTAATCTGCAACGTATTAACTGCGTGCATGGCTACATAAAAATGATATGACATTAACTGGATAATTTTTCATGGAGAATTTTGTACCGTTATCCCCCGGGAATAGGACGAGACAAAGGAACGGATTGCGAACTCTGCGGTAATTTGTAATCGGTCTAGGAGTTTTAGCGTTGGACTATGTTTGACTTTTTTATTTTTTTTCCCAGGAGCACCGGCGTAATCAGAAATTGTTCCTCTGGGATTTCAAGACTCGTTTTCAACTGGCTGACTTTGCTGTAAAATACATAAATATTTCGCTGAATGACTTGTAGCTTAAGTATTTTTAGAAACACAGACAAATACATTTCAATATCAAGGTCCACATTAAGATGCCGTTATTTGTACTTGTTGTAGTGATGAAGATATTAAAATTGTTTTTATCCGATTGGCCTTATAAATAGAGAAAAAGATCGTATGGTACCGACACTATGCCGTGACCTTTAAAGGTGAGTCATTGAGCGGTAAGTCATGGATTATTACGTCACAGCGATCGAGAACATTGACAATGGTAATGTTACAAAGGAAAATAAAACGTAACATGCCGTACACGTAGCCACTACTCAAGCGATGCGCCCAAACGAGTTCTCATTTCGAGTCCGGCGCAAACATAATCTAAGTAAAAGGCTGCAAAATTGGACTATTGCAGTCTCTCTGTTCCGACAGCCGATTATACTTCGTGTATCCGACTTCGTTCCCACGGCGCCCACAAACGGGTTATTATTAAAAACCTACGATGTAACCCAATGCAATACACACTTTAATGCAACCGTTTAAAGTTTTTATTCGTTCGTACGCAATGAATTAACACATCCCAGCAACATCAGACAAAACGGACTCAAACGCAGCAAACATTGGATTCAAATTACGAAAGAGCGAAGCGCGAACCGAGAGCGCAATTCGAAATTCGAATTTGGTGTCGTCGTTGAAGGACTTTGAGTCCTCTCGTGTAGGTTTAAGAGTTGTTTGAGTGCGGTAGCGGTAAAATTTTGTTTTATAGCGTAGATATAAGTGGACATATTAATTGTGCCACTATGTGTCTGCCCGTACGTGCCTCGCTGCGCGGGACGATAGCTTTAACTGTTCTTACGATATATGGAGCTTGTGACAATTCTAGCTACAATGTTAAATGATATTTGTCTATTGGTCGCGTTTGAACTTCGTTGTTTGTCGAAAGTTTGTTTGCAGTGTGGAGAAAGGTTCGGAATCTGATTTCGTCTTCTTATTTTCGTCTTTTGTTAATTATTTGTTTTAAAATAACTGACATCTACAAGACTTGTTGTTTCGGATTATATTACATTTAAGAATTCGCATTAGATACTTTGAATTATCATAAAATCCTTAAATAAATAACAATACTCAATTTTGGATCTCCTTGTTATCTTATAGATAACGCTAAAGCACCCAAATTAATAATTACTTTAGGGTATATGTCCTTTTGTATACCAACATACGAACATCGTAACTGTTCAAATTTCCAATCAAGCCACAACAACAATACAACGACCACTACAGAACTCAACCGACAGTATAAGACTACTAACGACAACCGACGAACACCAACACAGACATAACGCAGAGAATACATGACAAAAATGTTGGACGTGTGAAGTAAAAACGGCTCAGCGCCATCTATTGAAGACGAGCGAAAATGGAGCCAACAGTAAGAATTAAGCATTTTGTTTAAAAATTCGAATTTTGTTTTACATCAGCAAAACAAATTTTACGAGATTTATTTTTAAATTAGCGTAGATTAATAGTATTGTTATTAATAATTTTGTAATTAGCAACAAAATATTACAACAATTACAATATTATAATCGTGACACATTGTTAATCACAATAAATGAATTAATTAAACGTGTAATAAGAAAGATGAATTGTTCAAATGTGTGTATAATTTATAATCCAACTCGAAGGTAGCCGCGTGATTAAACCATGATGTCATTGGTAATAAAACCTATATTGTCTGTGGTTAATAATCGATTTTGCAATATATGCTTTGTCTATCCCTTCAATGCTGTCATTGATGTTCCAAAGTTTTAGTCGAATAAATAAAAACTTTTCCATATAACACGAAAGTGATCTTTTTTTAAATTAGAGATTGAGCAAACGAGCAGCGTGATCACAAGGTCAATTTTGGTATAAACTTTTTGAAAACTATTAATTTATTATTTTGCAATAAAAAACCTTATTTTTCACCTTTTCGTGTGTAACTTATAGTATTTAATTGATAAAAAAAAGTTTAACATTTTCAAGGTAAACAGTGTACGTAAGTATTTATCTACACTTTTACTTAACAAACATTAATCTTGTTATAATAACAAGTTTAAATTAAACAAAACATCGGCTTGTGTTCAATCTGTAAAAATTAGAGATACTAATCTGATATACAGAGCCTGTAAATCATTCCGCGAACTTCTTGGAATTCATGTTTCCTTGGCAATTGAGTGTACCCATGCCATAGACGGTACGTGACATGAACAGTCAAATAGTTGAGCTCGTATTTGGTCCAAAATATCGTTCCGCCGTTCACGTGGATTGTTTAAAATGGTAATTGTGTTTGTCCCGCCGCATACGAAGTGCGCGCCGGCCGCCGGCAGGCTACGCTGCTGACACCAACACAGCCTTGGACTTCACTCAATTATATCTATTGCCAGGTCATTGTCTCATTACGTAAGTATGATATAATTGGATTAAATTTAAATTAAAAGAAAGAAAATCCAATTTTTTTAACATTAGTAGATTTTTATTAATCTAATAATATTTCTTGTGATCATTCCGGGTGAGCTTAAAAAGCTTCGGACGGGATATGGTTTACGACAATAGTCGAACCCTGGGATTCAAACCCACGACCTTAGATCGGTAATTCGAATTAAAACTATTTCATTTTTATTATTGAAATGAGATTTTTTTTTTTAATTAATTACTTTAGCTTTAAAGCTCCTTTTCATTTAATATGATAGGGCAAAAGTTCAGTGGGGTACTTTATCTTGAGTCACCGTACTACACTATTCCAGTGTAGTACAACTTTTTACCTAGATACGATAGATATCAAATATTTTTTTTAACTTCAAATTAAGTAAGATTTGGGTACTTTTTTATCAAGTCAAAGTTTACATGGTCACGACACGTGACACGATCGCTTGTTGTTACTCTGTTCAGTGCGGGCAACACCGGGAGCTAATTGCCGGCCTGAGGCAACATTGTAGCCGAGGTCCCTAGCCGTGCGGGTCTCATTAATCCAACCTACGGATTATAAGGTGACTTGGTATCAAGTACTTAATGATTAGTCTTTAATGACGTTCTGTATTAAAGACGGTTTATCTAGTTTTATAACAAGATAGTATTTAAATTGTGGCCTAAGTTTGAATATAGAGATGTCTGACTAATTGGAACATTTAAAAAAAAAACAAATATTTTTCCACTCCAATAAATCACTATTTAAACAATATTCGCAGATTAACCAACAAATATTTCATTTACCACTAACTAAGCATTAGACTTGTGTTTGTATATGGTTTGTATATTTTACAATAGTTTTAAATCGGGATTCGAATTCTCGACCACGTGATTGAAAATCCTTAACCGTAAACATTAGGCTATTGGCGCTTTTAAATTAAATAATAATCTAATAGATTATTATCAATTCTAAACCTTTTATATCAACCAGTTTACATTATTAGATGGGACGCGCAAATCGTCCGTTACAGAGACTATGGCAACGCGTCAGACCTTGGCTCAAATATCGAGATGTTTATTGTTATTGTTTTGACTGATGTCGACATTCCTGTTTACATTACCATTATGTTGTTTTGTGTCCACATTGTACAACTTCGAATTAACAGTAAATATAAATTCACAAACAGAAATTAAACTATTTAAGAAAAACATTGTGATGTAACCTGCACATATCTACAAAAAAAAATCAAAGATTTGTATGAAGGTGTTTACTTTATCCTAGTCAGCTAGTTACCCCTAACTCTGATAGGGATAATACCTCGGATTCATGCTCTCGGAGAGCCCACAATTATTAAGTAGGAACAGAGGGTTTTAGTGATGTCTTCTGTAACCTACTCGGGGTAGGGGTCGGGAGGAAAGTCACATAAGTGTTGTGTCTTCCCCGAGAAACATTTACCTCTAGTAAACAAAAAAGGGATAGTCCTTCATTGGTGGTATGAGCATACCATACACAACTTCGGTAAATCTTCATTCTATATGACTCTTGCTTAACCAAGTGACCAGTTTATTTGCAATATTATATATAGCATTTAGTCGTAACTATGTACATCTATGATATAAGCACCAATAATTATCGGCGCCGCATCGCATTATGTTCATTTACGGTTGTAAATAAAATGATTTCATTGGTTGTTGGAATCTTTAGATATAATTGACTTAATAGCATGACTCCAGCCACGTTTCGCAACTGCACTAATGTATTCGATTATTTGCTATTCGAAATATAGGATGTACGTTTTGATTAATTCATATTAAAACTTGAATCGAGAACGTTGTACTTGTTTATTTTTATGATATTGCCCGAATCGATCAATTAAAAATATAACACAGTTAATGTTAACGTGTAGAAGTGTACAAAGCTATTTATGATCAAAAATAAAAACAAATGAATTTGAATTATGGCCGAATATGGATTATTGGTTGACTATTCGTTTATTATAATCTGTTAATTACTTTAAGGATCTAAGCTCCAACTTGTACATAAAAGTTTAAGTAAATATTTCTATTCTATATAAGGTAAGTAATGAAAGGGTTGGCATTTTCTGCAACAATTCTACGACAGTGGAAGTCAACAATTAAATCAACTCACAGTTTACTAGTCTATGTAATTTATGTGAAATCCGCCCACTGTCTACGTCGCCGAATGTAAAATGATTTATTAATAATCTATGATATAATTATGACGTAAGTTATCAAGTATGTTTTGCATTTTACGATGCATCAACAAGGAGAAATCTTTACGTTAATTGTTATTACAGTGGGCTGAACACGAATTTGGGAGTAAATATTCGTGTGAGATGGTTTAAATTTGTTAGTGTACTCTTCAACCGTTAGAGGCGCTGCACGAATCTCATATTGTCGATGACCACAGCACTAACAGTGCATTTCTATTGACGAAAGAACTGTCAAATTTTGTTGAGTTTTGTATATTTAGTTGTGAAGGTAGAACTCACAATGAAGGCATTATATATGAATACTATTTACTTCTAGTTATTCATAATTAAGGTTTAAAAACAACAAACAAGTTACTCGTTGCAGATAGCACTGTCAATGTTTAGGTCATCAAAGAATGATGCGAGCAAATATTGTGAACATATTAAAAAAAAAACAAACAAATCGTCACCTTAGCATTCGGTCACCGCATCGGAGGTTGTTGAAGTAGTTGTAGTTGTAAACAATTATTAATTATTCTATACAAATTGTTTTATTTCGTCTCACTGTGTTATTGTATTGCTTCAATAACTGCTAGGAGTTTAATATAAATAAAATCGAATAAAATTGAATTAAACACAAATTGTGTCTTTCTCGTCGAATCTTCTAACACTATCAATAAAATATCATACAACAAAATCTAGAATTTATAATGTTATTGTTAGCAAATTTATCAAAAGTTACGAAAAAAAAAATTGTTCAACTGACTACTCATCATCAGACCTTGTCCGCCCACTGTTGGACATAGGCCTTTCCCAATGCCTTTTCCATACTAGGACTTCTTGCCGCCCGCACCAAGTCGTCGATCCACCTGAAGAGGACGCTTCACTAGCCCCTAGGTATTTAATAGAATTAATAGCTCTACCGCTTGTATATGTATGTACATTTGTAAGAGAACAGTTTAGTATTAATTTGATATCTTCCGATCACAATAATATCATATCCCGTATTAATCTACTTGTTTATTTTCCTTACGTTTAGGAAATGTTCGAATTCAGTATTAGAAAATTATACTTACTGTCACATCTGTTTCGTAATCTGTGCGAGAGGATGCGTCACCGCGGACCGTGGGACCGGCGGTGGTAGGCGGCCGGCCATACCTGCGCTCTGACGCGGCCGCGGCGCTACCATACTTTACTCTGATGAATTGACCTTTGAGTGGTACACGTTGCACTTCTTATCGTCAACTTCGTTTATCTTTAAAAAATACTGCTATCTCTTTTTCTTCATAAACATTTTAAGAACTGTTATTCATATGTGATTTTTAACTGCTTTATATTAAGAAGCTGCACCAAAAATAAAGACATAAAATAAAGATTAGAAAATATTTTTACATTTCATAATTAATACGTAAGAACCGAAAATGGATAAAAAAAACACATTTTCCCGCATTCAAAAACTTACAAAACCCACTGCTTAATCCAAAAGGTTTCACATTAAAAATTCAAAATTTTTATTTTGATCATGTTATAAGATTAAACGGGTTTTTCAAAAGATATTTTGTTGCCGTACAACGGTTATTTTTCAAATAATAAAAAAAGATACTCTCAGAAGATTGCGATATTATATTAATTTTCAAAACACTAAAATTAAGAACGGAAAAATAATAGAAATTAATCAGGACAAAGAAACAATATTTAATACTTTATTATCAAACATACTGCGCTGGCGCAGAGAATAGTGCCTTGGCCTTCGAGAGATCGCCAACGCCCTCCGTATTGTGTCAACTCTTAGCAGTTGATTACTCGGTCGCGTGGGTCCAAATCCACGGACTCACCTCAGCGGCATCTAGTGCCATCAGCGTTCCGATATACCCTTATATGCTTAATATCAGACCGCATTTATATTTGCAATTACTTCTAACAGGGCAGGTGATGCGCACGTGCCTTTGACGTGTTAGGGTCGCGAAGCAGTGGTTGTACAGTCAAGTGGCACTAGGACTATCTGCACTCAATCACGTTTAGTGGATAACAGGTCTTTATAATAAACGACAAAATTTTATTGAGTTGGTTCGTCAAAGAGGAATGCAGCCGGGGTGAGGGTGAATGCCATGTTTCGAGTGACGAGGGTTGCATATTTAGGGATGTCATTTGGAAAGCAAGTGCTGTTTAGGTCGCATGTTGGTACATTCATAGTTATCTGATTGTTGCAAGTGGTTGTATGTTGCAATATTTAAAATGATGAAGCATTTTTATATAAATCTACGGCAAACGAGCAGCGAGACCTTTAAGGGAAGAGTTCACCGACTTCCGAAATACAAGAGGAACTGCAGATGTGTTGCAAGTCTGTAAAGAAGAGGCAGTTCGCTTCTTAAATGTTCCAAAACGTAGCTGTTTGGAAATAACCCCAAGAACAGACTATCTGCTTTCCTGCTTTATCAATTCATACTAAAATCGTAACCCTGTTTACTCAGGCCAATTTCAGAAATCGTTAGATTACAATATAACGTCTCACTTTTTGTAAAACTCCGGTATCCTGTTATTACATTTATTCCACGCCGCAGGAAGGTATATTTCTTTCACCACCTCTCAAGATAGATCCTGCTTGTGTTAAACTATTTAATAAACATTGTTTTTGTATTGTTCACGCCAGTGTTACACGGGATGTCCTAAATGAGAAACATGTTAAATTATTTCACGATTACTTTATGCTCGAGACTTCGTCAGTGCGAAATAAAAATAATAGTAAGTAGATACGCTAAGAAGCCGAGCTAAATTTTAACCCGAACCCTTCAACTATTTTGAAGTTAGCCAGCAAGTATTTATCCATCTCAACTTTTATATTTTTAAGATGAGTGGCAAGAGAAGCGCCAATAACCCAATGGTTAACCTAAGGTTACGGATTTCCGCTCACGCGGTCAAGAGTTCGAATCCCGCCATTCGACTATTTTAAACCATATCCTAGCACAAACTTATTGCTTAATTGGGATTGTAAAAGAAATATTACGGAATTAATAAAAATATGATATTGATTTTTTTATTAATTCCTTAATTTTTTTTTACTAACTTTGGCGTTATATTGTGCATATAACGTTTACAAATTTGCTGTCATGCTTTTTAATAGTGGAACATCTGACTTACATGAAACTAAAAAAATCAGAGAACTTGCCGTTACATTACGGGTCTTTGAAACTATAGATTAAGTCTTAACCGTAACTGAGCGACTCTTCAGTTACCTATATATAAAATCTATTTTCATCACTGATTAATATTTCTATTATAAAGAGGAAGTTGTTTTTTTGTTCTGTCACAAGTCGTAAGTACACACATGGTGAACATTGTGTGCCGTAGCTTGATTTAATAGCCGATGGGTACCAGATTTTATATTGAAAGGGTAAGTTATTACGCACGTGTCCCGCACGCACCCCTTCAACCATCTTTTAACCCTCAGTTCCGACACGCACTTCCTCTTTACGCTATTGATAGCGGTCGATGATGATTATATGATTACATCGAGTATTGACATGTGATCATTTCTGATAAGAATATCGGAATTTGTTTAGAAAAATACTACTGTATCTCCCCTTAACTAGTGTGACCCAAAGTCCTTCGCCTCTGATAGTTCCCTCGATCTTACGTCATCAGCACTCAGTCCTGGATTTGGAGCGCTCGTTAATCTTTTTTATCCTTCTCGTTTATCGATACACGAAAAAGTTTTTTTTTTTAAAGATAAAAGTCATCATTGTCAAAAGTAAATAATTTACTTAAAGAAGTAAAGTTTTTTTTTTCTTTTTATTGTATATTTTTTTCTCTCGCCATTTTATAATTGTATGCAATCTTTCTTTATGTTGGATGGATTAAATTACTATTATTATTATTATTATTAAAAATGAACTAAGATTAATTGCACTTTTTTTTTAATTATATAAGTTTTGAGAAACCTTATAGACCCGGAAATCGACATATTTTAGGATAATTTTAGTCGAAAAAACATATAATTAAATGTTTAATCTGAAAATTATATTTTTAAATGTAATGAATACAAAGTTTCCGTTATTAAATATAGTCATACATTTGTTTTCTTGTTTGTGTGGCAATATTGCTCGTTTGTACAATTTCCTCGTAGTGTTTTTCAATAAATTAAAATACTTGACATTTACTGCCAGTATTTTTATTATTCCCCAGTCAGACCACATAAAAGGAAACCTGTCGGATTGTGCAATCGTTTACCGTTCCTGGCGATGTTCGTGCGCAGTAATTGTACCAATAGAAAAGAAAGTAAAATTATAGGACTTCAACTGTTTAGTATTATTACAAGATCAAATCTTAATATATTTAAATACGAACTCATTACAACATTATAACCTTTGTAAATTTAACTTTAAATTTGCAAAAGGCCTTTTTATCGAAACAGCGTTTTACGTCTGAAATTAACTAGAAAATAGGATTGTAACGCTCAAGTCAATCTACCAAAGTTTACATAACATTTAGAGATTTAAATTTTTAACTCTAAATCATATCATCACCATCACAATCACCATTATTATCATCAACATCATCATCATCATCATCATCATCATCGTCACCACCACCACTACCATCATCATCGCCATCATCCACTTCGTCGTCACCATCGTCATCATCATCGTCAGTCTTTGTCTACCCGTAGCTGCACATAGGCCTTCGTCGATAAGGTATATAGAATATTCAATTTAACACCTTTAGAATAATGACTTCAAAATTTTAATTAAAACTTTAGTACGATAACTTTGAGTTAGTATTTCGAGTTCAACTTCAACTCAAAGTCCCGTTATAAAAATAAAACCGTAAAATTACATATTTAGTTCATACAATTATAAAATACGTCTGTTTAATTAGATTATTATCGGTATTGTTGATTCACGGAGGGAAGGGTTCACGTGAACAGATGCCGTGCTTTTGAACACCATCGGGCGTCTAATTCGAACGAGTTAGTTAATTGCCTATTCTTCCTTTAGAGTGCCAGCTGCTTGACGATCTTAGACATTTGTAATCGTTTAAAAAATAAAACAATAGTATAAAATATTGTAAAATACGAGATAACGAAAGAGCAATTATTGCAAACAGACTTGTATTTTCTGTATGAAAATTGTTGGTTAATTTTTTTTAATGTATTCTAAATTTAAATCATTTATCATAATTAAAAAATAATAATTATGTTAAATAATTATAATAAACTGAACAATAGGTGATTAACATAACTGAATAATTATTAATATAATTATACAGATATAGTTGTAAAAAAAATCTTCCAGAGGCTTTCTGGGAATGTAAATGAAAAGTAGGACCGTTACTATATATTAAGGTATTGAAATTTATTCTATATCTATAACATAAGGTCAGATTACGACGTGAAATACGACGTTCGATGTCATCATCATGGCCAGCCTTTGTCTGCCCGCTGCTGGACATAAGCTTTCCCTAATCTCTTTCACAGTAAATGGTCCTTCTTCCGCATCCCACTACTTCCTGCCGTCCGCATCCGCATTTGCAAGATACTTTAGAAAATATAGTACGTCCTAAGTGCCTTTATTCTTAATTCTAACGGCTAAATGATCTTCTAAGTATAACTAACTAACTAGAGTGGCGCAGCGACCCGAAGCGTGTCTTGGCCTCCGACAACAAACGTCTCCAACCAACTC
>JAODUI010000010.1:4274342-4295473 GCA_027563995.1 Papilio gigon | reverse complement strand
CAACGTGACCATCAGCAAGAGGTCTTATCACTACACTTCTCAGGAATCGAAGAGCGTCACATCCCTAGCGCATCTGCGTTTTATAATCAAAGTCAAAAGGCAACCATATCCGTATGTTTTCTGCGTGACTCCTATATTTTCTCCACTCCGGAAATGAAGGCGATAACACATGTTTACAACATAAACGGAAAAACAAAAGAAGGTAGTGGCAGCCATTTTTGTTATTTGTTCCTATCTTTACTTAATTTATCCGTTAGTTTAAAACATTAACCGTACTTACAAAGAATAGTCGGTGATGAGATTGAATGTGGATGGTTATAAAAGTAGAGGAAGACAGAAGGTGTGGATTATGTGAAAGAGGATATGCGTAAGGGTGTGAGTTCGGATATGAGCTGATAGAGATGTATGGAAGAGTACATACTGTGCCGATTTTCCGTAAGCATAAGGGTAGGTCGAAAATGAAACCAAATTAAAAAAAATGCTTGGTGCATTTACAGAAACCAATCAAGAATGGAAAACTAAAAAGTTTACACATTGAATGAAATGAAAAAAAAAAACCCAAACTACTAGGTCATATGACAATGTTTCCAAGGGAATAAATCGTAGAGTAAGGCAAAGCGTGACCCATATTTGTCACAGTAAATATACTAGAGTGTAGACGTCTAGGTCATACATAAATGGGCCACTATTTATAACTTCAAAAGAAAAAAAATATACATGTTACCAATTTCTAGTTTATTTACGAAGCCGTGAAACAATGTTTGCGTTTCGTGAAACAGACAGAATTTTATTAAAATTCGAGAACGACAAACAAGGTTTGTATGTTTAAATAAATTAAATAAAATAAAGAAATGTATTTAGATAACCGATGTAACTTGAGGCTTGGACTTTTTTGCAGCTTGAGCTCTCCCTGTGCCAAATTTCATCGAAATCTGTTTTATAGTTTTAGAGTTACCTGCAAACATCCGTCTAAACTTTCGCATTTATAATATAGTCAAGAGCAATAAATGGGGGTCACCTAAAGGCTTAAATAAACCTGAAAATGTTGGAAACTAAGAATGATAGCTTAATCAAACAAACAGCGTTTAATAGGCAATAAAATACCCCTAAAATAAAAGTAATAATATCCATAAGTTGACACATTTTTTTTTCATTACTTAAAAAAAACCGCTACTCGACTATTGATTGATCTATCAATATGGTTTCTAGGCTCACTTAAAAAAAGATTTGAAAAAAACTCAAGTGCAATAATTTACATTAAACAACATTTTTTTTTTATAAATTCTTGATTCTAAATTTATTCATTCTAGAATTACACGTCTTTTTAAGTGATCCGCATCCATTGCTATTGAGTGTTTTACTAACATTTTACCTAAAGTCCTAATTTCTTATTCAACGTAACGCCTTCAAGTTAATTACTTGAATAATAAGTTATATCTAGTCAATAAATAAACATTAGTTAATGAGAGATACTTCGCCGCCTCAAGCATTTAATTCTACAGCGTTTATAATATTTGGTATTTAATTAAGTTAGTAGTTAAGTGAATATATCTTGAGTACTATACTTATCTATGCAGCAAGCCATTTAACAACACTAGCGTATTCTATATTCAACAATGTTATTTAGTCTTTGCTATGTTTTGTTCAGACGCCGACGGGGTCTGAAATTCTTGGCATTCCGGCCACGGACATGTCGACGCAGCGTTGGTAGGCCTCCTGCACGATGGACCGATGATCTGGACAAGGTTGCGGGAGTGCACTGTATGGGGGAGCGTTCAACAGACAACATTAGGCTTATAATGGTGATGGTGATGTTAAATAGATTTTTTATACATTACACAGTTATATAATATATTATGTAGTATGTACAAAAGGTAAATATAAATATCAGTATTTAAAAAAAAGAAATGAAAATCATATCGTTTCGAGCTTTTTTTAATTACATACGTTTTCAATAAATTAAATCCTCGAGGCTGCAATCGGAATGGCCTAGTTGCACGTAGTTCTACGAGATGAACTGGATGCCTGTAAAGTGTAACTAATTCTAAATGTTACGAATGACTTCGCAGTCGGAGTTTAAGAGATATTGTATACAATTTTAATAACATCCTTGGAAAATAAACTATTAAAACTTATTATCAGTGAGCGACGGGCCGCGAACGCGCTATAGTACCGTTCCCACTCACCCTGAAGATGAGCCCTCTATGGGCTCGAAACTAGTCGGTACTGACACCGATTTACACATGAATTAAGCCGTTTTATAAGTAGTATTCCTATAGTAATCTTGTAAAATCATTTTTGACGACTCCGACAAGTTTAAGCTTGAATACATGAACGGAAGATTCGATCCTAAAATACAACATATCAGTCTGTACTGTACTTTAGGCTATTGCCAATATAATAAGTATTGCAGTTGCAAAATCTTCGTAACCGTTAAACCGTGCGAAAGTAACAGACATATGGTTTCAGTAATTTTTAAATTGCAAAATCGTGCAAATTAACTGCAATAATTCAACCATAGGTTTGCACGCAGTCTTGATGCCTTTATCACTTATGTGAAAATCCTTTTGCTCATACGAGAAACATGAATGGGCTATCAACATTTGCCCACTGCTGGACATAGGTACATACGTATAAAGATCGGATCCATATTTGTCGTTTGGTTATTAGTATCTTGACATTTAAATAAAGAAACGTTTGACAACGACATCTAGTGGTAGAGAAAGAAATGTCAGACATCAGTTCAATTGATTTTTGTTCTAAACACCTTACTTTTCACGTTTAGTTGCAGAATATAGAATCAATCTTCATTCGTTTAATATCATATCACCTTCACATAACTATCATATATTCTAAAAATAAATGAAACAATCTCGTATTGGAATGTAATAGAAAACCATACTTAGATATTTGAAGTTTCTAATTAGAGTTTTAATAATTTCTTATGTTTGTAAAGGTTTATTTTTTTTATATCAAAAAGAAAACATTGTAAGTAAATCTTTGAAGCAACTGTTGCTGCCGAATTCTTACATACATTGTTAAGATTTGCCTATTCATCTCTTACAATTATTTGAATAGTGAAATGGGTTTGGCTGGATTCGAATCGATATATCTTTAGATCGTATGCGCACGCATTCACAGAACAATAGTCAGTATAATTACACATACAAATTAAAAACTAAAGATTCTATGTTTAAACTAATAATGGGAACATAAAACATTTTCATAATACATAGCAATACGATATACTAACAGAAACAAAACACACACGATGTTGCAAACATTGCCATAAACTTGTTCCTAGGAAGCCCGTGTCAAAACTTGTTAGTTGTTTTTTTTTTCTAACACAAGTCCCTATTCCCCTATAACTGGGGTTCGGGTAATGGAGTGTTTGAGACATTATCTGCCAGAGGGCGCGTGCGCACTGACCACGTGTACTATAATAGGGATGGCGGGAAACTAAAGTTTTTTTTAACCCAATGAACGAAAAAAGCTATATTTAATTCGATAATTCTTTTTACCGATATTACTAAAAGGCTTTTAAACAATTAAAAGCAATAATTTCAATTATATTCCAGCCTATTAAGATTTTTTTTATGTTATCAATTATTTTTGAACTTATTTTGCTCAGAAACGGCTACTCTTTTTTAAAGAAGGTTATTAAAAGACCCTCTTTAATATAAAAAAAAAACTAATGCTAACATCCTCGAAATATCAATTATTATGCAAATGTATTTCATATCCGTTGATCTCAGATAGGCTTATTGCAATTGTCTAGATATTTTTTTTTTTATATAACCACCTCTATTACAGCCACAAACGATCCGAACTAAAGCATTTAAATATGGAATGCAACCGTTCGATAAATTAAAAAAAAAAGAAGTCCCCTTTACGTTAATCGAATTCCAAATTCAAATAAATTTTAAAACACGAAACTGAGGCACATTTTAACAATTAAAAAAACAAACACGCGCTGTACACAACACTATCGCTCGATGCTCGATGCTCTGGAGTCTCGGGGCCCGGGCGGGGGCCGGGGGCCTAACCTTGGCTGAATGCAGCTGCCCCACTGATCACCTGCCGCCGCCATATTGCCTCGACAAGTACGCGCCGCAAAACACTAACTCTTTACAATTTACAAACAAACATTTGGGCTATGCGACCACAGGTAATATAGCGGGCTAGAAAAGTTAAATGTTACAGTAAACATGTTTTGTTTTTTGTTCAAAACCTATTAATTACTCCGCAACTTTATATTCAATTAGTATGCTGGACAACTTTTGTGTTTCTTCATAGCCACTGGCGTTGTGCAATATGTGTGACATTTGCCGTTTTGGCTGGAAATCGACCAAGAACAGCACGTCACATATTTAACAATGTAATAATTTCAATTTACTTTTGTTAAATTAAAAAAAAAACAGAAGAATAAAACTAAAAATGTCAAAAGGTCCACTCGATTTTGAGATAACCAATTAAATTGTTTACATACCTACATGCCATATTTATTTATTGCGTTCACTTCCTTTTGACAGGTAATATTGGCCAATTTATGATTTCCTCAACAGATAATGCGAGACTTTATTCTCTTCTTCAAGCGATGTCAATAGACGCATAACAACGACCTTTGCGGGATTTCAGGTCACATCACAAATTAATAAACAAATACAGTAACCTCTTTGTATCTAAATTGGTTTAAATAAAAAATAATAACGTGATTTTTTTATAAAGTATCCATACATGTTTCGGCACTGGCCAGTGACAATGGAACAGTAAAGAGTTTTGTTTACACGGTATACGAAACTCTTTGCTTTAAAACTCTTCAACAGGTGATTGGATAAGATGTACTCTGACACACATATTGCTAATTTAAATAATCAATTTGTCAATCGTTATCAAGCGACTCTAACAAGTTATCAACTACTACGATATCTTGTTAATAAATCAACTGATACCTTCTTCTAATGTTTGAAATTCGGATACGAGGCTGCACCTTGCTCGTGGAAAAAATTGTACTGATGCGAATGGGCAGGTGACAGACTTTAATGAGCTTAGAGCGAGGCGATTTTCTAAGTCGTGGCGATTGAGTATTAGATAAATTTTTATTAGTAATAAAACATCAATGGCTCAGTTGTTAAACACCTGATTTGATGGAACTGAAATCTATACGTCCAAGTTCGAATCCTGAAATGTACCAATGTGTTTTACGATTTCATAATTTCGTGATTAAATCGAGAAGAAATTGGAAGGTGTGTATGAACTCAACCAATCCGTACTGATCCAGCATGATTGACTATAACCTGGTCATTCAAAGAATATAATTCATTAGAAACTGTCCAATAGTTACAACAATATTAGTTAAATAATATTTTGCATATATGAATAAATTTACAAAACTAATAAATTTGTAACTCTACCAATAACATTCTCGGACTGCACCAAAAATTAACAAATGACTCCCATAAAAAAATTTAATTAATAGAAACGGATGCTATTAACGATCTCGTAACGACGGTGTAACCTTTATTCTTAGTTATAAAATAAATATAATTCAGTTTCCTTATTAAACATCTGAAGTAAGCCTTGTGTCAAAAGTCCCGAGGTAAACGACCGTATTAGCTGTGCCACAAAAATAGATTCTATTTAAACACATTTTATTCAGGAATGACTAATGAAAATAACTTCACATTTACATACATTCTTAGAAGTGTTTAATTTGTATGCGTAATTTTTATATTTGTAAGATTCGTCAAACTAGAACAACTTTGTTATTTTAATTAAACTGCAATACTTTTAATACTTATGAAAACGGCTTAATACACGTGTAAATCGGTGTCGGTATTAGTGCTCGAAACTAGTCTGTACCGATACAGATTTACACACAAATTAAGCAGTTTTATAAGTATATATAAAAACGACTATATAACGAACTAAATGTATATATTTTAAATACACAAACGTGTAAATCGGTGTCGTTACTAGTGATCGAAACTAGTCGGTACCGACACCGATTTACACGTGAATTATGTCGTTTTTATAAGTAGTATAGTGAAATGTCTCACTAATGTTTTAATAGTTTAATTACAATGCAATTTACGTTGTTTTAACAATCGTAGCATCTTGAGAAACTTCGAACATTATTATTGAAATGTAAACACATTCGAGAATAAAACAAATGAAGATCAAAGAGTGGTATCAACTCAAGTTTTTTTTTCTTAAACAAATATTACAAAGTAACCTCGCCTCTATACATTTGCCAATTATTGTAATTACAACAATTAATTCGATATCAATTAACAACTGGTACGAATTTTTATTTCAAACCATCTAAGTATATAGACATTATATTAAGTCACGTTTCACTAATGCAAAGATCGTTCATATTTTTTTTTAATCAAATGCATGAGTTGACGAAAGTTGTTGTAATGCATTGCAAACGATCGTTCCGTGAGGATTTCTTCAAACACAATAGCATCGCACAAAGAAAACCGGTAGACAGGCGAAACGGTCCTAAAAATATACGTCTAAGGATTCACTGAGTCATTAATTGTTGGAAAGATTTATCCATGCTCCCTGACATCTGCTCCCCGTTTTTAAATCCCACCTTTGTCAACAAAAAAGTAATCTTCTTTATAACAAAATGAACGGTTAACCCTTTCATATCTTTTATAATCAATCTGCCGATTGTCCGTTAGTTTTTCATATTTACACTAAAACGAAAAATAAATTATTCGCTTCAAATTTTTAATTTCTCATTACTTGAAGCTTGCTGCCTTCCATTTGATCTCTTAAATCATCGTTATCGTTGAGAATCATAACCTTTTGTAATATCATCTTGCATATATCTTTCATAATGTGTTAATAGGGTTCGGGTTAATTGTAAACATGTTCAAGATTATCATATGATGATGAGTACATAAACAAGAAGGTGATGACATTGAATGCGGATAGCTATAAAGGTAGAGGAACACCGAAAAAGGTTTGGATGGATGGTCTGAAAGAGGATACAGGCAAGATGTATGTGAGTTCAGATATGACGGCTGACAGAGACGTATGGAAGAGTACAGACTGTGCTGACCCTCCATAGGAAAAAGGGTATGTTGATGAGGTTGTTTACATTCAAGTCCATAATATATCATAAATGCAGATACCTCGTGAACATGTATCCTTATTCCTTTAAATGTTCACTAACATAACGGTGTTTTAACAAAAGTTGGTAATTTTTGGTTATCCCATATTACTAAGGGTCTAGGTAATCTGGTCACGTTTGATCTTTTGGTCTTTATTGATTAATCGTCGAGCGAATGGAAGGCACAAAGTCATTTACCGTTAGCCATACAGGTGTGATGGAAGCACGAGCGTAGCCTCGCCATTAGCGGTACACACCGTGAAATGGGCCCCGGCCGAGCCGACGTACACCCGGACCTGTTTATATATATGTAATCTACGACTATGCAAATCAAGCAGCTGTTACAAAGCTATGATAAATAAACTTATAAAAATTGTATGATGTCTGAACGCGGGATACGAGTAACAAGGTGTTCTTGTATGTCGCATACAAAGTTAGCAACTGCTTCTTTGGAATAATCAAAATTATATTAATTTTATACTATCCCTTAAGGACCCGAAATATATTGTACTTGTAAGTACACGTATAGCTATCTCTGTCTTACCAATGATATTGAAATGAACAATATGTATTAAAACAAATGACAGTGTTGACTAGCTAGTCTGATTCCAAAAGTTCTTTCTAACAACATTAGAAAGTCCTCACACGTATAACAAGGTAAGAGTAAGCGATGTTAATTATTAACCAATACGCGAACACTCAGGTCTTTTTAAAGGTTTTCTACCGTTTACTTATTATTAATTTATTCTTTAATAAAATACAATTCGACATATATTAAACTTTTAACGTAAGGCCGGTCCTTGGCATTGTGCAAGGTACACTCAAGGAGGTGTCCCCCCTCTTCATAGAGCTCATATCTCCTGCACAGCTGCTCGTGACGTCACAACCAGTTATACCGTGGTATTTAACGACAATGTTGGCACTAGTATATCGTTACTAGAAACCAATATATTTAGATCTATAACTTATCTGATATATAGTCGTGGGTTAGAATCTATCAACGGGTGGTTGATTGTAAAACGTTTGAGGTGAATTCTAAATGTTCTTAAGTAAACAATATGTTATAGTGCCAATAGCCTAATAATTAGGAGTACGTATTTCCGATCGGGTGGTCGAGAGTTCAAATCCCCATTCGACTATTGTCATATCCTAGCACAAGCTTAGAACTTAGTTTGAGTGGTACAAGAAATATTAGCAAGTTAACAAAAATCTGCTTTTAAAAATCTATTAAAAAAAGAATAACATGAGCCTGTATTGGTTAGTAATTTAATTAAAAAAAAAAAAAAAAATTGTCGCCAAATAATATGAAATCGCCTCTTAAAACCAACTATCAGTGTTTTGTATCTTATAGGGGTTGGCAGGTCTTTGTTTACAAACACGTGATATTGATAGGAGATAGTGGATAGAGATGCTGGGTGGTCCGCCACACAAGTTGACACGTGTATATAACGAGTCGCTTCCGTAATTATCGAAACTTATTAGACGATGCAGTTCCAACTAATGATAGACTCGATAATCATATCACATTTTAATGATATTTAACACAATCATTATTTAATGATGCTGCAGTCATAATTCTATCATTAAAATCATTAGGAAGATATTAACGATTTTAATAATCCGTTTTAAAAATGTAATGGTTCCCTAATTTGGTTCTGGTTAAAAATGTCAATAAACTTTTGAATTAAATTATGCTTTTTAAATAGCAATCTATTTTCTTATTTATACAAATGGTAGAGAAAGTATATATGCAATCATCATTAACATCTGCTCTTGTCTGCTCACTGTTGGACACAGGCCTTTCCCAATGCCTTACAGTATACGGTCCTCCGCCTTCGGCATCCAACGACTTACTGCCGTCCGCACTAAGTCGTCGTCGTTGTATATAAACATAAAATTTGAAAATTTTTAAATGCAAGTGGCCGGGCACATTTAAATCATTAAATTTTAAATCAAAATATCGCAACAACTGTAAAACTCAGTGAGCGACGAGCCGGGAACGAGCGATAGTACCAATCCACTTACAAAATTATTTACAATTCATTTTTTTTCGAACTACCTAAATATAAACATCGGGTAAATAAAAGAGAAACATTATGTTTAGGTACATTCAGCAGTGGGCATACGAAGGCTGATGATGTTCCTTAAATACTATAATATCATGAAAAAACTTCTTTGTGACTTTAACAACTGAAATAGATATTAATTAACAACAACAAAGGTTACTAATAACTGTTACTGCTTGAAATACAACAATTAGGGTTTCCCTCTAACTCCTTCGGCAATTGTAAGTTTGGTAAGGCGAAAGTTTTAAACGGTAGCGGCGGCTCTGACTCAACTCAAACAAGTGCTACAAACTATCAAAGTACACGAGTCATGTTTCTGATTTTGCGAATGTTTACGTTTAGGCTTGTCAACGAATTTTCTAAAACGTTATTCACGTTTCCAGTTCGTATCCCCATATTTTCGATTCGTATTTTTTCGGTTGTTAGTCGTATCTTTTTTTAATTTAACTAATTCAATTTTCATTTAATTATCACGTTATCAGATTCTTGATTTTTATCTGAGACGAAATAACAAAAACACGACGACGCTCTCACCACGTTGTGTTAATAACTCAAAGTTGAACTAGATGGCGTTATTTTTTATTGCAATTATTCTTGCGAACTATTATTAAAAATCCTCGATTACTGATATTGTAACTTGATTCTTTATACAAAACGTTAACCGTTAATTATTATTTTGTAAAATTTTCATAATTTGTATATAGGAGTGCGCGGGAATAACAAAATGTTTTTGTACTAGTTTTCAACTGACTTATTTGCAAAAATTACACAAAAACGTCAGATAAATACATAATTACAATCACTCTTCGTTATAGATATATAATCTATAGATGGAGTGTTTCATACAAGATGTCTAATCGAGATTTAATTTTCGAAAAGTCTTTTTTTATTGTAAACACAGATTATAAATGACAGAACACAGATTATAAACACTCAGAGAATTTTTACCCAACACAAGGTATCTGGACTCCGTTTTTCGCCTCATTTTTATGCTCCGGGTTCAGCATCCATAGGTTATAAAATCTAGACAGTATATAAAATTTAGGCTGCGGTCTTTTTAATCGATGCTAGTGTTATCCTAGTCGACATATTTCAGATACAGGGGATTGGCTGGGAACAATCCAACAAGTTCTGAAACATGTCCACTAGGATACCAAAGCGAAGGTTTGCTCTCGTCGTCGGCCACCTGCTTTCAATGCCCTCAGAACCGCAAACTCCTATCTCTGGAAACGAATAAAGACGAGTTTAGTTAACAACATATTTATTAAATACCAATTGGTGGGTTTCCTCTCGACTCAGTTTACGCTGCATTCAATGTTATACGAACCGCTAAACTCTGGATGTTAACCCTACCAAAAGTAGGTTGGTTAGGTTAAGTTTTTTTTGTGAAAAAGGGGCACACAGTTTTGCGATTTAGTTTTGTCGAAAAGTAATATAGAAATGATAGTTTTCATTAATAAAAAATAACGCACCTTTAACTCTTTTAGTTGTAGAGTAAAGTCGATAGGTGGCGTTGTATCACAATATCCGGGAATCGTGTCTTCTATCGGCATCTGGAATACAAGCAATATCGTGAAGCGAATAGCTTAACGGAGTTTATAAAGTGGGGATGTAATCCGATTGGCGTTCTACTCCGAAGTTAAAGGGGGTAGTCAGTAGCTTTATATTTATATATACGATAAATTAAATGTTAGTCTCGTTTAATTGAAAACTTAGGAATCCGAAACCTTTACATCCGATATGTATTGACACCAAGAGAGACAGTGAGAACTGGAGTCGGTATTTTGCGCTTTATTCCTATTATGTTAAATACTCTAATATTATAACGTCGACCGTAATCGTTTTAAGGTAGATTATGTTACATACGTTAAATCCATTGTCGCTTAAGATGGCATACCGCAAGCAAATTCCCCTCTACAATGCAGCGTGATACATGTTTGAAATTCTCATTAAATAGGTCAAGGTTAATCCCCAACGCTACTGAATTGCATAACACCGCTAGCTTGTGTCGGTGTCATAGTAACGGAATGCATCAATGGATTCCGATTGAAAATTTGCTTCATTTGTTTCTGATAGAAAAATTAATTCTTACCAAAAAATTAACATAACCTAATCAAACATACGAGGGGGGCGGGGGTCCAAAAAGTAGTGAGAATGAGATAAAAAATTATCACTATTGATAACTCAATAGTTTAATTTTCTATATAGTCCCCGAGTCTCTCTACTCACCAAGTCCAGCGCTTTTGCAAGGCTTATTGAAGACTTTTTTTAAAAAATTGTCTTGGTCCTGCAAAAAGCTCGCCATAGCATCAATCACCTCAGTATCGTCTTATTTCAATTTAGGGACCAGATAAAAATCGCCCGACATCAGATCTGGTGAATAAGGTGGTCAAAAAATTCGAAGCCAGCTTGCTGAATAGCTGCCATGGCAACTGCTAACCTGTGCGAGGGTGCATTGTCATCGCGAAACAGCACGCCCCTTTAAAGTTTCCCTCTCCCTTTCTCTTTGATGGCGTGCCTCAACTGGGGAATTAAAGCTATAAAATATTGATCTGTAATAGTGGTTGCACGCTCAAGGTAATCAACAATATCCCTTCTGATTCCCAAAACATTGAGGCCGTAACCTTGCAAGCCGATGCTAGGACGTGAAACTTCTTCGGGGTCGGTGATGATGGCAGTTTCCATTGCGAAGATTGTCGTTTGGTTTCGGGATCAAAATCGTGGACCCGTGTTTCGTCCATTGTTACGAAACGAGACAAAAGTTTTTAGAATCTATTTGACCCTTGTCCAACAACATCTTAGAAATGTCAACTCGATTTTCTTTCTCACTGTCGCTTTACATTCTCGGCACCCATCTTGCGGAGACTTTTCTCACATTCAAAGATTGTTTCAACATGGATTGAATACTACAATTAGAAATACCCGTTTCTTGAATTAAGTATCGGATGATAAGTCTTCGATTGCTCAATACAATTTTTTCAACTTTCGCAACATTTTCTTGAGTTGACGTCGACCCAGGTCCGCAACGATATTCGTCTTCCGTGTTCATTCTCCCTACTCAAAATTGAGAAGCCCACCTTGCGACAGTGGAATACGGAGGAGCAGACTCTCTTAAAGTTGCCTCCAAATCGCAATGAACCTCTTGGGTGGTCAACTTTTATAAACAGAGGTATTTAACAACGGCTCGCACTTTGTTTTTCTCCATTGTCGAGAACACGTTCCAACACGAAACAAACAAATAACTGCATTAAAAAAACAAAAGAGAATCGAAGGTTTTCTTTCTTTTTTAATATTACACATATGTAAGCATGCCTGCCAGTATATTTTTTCTTTCAAGGAATATATATGTCGTTCACACAACTTTGTACCGCCCCTCGTATTTCTAATTCTATTTTAACTTATTGTTCAGCTGCCTTCCATTTTTATAAAACCGCGTTTCAGATCTGTGGCCAGTTTAATGTGACGGGTAACTATACTGCAATGTTACACAGTACACTTAAAATCTACACACTAAAAGGTATTCTACAATAAGATATAACTTCGTTTATTTAATTACAAATTATTGATGCAGAAATGTAAAGATAAAGTGTAAGCAATGTCAAAGGGCAAATAATCAAAATCTGTGCAGGATTATTTTTAACATAAAAAAAAATTATACCTTTTTTGGCTGAAAATGCCGTACACAGAAATATTGGGATGTATTTTCTGGTGTTTGCAATGCCGCTGTTTGATATTCGAACGTCATTCATGATTAAGAATATTTATTATTCACTATAAATATTTCTATCGACTTCTGAATATTAAATTTAACTATAGAAAATTTCGTGTACTCACTGCGGGATTTTCTTAAAAAAAAATACAAGACAAACAATACCTACCACCTATATAGCGGACCACGTACTCCTATCGGACTATTAAAAGTAATTGTAAAATAAATGAAAAATTGTAACTCAACCCCGAGACATGAACGTTAATTATTATTCTAAGCTTTCCCAGTGCGCTCCAATTAATATGCAAAATGTTTATGCATATGAAAGCTCGCCATGTATACGAACGTACGTATGAAAGTACACAGTGTGTCTTACTAATAATGTAACCTTATTTTCTGACTTTTATTGAGTAGTTTAGATTTTAAACTTATGATTATTCATTAATCTGTAGTTAATTATTAAAAAGCGTTGATATTGAAAAAAAAAAACTAGAACATTAAGCCGAGCACACGCTAAATGGGAATGAAAAAATATTCTTTCATGTTTGTTTTACAAATAAATTTTCATATTCAGAAAATTTTTAAAAACAAATAAATCGCAAATATAAATTCCAATGTTTATATATTTTTTTTTCGTTCTTCTCGTTTAATGTTTTTTTCTGAATATTTTAAGAGTATTCTATCGAGTCTATAGTAAAGATCAACGCAGCTTACGTCCTCACTGAAAGTCTTGGAGCCTAACTTACTCGGATATCAGGGTTGACACATTGGTGTTTGGTTCTTTGCATTATATAAAATTAAAGAAACAACAGCCCTGATGCGTACATCCCTGCTTAAGAAGTATAAAAGTTCACGACAGCGTGAAAGAAAACATATTATGTAAGCAGAAATTATAACTGCTTACAATGAAAATTTTTACAAGCTAAGCGAGTTTCTGTTTTCAAGCCAAAGGTCGCTTGGCAGTGGTACTGTTTTCTACTATGATAGTTTCTGGATTCAAGAAAGTTCGGTTGTTTAACCCACCTTGTCATAGGCTGCAGGCAGGGCTGACCCTTTATAGTTCGCTCGGTTAGTTTTGGGTATCCTCCCTGGTGAACGACATTGTTTGAGCATCCGCAAATCGCTTTTTTGCTCATCCTCAGCAGCGACAGCAGATGGTAATGGTCTTTATGTGCTGCTTCAACAAGTACAGATTTACCTTGCCTTACTACTACTGCCCTTACCTCAACTTATGTTCCGCTACTAATACTGCAGATGGTGTTGGATTTATACCTTGGAACACCAGCTCCTCGATACACGGCCACTCTCAGACAAATTTCTCTGTCTCTGTCTGTGAATTAAACTACTATAAGTATTATCGTTGACGAATATAACATTTGTTAACTGATTTTAACTGGTTGTCGTCATCTATGGTGCACGGACGATTGCTGTGATCTGTGGACGCAGTGAACTTCTATTAACGAATCGCAGCTGTAATTGCGGCGCGCGAGAGAACTTCCGTTTACACACCCGTCAGTAAACAGTCCCTAATTGGAATTCAAATTCCCAATTTGTGTAATAGGATTTGTACTCGCTATTGCTCTTCATAAGCAAATAGTTAATCAACAAATGTTGATTCTTTACACTCACCATTCGATGTTATTTTTATTGAATTTCAAACGATAGGAATTATCAATTTGTCCTTATTTTTTTTTTGTTTGACCACGGAACTTCGACTCTGTTAGTCTGATTTTGATAATTTTAATAATATTATGAAATATTATCAATGTACAATTTTATGAGGTGACATAAGAGGCATAAAAGAAAATTGCAAAACGAATAAAGAGAATTTTAGCTTGTTTTACAAACATTTATATGTATCTGTATTCATTTGTTTATTGCAATATTTAATTTTTATCTTGACGCGATCAACATTTAACATAATCTAGTAGGCCCCGCTCAGTACCTAAGCGGTCGCAAAAAAGGTCAGCATTCGCTCCAATCAAGCACTTGCTGCTTAGTGGGCGTTGAAAAGAAGTCGTCGAAACACACTGAGGCTTCACGGGTCCGTGAAACACTCTACATCCGAGGGATTTAAAAAGAAATACGAGAAAAAAATATATAGAAATAATTACATTGTTATAAAAGTTATCTTGTGATCGTTACAATGAAAATACTTTACACAAAGTACATTGTACACTGTATACAAAGAATTACGATAAATTCATTGTATCCGTAAATGGTCTTCGAAATAATGTGACGCGGAAAATTGAATAAAAATAATCTTGAGGAAACCTTTCTAAGCAGACCTTTTATCAAACCTCGCTTTGATATATCAAATTCATAAAAACTTCTTTGAAGTAATCGGTCAAATATTAAAATGTAATTACTTGACACGAATCCGATATTAATACTATTATAATAAAATGATTTAGAAAACATGTTTAAATCTTCAAACAATTTTAAATGTTTAAAGGTATAAACATGACAAGTCTAAGCCCGCTTTCCCAATAAACGACTAGCGTCGTGGGATCCACCGCGTGCGCCCGTATTTTCATAGAGGATTAAGTGATCGCGCCATTGAAAATGGTATATGCGATTGATAAAGTCTAGCTTCTTTGCGGAAAAAGAATCTTAGTAAAGTTAAGTTGAAGTCGCAAGAAAGACCCTCTAATGCACGTAGTCTTCTCTCCGGTCCTTTAATTTTGGTAACTCATTGACAGAGTTGAAGTAAGAGAATTTTCTCAGAATTCAAGGATCTTTTCTGTAAAAGAAATTTAAGTGTTTCGACTACTGACACCATACCGTCAGGAAGAAATTTCAGGACACCCAATATTACTTACATCAAATTTTCGTACTAGTAGGGTATAGATACAATTATAACACAGCTTAAGAACAGAGAGCTCAGATTTTCTGCGATATTTTTGAACAGACGAAGCCATACGTCTCGACGTGGCAGACTTCGCCACCCCGGTTACCAGTACTTAATCGGTTTGAACAATTAGTTTATTTTGTAATAACTGGTTTATATTCATTATCTTTGCTCTCCGTTTATCATTTTGCCTCTTTATGATGTTGACATTACTGTGCGGATAGATCTTAGAGAAATATCGGAAGACGTCGTAGATTTCAAAACAAAATCATTTTTCAAATGTAGGAAAATATGAATACATTTATTGTCTGTGAGATTTTTGGGTTGATTTTTTTTAGGAACCGCCTTTTTACACCCAGGCGTTACTGATGCGATTTCATTTGTGGAAAACCAGTATAAATTGACGGTTTGCTATTATGGCGTTCTTTTGATCTCCTGGATCGATCTGACAACTGCAATAGTCTGACGCCCAGGATTGTGTGTTTATTACCTTTATTATATTATTTATCGTAGTCTGTACGCTTTGCCTTTAAACAAAAGCAATTTTCCATTGTCAACTCCGTACAGTGGCGATAGTTACTCCTCGAAAAATAATCTATGTTTATCTTGATAACGCAGGTTTCTTCTACCTAAACGTCTCTAAAACCAATTTATCGCATTGCCTATTTGAAATTATTTTCACGTAAAATGTTAGGAATTTTTATCGTTCGGAAAAAGCAATTCAAAATATTTATTTTCCGCTCAAAACTTCGAATATTGAATTTCCAATTTTTGCATCACCTCTCTCGCGAACTGCGAATCGACTGTAACTGTCAAATTTAACTTAATCGCCGAAGTAAATTGGTACGTAAATAAAAATTCATTTTTGCCGCGTTCAAAAGTTTTGTTGGATGAATTTACAACCGCGATTTTTATTACAAAGCAAGAAATTTTTAGTTGGGCTTGGACTAGTACAAGTTATCAATCTCTTTCCTAATGGGGTAGACAGAGATCGTAATGTAGAAATAATTCGGATTGGATTAAAAGACCACAATTATGGTGGAATTGGAATTGTATTTTGTATGTGTATGGCAATAAATGTATTTTCTTTCTTTAGTATAGAAATGAGTCCACTCACTAAAGATTTTTTGGGTCTATCAACCTAAAATTTTTTTTTTCGAAAATCTAACTCGGCGCGCTCAATGCAGCACGTACGAACCCTACCCAGGGGTTGTTGTAAAAATAATTACATAATAAAATATCCCAAATGTCGTGGTAACCCTACAGGGCGTGGTTGCGCAGTCTGGTGGAGCCGAGAGGAGTAGCGGGGGTCGCGGGAGTTGCTTGCCACCGGTCGTCGCGGGCAGACTACTCCGCAACCCGCAACAGACTCGCGACTTTATGCCGCATCTATTTTTACGAAACATGACGTGCCGCTTTCCACGTTTGTTTAATCTGCTCTACTTTGCCTCGTATTTAGCAGCCGAGTGAGATTATGTTCGTGCATAATCTGATATCATTTTCTTTTCGTCAAATGTGACAGCCGGCAGTCACGTGGCTTAAAGTTTTGATAAACTTTTAAACAAGCTTTCAAAGTTTTAAAACTTTCAAAATTACCTGTGCTGTGCTTGGAATGTTGAACGTAAATATTCTTGTGGGCTAAAGTCTTGAGATTTTAAGGAAATTAGCGTTTTTTTGAGTGAGTAAGATAATTACGCGTAAAAAAATCAAAGTAATTATGACATAAGGTAATAATCAAATTATTTGAATTTTTTATTTGATGCACATTTAAAACAGCGTTAATTTAAGTTGTAATTTTAATGTTGCAGATAAAATTTTCTCATCGTGTCGACGCGTTTTTATTTAGTTATTTACATCGTGCGAAATTATAAAATATATTTCCGTTGCACATTTTTCAGGCATTTTAAGAGTTTCACTTAATTGTTGCGTTTTAGATATACAATATAACTACAAAATATTAATTGCTGTGTGTTTGGCGGAAATGTGTATTTTAATTCCCATGCCTATTTTCTTTAAACAATTGTTTTTAAATAAAATAGTTCCTTTTTAATTTATTCGGCGCTAAGTATTTTATTTTAATTGTAGATATAGATATAGATTCTATTTAGTTTTTTTTGTAATGTATAAAATCGGAAGCTTGATTTGAAAAAGCAAAGCGTTATTTTTAATGTAAAGAAAATGTCGTTAAACATTATCATAATAATTTAATTAACGTCAGTATTTTAATTTGAATTAGGAAAATTATTGAAAATAGAGACACACGACTTTGATTGATTATTAATAATTTATTATTATTAAATTTAAATTTACACATATAAAAAAATTGATAGCGTTGTGCGTGTACGAAATAAAAAACGTTAGTTACCTTCGTGATATGTAATTTAATTGTTACTATAATTAACTCGAACCTGTACCTTTATTATAAGTATCATTTATAAAACTACTATAACTAAAAACAGCAGTCTTTCCCTGCCTTCATTGATATCTGCAAGCAAACAATTCGTGCGATTCCAAACTACGTTTCGTGTATGGCGAACCTTAACCGCTGATCACGTAAAGCCGTTCTCTAAAAGTTATTGTTAGCGAGCACTTGTTTCGAACAATGAGTAGACCGTGTACGGCGGCCCTAAATCATAGAGATGGCTCTAGGGGACAAAAGAATAAATAATAAATAACAGATTATTCCCGGCTTGTACAGCGGCTATTGTTTAATATTTACAGGCGACCCAGTTTTCAGTGCACTGTAAGCTGTACAGTGTTAAATCATGGCTTTAAAGTTTTGTAACTTAACTGAAGTTATGTTAGTCTGATAAAAACCAGAGCTTAAAATATCGTTAATATTAATAATTTACATATGAAAACTTTTTGATTAATAAATAGTTTATTAAAAACCTTATCAGTATAACGGACAGTTTAAAAGGTTGTATAGGAAAAAAACAACAAAATTAAAAAAAAATCTAAAACACATGTATGCGACGACGCATAAAAAATAAATGTGTAAAAAAAGAGGTTATTTAACAAGAAGTTTTATTATCGGGGAGTCCGTCTCCGCAGTAAAGGGAGCTATTCGATCGGACATACACCCAACCGCAAGCATGGATTAGTTAACCATGCTCGATTACACTATCTCTAGAGCATAAACCCACTAATATCTAATCTCGTGATTGTTCGTCTAATTAACAAATAAACTTTTTATAAATAATAAGTATTTTTTTTTAATTCAATAAATAAACATTCAGACATCAGACACGTGCCTGCCATGTTTCGGACGGAGTTGTCTAGGAGGAGACTAAATAGACTGTCCCTACCACCATATGGAATACAGGCTAGGCAGAGAGATTGATTGTAATCTATAGATATAAGAATGAATTGCTGTTCGTTAGTCTCGATAAAACTCGAGAACGGGTGACCGAATTTATCTTATCTTGGTTTTGGAAATTTCGTGGATGTCTAGGGAAAGTTTAAAAGGTGAGAAAAATTAGAATAACTGCCGGGAAAGTCTTAAAAATCGCCCTTTTCTATTTGCCATACAGACTTTTTTTCCGAAGAGGAAAAGCTTTTTTTTTATTTCCTAATGAATTCAAAAATCTGTTTATTTATTGCCTTAAAGGCGAAACAGAGTTCGCGGGGTCAGCTAGTTACGTAATAAAAGTTTAGTAGTCTACCTGACATACAAATTGAATATTTATTTTACAGAAGTGTCGAAATTAATGGACAATATTCCGCCTGACTGAGATGAATGATTGATTGGTATTCAACTGTATCCCGCACGTGTCGGAGTGTTGGTTGATATTGATTGTACAGCTTGTCAGAACCAACGGCGCCTAGACAAATAGCTTTGATCAAATAAGATGCCGACAAACATGTTGCTCTGCCTTACAAGGTAATTTGGGACTGAAACTTTGAATTCATTTGAGGAAAGAAAAATTACATTAATTTCTAAAATAAACTACAAAGATTACTAGTATATTACCAAAAATGATTAAAACGGATTTCGAATATATAGCATGTGAACAAACAATACGATTGTTTGAACTGTTAACAACAATGAAGACCGAACAATTCAGAATTGTTTCCGTTAGAAGGAAATTCCACTATTGAAACTAAAGTACTAACAAAGTAGTGTTTCTACAACCTAAAAGAAAAACCCGCAAGTACACTCAAATACTTATGTTATGCGTAGCTACTCGTATCGTCCGATGTTTAAACCTCTAAGTTTGAAAACCTTAATATCAATCTTTAATATAAACGTGTATTAACGTTGGCACTATTTTATTTTTATTTATCAGCAGATTTTTGTTAATTTACTAATATTTCGTTAACCACTCCAACTAAGCTTTAGGCTTGTGCAAGGATATGGTCTATGACAGTAGTCAAATGGTGGGATTTGAATTTTCGATCACGTGATCGGAAATCTGTACACTTAAGTATTAGGCTATAGGAGTTTTATTATTAATAATAAGTTATTGCACGGGTGGTTCAATATTAAGAAACAGTTCTTTCAGGTACCGGTCGATAAACAGATAGAAAATTTATTAATTATTCCATACAAAAAAAGTAGAATAGCATCGGCCAACAATCCCTTGGACCAATTTATCGGTCGACCGATCGGGCTAATGGGAAACAGCCATGCAATTAATGACATGAGAGACCGATTGCGGTAAAACGTTTCGGAGTGGCAACCATATAAGGGTTGGTTGGAAATGTAGGTCAAGTTGCAAAGTAAACCACGGTACATGGCGTCGACAAGATGAGACTAGGTAAGGACCCGCCTGAAACCCCTTTCCTTCTACTGCGACTAGCCGCAAATTGGGCGAGCGCGACTGTAATATGAGCAATGTACCAACTATAAAACATTTCCACTAACGTGGCCGCAATAACTCAGTTGCCATAGAAATAACAGTCCCAGCGGTCGCGTTATTTATTTCAAACAACTGCATTGCTACAAAATTGTAAACGTAACTGAGAAAAAAATGATAATGTAATACGATTACAAATACATTAAGGTTTATTGAGTTCAAATAAAATGTAAACTATTTAAGTTATACAAGCAGGTATTATCTGTCGGTACAGATTATATGTTAGTTCAATATAGGTCTCCATTACTGATAAGATGTTAGAAAAATTATTACGAAGTGAGAAATGTGGAAATATCGAATCAATGTAAAAAAAAAAATCGTTCCGGATATCCGCTCAGACACGCGATAATAAAATTTAATGCACTCTCAAGTTGTTTGTAGGATAAGGAGAGTCCTTTTTACATTTTGTATTTCGCATTTATAACATTTTTAAACTAGAGAGCGAGCGACGGGCCGCGAACGCGCGGTAGTACCGTTCCCACTCACCCTGAAGATGAGCCCCCGATGGGCTCGAAACTAG
>JAODUI010000010.1:4262754-4274242 GCA_027563995.1 Papilio gigon | reverse complement strand
GAAATTTGAATATCAGTAGGAAAAAACCGTTGCCAAGCGCGCTCTGACTGCACGACTTGAATTATTAAAATGAAGTCGTAAGCCGTTTTATAAGTAGTATAGTGTAATGTCTCAAGAAAGTTTTAATAATTTAACAACTGTAAAGTTTATTTGTTTTTTCACCATAACCTATAATGTTTAAAATCTTGTCAAAGTTTGCGACATAGTTACGCAGTTACGAAGACAACAAAACTGTGCCTATTTCGGCTATCCTCTTACGGAATAGCGAACTAATGTTAAACGAAGGTATCGAAGTGAACGTGGATACAAGCATTCGTGGAACGTCATTACAAAACTACGTTACATCAACGCTTGGTCGACCTAAATGCACGTTCAGCTGCCGAGCGACAAACATTCGTTTCGTGGATTAAAATTCAAAGTGTTTACATATTTTGTCACGGAAATTTAAAAAGTGTACAGCTGTGTTGTGCGAATTTAGGGTACAAAGGCGTAAACTATTTGAACGCATTTGTTAATATTTTGAGTATTACTTTTCATAAAAAAAAAAACATAACAACCATTACTATTTTTGCAAGATCTTTTTTCTATAATAATTTAAATAAAAAAAAGAAAGAAAGAAACAGATTTATTGACACACAAATATAAAGAAAAATTAGAAAAAAAACAAATAACAAACTAAATTAAAAACAAATGTGTGGCAAAAGGAGCCAGCTACATATTACTTACAGAGACATAAGATATAAATAATTAATTTATAAATTAATAAATACATTGACAATGATAATTGTACATATCAATTATTCGTCATGGGGTACATAAAGCAAATATAAGTAACACTTAGATTCTTTATATATCGGGTTTAGACAAGTTAAACTCAGCTAACAAGCAAACACTACTCAACAGCGTCTCTATGCCAAAATCACATACAATTTTTTTTTTCTTGAAAGGTGCAATATGCAAAGACAACTTGTGCCCGCATGCCATTTTTTCAACAGCACGTGCTCACTTTTTGTTGGGCTTCCTCGTGCCGGTGCCGCGCATCTGTCGTCACAAAGCTGTGGTTTTCGGTGCTATTCGACCACTTTGAAAAGTTTACTTTACGCTAACACGACGCTGCGTACACCGGGACTTTCGAATTTAGCCGGTTAGTACAATTTGCAACATGATGCTGGCATTTTCGGTACCTGCAGTCCGCATCTGGTGCTTTTCTTCTGTTTGGGATATTTATAAAAATAGGCCGCGCCTGTTGTGCTCGAAGCACCATCTGCAGCTGCCGACGCTAAGACGCCAATAAGTGCTCGCTTAGTATTATCTAAAAAAAATTAAAACAGCACCCGCTTAAGGCTTATCTCAGTTTAGAGTACAACAATCGAAACATGTTAATGTTTGCAATCAGTAGCTACAGATATGAAACTCTTAGTAGTTTTTCTACACTTCACTACATCATTTAGAGTCTCTTCGAAAAGCCTGAACACGTTCACTGCGGCACCAATTTTTGCGTATTTACCTTTCCGGCGGTAGGAGGTGTTATCAACCCATACCGTGACTAGACGTTAATACGTCACGCGGTCTATAGACCCCACCTCCGTTAACAAAGTTATCCCCTTCGCGTCACAGAGAAGTACACGTTTCTCCTTGCCGCATCACAGTGAAGTTGCATTAGGGATGATTTAAGCCCCGTTTCGCAGCGAACTTGTTAAGCACTTACGATGAGATGGAGTACCATGCGAACTAAGAATGCTAATTAAGAACAAAGATGGTTACAACACTCGCACTTAGTGAACGCGAAACTTATAACAAAAACTAATTTTTGACATAAAAGTATCTGCTTTAAATATACTATAAATACATGAATCGAATAATAAGGCATTAAGCTTGCCGGCTGAAGCCTTAATAAAAGATCAGAATTTTGTTTGAAGCAATATAAGAATATCGTAATTAAGGATTTGGTTGACCCGCAGCTCGCCCTATTTTTTTTAAAGGCTATATTATTCTTTATATCCTTCAACTTCACTTCTGTAGTTATGAATATTAACAGGTTAATAAAAAAAATCTTTCATCATCATCATCACCTTTATTTGCTCACTGCTGGACATAAACCGTTCTAAATGCCTTCAACAGTATGCGTATGTAATAAAGTAATTTGAATAGGTTAAATTTAAGATTCTG
Organism: Papilio gigon; assembly: GCA_027563995.1. Classification (NCBI taxonomy): domain Eukaryota; kingdom Metazoa; phylum Arthropoda; class Insecta; order Lepidoptera; family Papilionidae; genus Papilio; species Papilio gigon. The sequence goes on along the minus strand of JAODUI010000010.1, from coordinate 4,272,073 downwards.
TCAGTAAATTCTTAACAGGTTTGTGTAGAGTTTATTTATTCAGTGTTTACATAGAATATAAAGCACACGATCTGTCAGCAGTATTAGTCTATAAAAACGTATCCAAAATTTCTTTTCACCACAAACATATGGAACAAAGACTCCGACAATGCATTCAAAGCTATTAACCGTGTGTGCGGTTACGTCATATCTATTATGCATTTTTTTATTTCTCAAAGAGCATCCTGCCACCGGATAACAATGGTCCATAAAGATCACGACGAGGTTCGATAGGATCTTGGGTCAACAATCGTCTGTTGTGGTCTGTGCTCCAACAACAATACGCAAATGTATTAAAAGATTGAATCGGGGAAAAATATCGATCAGGGAACGAACTAGTTATTAAATCAGGGAACTAGAGCGATCTCAAAACCTTCGTAATAACTAAAAGATGGTAAAACTATCAGAGAAATATTTATAGTGTTACAATTGTGAAATTAAGTACTACCTATGTTCAAACTTCTCAACAGATTTCGATGAAATATGACATACATGTAGGTTGTAATCTAGAAGAACACGTAATATACTAATTACGTTCTTTTTTTAAATTTCGCGCTGATAGTCGCGAGTAACGGCCAGTTAATAAAATTGTAAGCAAGCTAAACAATTTTATATGGCAAATAGAACTTCATACGTAGGAATTATAAATTTATGTCGAAGACGTCGTTTTAACAATAAACAATATGAATGTCATGTCCTGGATATGAAACTTTTATTTTACTAAAATCACTATCAAAAAATATAAACTGATTGTAGATGCATATTTACGATATCTCGTAAGTTACTTGCCAAGCTAATTTCGACTTAATACATTTGAATTTAAATAGAAGGATGTATTAAAATTAATTGTATACCATTAACAGTAATAGCATTTTAATAGGCTGAACGATTTTCGTCCTTGCATTGTCCTATTGAATGCTGGGACCGTTACACAAAAGATAATCTTACAGCTAACTGACGTCCATACAAGGACTTTATTTATAGAGATCCATTTATACAGCGAATTGTCTATGGATATAAATATTTGTTTGTACAATAAATTCAGAACCAATTTAGAAATACCGACTTCACTCCTGTCTGTATTGTGTACACTTAATCTACTCTTACTTTAAAATTATGAATTCCACAGTTTGGATGGATGGATATTTGATAACATGTATCTCCAGAACGTCTCAATGGATCTCGATGAAATCTAACGGTAATTAAGTATTTTTTTTTAAATTGGAATAAACAAATTTAATAAATAACTGGCACGAAGAATAATATTATTACAAACTATACTAATTTTAACTTGTTTTCATTATGTACAAATTATTTTGTCCCCAATATTGTTAAAAATGAATAAATAATTCTATAATATAAAACTAAAAAATAAACATATTTCATTTAACGAGGAAACTTTAAAGATGCACGAAGTACAAAATCTAAAGAGAAACCGTAAAGCTTTTAATAAACAGAAATATTGCTACGGAACCAAAGATAACCACTTCACGAAAATTCCAAAAGATATCAAGTCTCAGCATGGAAAAATAATGTTACATTCAGCTCGCTATAGTCTGCATGAGCCATTGTTGTCGGTAACCGCACTAATCTATGGGGATCGTGTCTTCCACCGCACATCGCTACGACAATGATGGTACTCCTATTGAACTATAAACCATGAGGATCATATCAATAAATATCAGTTAAATATGTTACTAGTAGGGTTGGAAGACAATTTATCAGGTTTCGTTGACTTTCATTTGATTTACCTTATTAACCTAAGTTATGACCATCGTAAGATGACCTCTATCATTCAGCATTTCTCTTTTAAAATCTAATATACAACTACGGATATCTAGAGACCTAAGTGGTCCCACCAACTTTGTTTCCATCAGCTTAAAATACGACCAATAAAGGCAGCGTTAAGAAATTCTTTCGCCAATCCTATATCTTAGTAAAGAATCTAACTTATGTGTTCATTATTCCTTCTCATGTCTATACTACGTCGCCACGTATTTTACATGTGAAAAAAAAGAAGAAAGAGAGAAGAAAAAAGTGAAAAAGAAGAAGAAACAAAAGTATTTTTTTCCACATGGAAGAAAAACAGACGTAAATTAGATTCGTCAGTATCATCATCAGCCCTTGTCTACCCACTGTTGGATATAGGCCTTTCCCAATGCTTTCCACAGCATTCGGTCCACCGCTTTCAGCATCCAACGACTTCGTGCCGATGACTAAATCAGATTAACAATTACAAATTTAAATGTGGCAAAATTATCCAGATCAATATATGACATGAAAGCGTTATCGTTGTGTACGTGGAAAGATTGATATGATTCTAATGGAACACGGAAAGTTCAATCAACTGATCTGTTCCAAATATATGTTTCACAATCGGACGCAAACTGTAACATCGCGTGGCACCGCGCACTTCTATTCGCTAATTGCTCTAACATGTTACAATTTTTTTCGAGTCGAGCTGTCGCCATTTAACAATGTAACACATTAGACCATGTTAATAATTACGGGCACGCGACGATAGCGTTGCTTGAACTGACCGATTCGATGCACTAGTTCTCAATAGTGAACTATTACTGTGCATACTATGTCTTTTTCTTTTACGTTTATTCGTCAAAAACTTTATTTTCAGTGAGATTAGATTAGATTAGATTAGATACTTATGGTTGCAAATCAAATTGAAAAAAAAAAAACATGAATTATCAAAAATTTTAGATTAATGTTACTTTTTGGTTTCAAAATAAGAATAAGTCTTTGGCATCATCATCATCATCAGCTCTTGTCTGCCCACTGTTGGACATCGGCCTGTTCCAATGTGCCTTCCACAGTATGAGATCTCCCGCCTTCCGCATCCAAAACCTTCCTGCGACTACCTTCTATGGTAAATTATTTCTACAAATTTTTCTCTAAAAAATCAGAATTGATTTTTTTTTTCTTATATGTACAATTTGAAAACAATATGTTAGAGAATATATATATTTGCCTCAGTACGTATTTTTTATGTTGATCTAAAAGCGAACACGTAGGTGGAGAATGTAGGTAGTAGATACAATACAAGGTAGGTAGGTCCTATAGAATTTTAAAAGAAAAATGTCGAAATTATTACGAATCGTCATAGTTGACAATATTTTATATTTTATATTCAGATAGTGTTGCTTCGTATCAAGTCATTCTTCAAGTTTTTTGCAAGGCCAGGTATCGTAAAATGTCAGCACGTGGGCACACCGACGATCTGTTCCCACGCTGTTTGCGCAAAATCTTCAAGAAAGAGATTTTTTTGCTGGATAATCTTTTAAAATTGCAACTATGACCTGAACACGTGTGCCCGAACCTTAAGTATCAGCTGATTTAAGAAATTCTATTCGATTTTAAACTCTCTTCAAGCGACATAGAATATATATTTCTTTCAAGGTCGATTTATAAGAATATGGTTGCATTGTGAAGTAAGGTTTGATAAAATGATGGATAAATGCACGTGCGAATTATTACGTAACTATTGTAAAACGTAAAGATTAAGTTTTAATTTATAAAAGTATATTTTTTGTAAATATAAAATGACACGATTGAATACTAGATTTTCGAGTCTACATATTTTTTAGTCGTTCGTACGTATTAGTAAATTTCATCATAAATCAATTTGTTCATTACTAACACAACTATAGAAAGCTGGACAGAACTAAACATAGTCGTCAACTGACAGTTTAAACTACTAATACTTAATACGTACGTTATCCTCTGAATCGAAAACATGACTAGATAAACAAAAAGGTAATTTAGAAAACCTTGTCTCAAAACTCTACATAGAATAATTATACAGAGAAATGCAAAATAAAAACCACACAGAAATATTGGTCTCTGTTTTTTTTTTTTAATAGAATGAAATTGGACGATTGATTCATTATTGCAAACGCTTCCTTATAATACACACATTTAAATTGTTTTTTGACCTAATACATGATTGTCATCTCTTCTAAAAACAATTGATTACAACAAAAACAAATGCATTCGTGCAATTTTCTTGTACCATTAGACGACTCGTTTCCTTCTTAACGATTGTTCATACTTCTTATCCAGAAAGAGAGAGATATATGTTAAAAAGAGATGGAAATAAGGATCGACTTAAGTATACCAGCTGCCGTATCCAGGTAGAGAAGCTCTTCTATGAGAATTCTAAGTCTATTGATTTTTTTTAACTTCTAAGGCTTCCTTAAGATCCAAGCAAGGAATAATAATAAACAAAAAAGCAGTCATCCTTCGACAATCGACCATTAACTAAACTCCGAACTGTTTGGTTAATAAAACGAACTATTAAAAAAAAAAATCATTTGAAATCCAGTCCGTTAGTAATCTAGGACTAATTTTAATAAGCTTGTATGATCACTAAGTATGGTAACTAACTATTCGATCTCTCCAAAAAACAATAATTCCTAGTGAAACTTACTTATAAATGATGTTCCCTTAGCGACGACTCTCCTTTGCAAAGTCCTAAACAAGGCTAAACTTGTAAAGATCTGGTGTTAGCAAAGATCATGCTTAACATAAATAAGTGTAACTGTTTTTGAATAGTTTATAATAACGTTCTACAAGACTTTAAACAGTTAAGTTCACGATTAGCAGCAGAGTTGATTTGACACTTCTCGCACTAATTTGAGAAATAACACGACGTAGTAAAAAGTTCCTATCTAAAAGCTAAAGTATACAGGAAATATTTTCCTTTTAAATATTAGGCTAATAAGTTTAAAGATTCTACTAAAATTAATAATGTAATAATACATCGTAACCTTAAAATGGCAATAGCAGTACAACAATGCAGACGATTGTCTCGAGCTGCATTTAGCTACATGACGGCTACTTGAGTAAACAAAGCGGGGTCCGCTCGTCCGCCCGGGGCGACGCCGGACAGCCCGTAAGTCATATTTCTTATCACACGGAAGTTACAATTCAACAGCACCCACCAATAGCAAACGCGCATCTGCCGCGGCCCGTGCGCGTGCGCCGATCCAATAGATCGACTGTCCATGTGTGCGTGCGTCTTAGATTTGGCAGATGGCACGTGCTATGTTTCTTTTCGTACATCTGTCGATCCTTGAACCATTTTTTTCCTCGAATTTTTTTTCATAGTCTTCGACTAGGTTTTTTTTTTCTTTCGCGTTTCTGTACACGGCACATGTCATTTGGATGCAAATCTGACGTTTTTAAAGGAAAAAAGGTAGGATTTAATATCTAGAACGCGATGCAGATGGTGCAGGAAAAAATAAATCGGCTGACGCAAGTTGCTTGATACCTTCCATATGTCATGTCCACATTGCCTCGGCGGACGGTACTCTGATTGCTCACAGATACGATCGTCTTCAAATTAATTTAAATACCTTTATTTATGCTATTTTTAATAAATTTCATAAGTACTAGAGTAAATGCCAAATAACACACTTCGTACCGTTGAGCAGCAAATTTGCTAAATTATGCCATTTTGACATGTAAAAGATTAAAAATATTAACAACACTTTTGTTTTCTATAGTTAAATTAAAAGTGCCAAATTAGAAACGACAAAATTCTTATTACCGAAGCTAAAATTGTTCCCACAACCGCGCAAGGAGCGGCGCATTATGTGTAAACAAAAGTTTCCCACTACCAAATTAAATTAATCGGACATATTGAATGCTCTTTTGCCCGGAGTCCTTGATACCATCAAAGTATTCCTTTTGGAACGAAGACGAGTTTCAATGGATGCCCTACAAAACCGAAATACGACCCCAAGGTCAAAATGCACCTTCAATCTGCGTCAAGTATCTACCGGAAGCCCGGGCGAGGTTCGCACAAAAAGCCGGCCGAATCTCATCTGCGGTCTTCCGGCGGACGCGGAACCGCCTGCCCTCCCGGAAGCGCGCAAAAACACCTCCCTCGCAGGTTGTAGCGTACGCCTGCAGCCTTGCTGTTGTGGTTATGCAATCCCTACACGTGGTTTGTTTTCGATCACAAGGAATGCGAATATTAAATAAAAGGGAATGTTATGATTGTCACTGAAAGCATTTATGTAATTGATGTGTTGTAAACATTTAAGTCAGTTAGCTTTAAGTTTAGTGTTATGTGTTTATTTTGTAATAACTTAACTGATTTACTTTTTACCACAATTTTACTATTAGTTAGTTATTAATAGAAATGTATTTAAATCCAGCTACTATACGAATTGACTTCCTCGACTTCTATTATTTTGGTGTCCCTTTACGACTTTATTTTACGCTCTACCAGTTTAGGTATATTTCAATTGTTTTGTAGTTAGGGCTTATAAAAAGAACACTATGGAAACTCAGTATTCCTCTCTTAAAGTTCATCATTAATCGAACTCATGATAATTTTGTTTTGATCGAGAATCATCGGGTCGTGGGAGTTCACTTCGCATTCCTGTTGGGGGCGGAATGCTGTCCGCTCGCTGCGGCCGGTGCGCACGCGCCGCTCCTCGCCCTACATGGCAGTAAGCTATCCCGTACACACACTAATTACTAGTGCCATTGTATACTTGTTTACCTTTGTAGCTGTTTCGATTGTAGCGACACTTGTATGAAAACATATTGCTATCTCTGTCCTGTCAAAGAGAATAAAAGTGATGGGAACATGTATTTAAAACGTCAATAGCCTAATGGTGAAGAGAACGGATTCCCAATCATGTCGTCGAGATTTCGTATCCCGCCATTCGACTGTCGTAGACGATGTCCTAATAAAACCTAGAGATTAGTTGGATTGGTACAAGAAATATTAATAAATTAACAAAAAAAAAACAGCTGATATTAAAACATAAAAAAATCAAGTATAACTAAAATGGACTTTTGGAGTAAAAGTATATTTTAAACATTTAATAGAGGAAACTTAAAAAAAAAACAAAGTTATGTTGTTATTAAATTGATAACCATGTTATAAAAAATCTATTAGATTTGAACTAATTACACCTTAATTTAATCCTAAATATGACACGAAAGCAATGAATTCATAATTATTACATTTTTTGTAATATTGACAACATGAAAGACACATTAACTTGGCTTGTTAAACAAATATTAAAATTCTAATTAGATATGTTACCAATAAGAATAATGTATTTCTATCTAACTAGAGAAAGTAAGTTAGTATGCAACTATATCACAAAGTTACCAATGACCATCATCAGCTTTTATCTGCCCACTGCTGGACATAGGCCTTCCCGATGCTTTCCAAAGTATGCGGTCCTCTTTCCGCATTCAACGACTTTCCTCCGTCCGCATTAAGCCGTCTGTCCACGATGACAAAACACAGAATTGCTACTTTCATTAACATTTTAATAATAAATTTATTTAGGTAATTCTAATCGAACCTTAGAAATGTGTATAAAATATGTCAGCGGGCGGTCTCTTAAAAAGCAAAAAGCGTCCGAGACAATATTACTGGAACGGACCTAATTGAATGATCAATTAAAACAAACCCTTTTTATCGCGAACCAATTACTCGTGAATACGGCACGGAAGTGCAGCTGATAGTTATTTTGTTCGATTCGTCACTGCGTTGCTTAGATAATACGAATAAAACGAAACGACCCCACAAATGTACAGGATCTTTGAATAATGGTCGGCATATCTATAATGTTCGTATACAATATATTTTTAAATAGACAATTAATTATTGTATTGACAACATTCGAGCTAATTAAGTAGAATTTTTTTTACTTTAACGTTGGATATAATTAAATAGGGATCAAAGTAATAAGATAAAAAGGTAAGATTAGAATTTATACGATGTGTTTGAACACTTCTTTCATCATCATATCAGCCACATATCGCCCACTGCTGAGCGTAGGCCTCCCCCAAATATCGCTACCACGATCGGTCCTCGGCCGCCCTCATTCAGGATGCTCCCGCAAACTTAACCAGATCATCTTGCGGGAGGCCTACCCACGCTGCATCGAACTGTCCTTATACTCCTTTACCATATAATGTTACATTTTTTGTTCGGTATTGTTTTAAAGTCGTTACTTAAGAAAATCCATTGCAGAAAAGTGTTACACATTTTAACATAAATCCTTAAAATTGAATATGTTCCCAAAAAAATAATGTTATTTATTAAATTATGAATTCATTGTATGAATGTACATTATTGTATTAATCACGGTTATGCTATTATAAAAAAAAACTAAAAAAAATGCCGATTGTACGACGATCAAATCAATCCTATAATCCTCGAATCGGAAAATTGAATAATCCGATTGAATTCGACAATTTGATAGACGAAAAGAGGGTCGGTTATAATTTCGTCAGGGTGGATTTGATACTGTACCTACGAGTTTGGTATTCAATGTAATATATGTTGTAATATGAAATTACATTAAGCTGGTATCCCCAACGCTCTGCGATCTAAACATAATATATTCAATACTGAAATACATTTGTTACAATGTTAACTGTCGTGAGATATATAAGATTGTATATGACTCCTTCAGTTCAGAATTTACCTACTGTTCATAACTAAAAATAAATCATTTCCTTTCGTCTTCCTTTCTCACTTAATACATGAACAATCTTGATAAATTTCAAATCGTTATCTACCCACCATCCAAACAGGGAGTGAACATAGTATTTACGCTTCCATACATCTCTGTCCGTCACTTCATTAGGCACATCCTCGATCACATAATCCAACCATACCTTTGTTCCATCTATCCATCTATACATTTATACTAAAACAATATGTCTCCTTTAACTTTCAAAGAAGATGTTATAATTAAATAATTTAATATCAAATCAACCTTGTATTCGTATCTTTTAATTTGTATGTAGACGTATTATAAGAAAATGAAGTACAATTCAAATAATTCCTCAATAATAACTTTAACAACATCACTGTTAGGAAATAAACAAGGCCTGCGGTTATGGTGTCTATAATGACCAATAACGCTGGATCGTCAGTAAAAAATACACGGCCAAGTTGTAGATGTAAGTAATTTACAGCGGTTCAGTATCAATTGTAATGCATCCTTTATTTGACCCGGTTGATTCAAGGTCCTCGGGACATTGTTCATTGTGTGAGTCCAGTTAGTGTTTTGTTTGAGATATTTTATCTAACATAGTTTTATATTGTTTTCATTCGATATCGAATCGCATCGTTTGATGACATATAGAAAGATATATAAAGTGACCTTCAACGTAGTGTAGTTTAAACAAATTTAGCACGATATTCAGTTACGTTGGAAGGAACGCTAAACCTAAATGAGAAACGTCTTGATTCCTGCCACTTAATAATCGTAGTCCAGCCCAG
>JAODUI010000010.1:4249814-4262654 GCA_027563995.1 Papilio gigon | reverse complement strand
GACTTAGTGCGGACGGCAGGAAGTCGTTGGATGCGGAAAGCGGAGGAGCGCATACTGTGGAAGGCATTGGGAAAGGCCTATGTCCAAGAGTGGACAGACAGGGGCTGTTGATGATGATGATGAACTGCTCTTTTTCAAATAACATTTTATCTTTGTTAAATATATGTTAACAATCGTACATAGAAATTTTCGAATTTATAATATTAGCAACGTTTAAATTTACCTGATTATTGCTGTTATTTGGTTTAAAAAAAAAGGTTTTTTTTTAGGATTTCTCGCAATCAGTACACTGAACGATTTTATTGTTTAAATACAGAACCTGTGATACTTTATTATTCAACATAGATAAAATAGTTTACATTTTTAATAAAAGTTTTTTGTTTTAAATGATTTTATCAAAAACATCATAACAAGCGACAACTGAGTGAAAGCTCTTTTATCGTCACAAACTATTGAGAAGTTATATTACACACGGGATTTAAAACACATAAAGCTCATTGCATACGAGTGAACGGGCATCAGAGCACACACTCATCTCTCCTCGTTACAAGAGTATCCAATTATAAAACCAAGAAATCAGTTCTAAAGCTATCTACTAATTACGTATATTAATGTCATAGAAATTTATCACTTTGAGTGAAAGTGAGGTAAAAGGTGAAATTCTTTTGTAGATATTTTAAATACAGTAACGCGCTCGTTGCGTTTAATGGCTTTTCTATTACGAACGGTTTTATACTATACGACGGAGGGAATACGTTGGATGCGGAAAGACAGCAAGGATAGTATAATGTGGTAGGCATTGGAGAAGACATCCAGCAGTAGGCAGACAAAGGCTGATGATGATGGTAGATTTATAACCTATATATTTGACAATTAATCACCTATCATTGCCTAAACATTCTAGATATGAATTCCGTAAATAACTAGAGACTATTTTTTTTTTAATGTAAAATGTTAAAATGACTAAAGTTGTAAAAATACATATAACAGCCTACTTCCAGGAACTACACTCGGAAACACGGACGATTCTTTTATATTTTCCTAATATAAAGGTAACGACACACTTGTGCCTTAATTCAAAAACATACCGACAACAAAAAAAAAACAAAGAAACCGACATACGAGGCAATTAAGGAACACCGAAATAACATGAAATATGTTTTATTAAAAACTCATTTGCATCTGCGTTCGATTAACAGGCGGCGGGCGCACGATCAGTCACGACGGGCCGCAAACAAACAATAAGGCACGCGACACACGCGCGCGCCGCACGAGCGTGTGGTCGTGCCCTTAGGTCGTGAGGCTCGTGCCACTGCGTGTCGGAGAAACTTTCCCGTATCTCATAAATATTGTATTAATTGGTAGGATATTAAAAATATTGTTCGAAAGATACGCACAGACAATTGTCAATACAAACGTCTGGCAATAGCAATCAAGCCTAACGCCCCGCCTCTGTACGCAAGAAGAAAAACAATTCCTGTTTCTAGAATAAAAATAAATATTATTTTGACTAAGAATAATGCCGTAAAATTATCAAAACGGTTTTTTTGTATTACATAACTATCAAACATGCCGATGCAGCGTGGGAAAACCTCGCGCAAGTTGACCGTTGATCTAATTAAGTTTGTGGACGTATTCTGGATGAGGCCGAGGACTGATCGAGGCGACCTTTGGGAGCGGCATAAGCCCAGCAGTGGGCGACTTATGGCCGATATGATGGTGATAGTATGCAATAAATTATAGTTGCATTACATTTACAACTTCAGTTCGATAACAATGTACTGACAGAACGAAATTACGAAATCGAAGAGCGAAGTTGTGAGGAATAGAACGGAACACGTAACATCTAGACCCGCTAGGTCCGACTTGTCCCACTTTCAAAATTCGTTTCACACGCCAATTTTTATAAACTTGCTGCATCGCTAATGCCGCTAGAAATGATACTTAATACGTGCCTAACATTTTATTGCAATCTCTTTGGTTCGTTATTTCATAAATTTAAGATTTTTTTTTGTTCAATGCCAGTGTTAAAATTGTTTTGATAATTTATTTAATTTAAGATACTGAAGTTCTCACGTATGTATCATGGACTTAATTGTTTTGGATCAAAATTATTAACTTATATTGGATAATTGTTTGTTATTTTCTCTAGGGACAAACTTCCCATACGTTATTACCGACTCTCCGTGACTTGTTAATAACTTTATTTACCAACTGTAAAACTAAACCTTTGCTTGTTAATTAGTCTATAACCACGTAGTTGGAAACCGTAGCATTATCAACTAACATAGCAAAGGTGAAAGTGATTTGGCGCGCCCTCTATCCCATATTTCGTGCTTCTCCATACTAATTACTTCCCGACACTATAAATCCGAAGTGTGAACAGTTATTAGCCGTAAATACTAAGAAAGCTGTGTTCAAATGGTGTTCAAATTGTGTCTTGTTGACTTTTGTTGACATGGTTTGGAATGGAACCGTAAATTTAATTAACACCTCGCGACGCATCTGTCGTTACTCTAGTATTGCACATGTCCATAGACCTCAATGATCACCTTATGATCCCACCGCCTGTTTGCCCTCTTCTCGTTATCAACTTTGCTTATTACCTATGGAGGGTCACTGGCACATTATGTACTACTCTTCAATACATCTCTATCCCCGTCATATCTGGACACATTTCCTATGCATATCCTCTTTCAGTACATCCACAACTTCGGTCTTCCTCTACCTTTATAGCCATCCACATTCAATCTCATCACATTCTTGTTTATGTACTCATCAAGGTTGTCATGAGATTGAATCTTTTGCCCTATTCTCTTATGAAGAAATAACGTGACGTTAAATTTACTTTAAGTTAGTTAAAATTGTAACATCTTCCTCCCGACGACCTTAATACATAAAAATAGCCAGTATCGTAGTTGTTAAGCAAAACTTAAGTAACAAATTGAAAATGGACTAAGTTGTACTGAACGAAGAATTAAGTAAAATCTTTCAAACAATACATTTGCTGTCAAAGTTACAGTTGAAATGTCTAGTTCAGGGACAAAAAAAAAAGTAATATTTATCAAACCTATTCTTACACGTAGAAATAATTCGAAACCACAATTTGTTTTACTAATGTTTATGTAACCAAGACGTCACGTGCAAGCAGCTGCGAAACCGAGGATGTCGTGAAATTAGTCAAACATAATAACAACAAATTCGTATTGCTTAAAAAGCGACCGCGGACCGGAGTTAACGCGATTTTTCACAGCACAAAAATAAACAGAGCAGTGACAGTTACGTGTGTTTCTTTTATAGCATGTAAACGTGTCTGCCATTACTAGCGTCAGGAACTACGGTAGAATTCTTTTCATTATTAAAAATTATAAACTTTTTTATCTTAATTTTTCTGATATCGATTGTATATCATTATAATTTTCAATCTGTAAATAGTTTTAGTAAAAGATTGGATGGATGAACATCACAGTGTAACTCCAGTACAGATCTTGCAGTATGGAATACGACATAAGTTACAAATTATGTTTATTTAATACGTCACAGATGTAGTCACAAGCAACAGTTTTAATAGCTAAGGTTTTTTTTTTCTAATTCGTTTGGGTTTGTCGTTGTGTGCGGAAGGAGGACCGCATACTATAAGCAGGCATTGGAAAAGGTCTATGTCCAGCAGTGGGCAGATAAGGGCTGACGATGATGATAAATTGTTACTTTAAAAATATAACGTAAACGTACAATTTACGCAAAACAGTGTCTTAAATGTATAATTTCGTCATCTAAGGACTTTTTTTTTATTAAAATATTAGTAGATTTAATTAATTTACTAATATTTCTTGTAACCATTCCTACTATGCTTGAAAAAGCTTGTGTCAGGATATGGTCCACGACAATAGTCGAATAGCGGGATTCGAACCCGCGACCGCTCCGTACCCTTAACCATTAGGTTATTGGGGCTTCTATATACTTACAAGAGTATTTCAGTTGGACGTATCATTTAATGGTTAATTATTCAAGCTATCAATACAGGATGTTATGGCTGAGGTAGGCTTTTATTAACAAGCCTGTCGTTTAATGTGTTGGATTTACGTAATTTTTTATTTTGTATTGACAATTTTAGTATGTGACAACGATCGCTGTATGGACAAGTGCTAGCGGAAAAAGATATAAACCCGGGACATACATAGTACTAATAAATTTAGATTTGTTTGTCTTGTAGGATGTTTTCTAATATTCCATAATTACATATTTTCCTACAGTCTTCGAAAGTCTGGTTGAAGTCACATACGTCACATGGAAATATGCAGTAAAACTAAAATCTACATCGATCTAATACCTCATACACAGTACCTAATTTTAGGTACTGTCGACATATATTATATTTTCTATGCATGTATACTATCACCCTCCAACAGTAGGACCATACACGAAACCACTCAAAAATAATAAACCAACAAAATCGACGTACATTGATCGTAACGTTGATTTAGTGTCGATAAGTCGTTGCACAACGAGGCAGAGGCGGGGGCGAGACTGGGACTGGGTGGGGACGTGCCGGGGACGTGACGACTTGTTAACGCCGCGGATTATACTCTCAGCTTTATTGATGCGCACACGCAACAGTGTTGACGGCTGTACATCTGTTTATAGCTTATTGTTTAATTCTATTGTTACAATAATATGACCATAAACGTTGTTATATAGACAAAATTCTAACATTAAATATGTGTTCATTCGTTTTATGATAACTTTGAAAAATATAGAATTACAGATAAAAGAATACTTAATAAGAAGGTATAGAGGTTGTAATTATCTGTATTTAATCTTAAAACCAAATTGTCGAAAAAAAGAATGTATTTAAAAATTAAAAATAATCATAAAACAATTGCTGGATGCGATCTGTATTAGAAAGAATTCATTAAATTACGTAAAATTATTGTCTCCCTAAAATATTTAACGACGATTTACATACATATTCGATATAAATCTATTATTTTCTATAAATTGGCGGCACGTGACAAACAATGCATCACATCGACTTAACTAAGGATTTATTCCTCGCATCAATGTATAAATTTTGCACAACTGCAACAATTAACATGTTATAATTTTTTTCATACTACATACAATGAGTATCTGTAATATATACTCAAATTCGAAAGTGTGGAAGGCATTGGGACCGACGTCCCAGTGGTATAAAATCTTATTGACGGTTCGCCGGTCGAGATATGCTGTCTTGCTATTCTGATGTTCTACTATTTTCAAGTCGCCCAACCACCGGAGGCTGTTTGCTTTGGCTTCTCCAATGATAATTGCTAACCATCATTGTAAGTTTCCTTTACTAGTATATGACACACTTACGTGTGGATTTTTAGAAGAGCCAATGCCACTTGCAAACGATTACGAACTTTGCAAATATAGCTATTCGATACTGGAATATGTTGACATATGTTCCACTTTGACAGTGCTCGCAGGCGACTAAACACACACGATGGAACAACATGTGAACTCACGAGGCGTTCATGGTAAGATCGGCCGTCGACCGTCGGCCCACACCGAAATAGCCAGCCTTGACCGCGGCGCCCCGCCTGACACACTCCTCGGGCACGTCCTGACACGTTTGTACCGCCATGGGCTTTATGACGACCATCTCCTTGTTTTTTTTCTTTATAGTTGATTGATTTACACATGTTCACTTCATATGGTGTTTGACAGATCAATGACCCTAGGGACACCTTGCTTAGACGAACAAACTTGTCTTTGTGAATTGACTTTAATGAAAATTACGATGTTCTTCTTCTTCTTTTGGATGAAATATATTTGAATTATCGTTTATTATTATAAAGTAAAGGATTAAATTGGGTAGGGAGAATCAAATCACCCGTTAATTTCTTTTAAATTCAAATGATCATTGTTACGAAATCCGAAGTTGTTTATATTTTCGTCAAATGAGTTTTGTTTTTAAATGACTTTAGATGAATCAGACTTATAACTATTTCCTATTCAATCTTTATAGCTATATCTAAATAGGAAAATCTATCTGTCTCACGCTCAGTTTATGCGCCTGTGAATTGCAACAAACACTGGCGGTTTGTTTCTCGGAAGGCATGCGCACGCGCATCATAAACAAAACCTCACGGCGCAGGAATGCGTACATCAGATCAGACATGTTACATTTCAACAACAAACGCCTCGCTGTCAAAACGAATGTATTAAATCAATTTACAAACTAATGCAGCTCTGATCTAGCTTATTTCAGATATAGTCTTATCCTAAACAGCATTCACGTTATCTAGAAAAATACTAGATTTTAGACACACCTATAATTTACTTGGTTCAATAAATTTAGTCTTTCCGGCGACTGAAAAATGCAAATGACTAGAAACAGACAACACAAATTACGAAGATCTTGTAATTGTACTTCTAAAGAAGAATCTAGAAGATGTAATGTTCGCAATAAAAAATAGTGATCGGCGACGTGACGTGTGTTTGGCAAAGGCGAAGGCAACAGGCCGCGGAGGTCGGCGCACGTGGCCACTTTCCCACGGGCCGCGGGGGTCGCCGGCGGACTGCCCGCCGAATCCCGAACACTTCGTATTTGGAACGCGACCTCCACTAAACGATTTGTTTTTTTTTCTCAAGTCTCATCAGCCAGTTTCGCCATGAGGACGTGTTCCGTTCTAAATAAATCCTTTTTTGTTATCGAAGTTAATGAATTTTGTTTCGAAATTTTGTTGGTGGTTGAAATTAATATTATTTTTTATGGAAAAAAAATCTTTTTTTATTTTTAAACTAAACATCGCCTGCGAGAAAGGCGTTCTATTAAAATCTTATATATCTTAAACCTAGTCAGTTAAATTGATATTGTTTTCTAACACCATAATGATAAATTTATTACAGTTTCATTTCCTAATTCCGAGCAGCTAAAATAGATGAGGCGATGCTATACAAATCCACCAGAAACAGAGTAAGCAGAGCAATGCAATAAATTGCAGAGCGCGTGTACCGAGGTCAGAGTACGGAGGGATATACGCAGGACTTAACACGGCGCCGGCTTACTTCTGTAACGAGTTAACTGGAGAAATGTTATTATAAATTATGTTACATTCATCTGTATAAACATAAACATAGACTTAACTGCTCTTGTATAAAGAGCGACTTCGATTTGTTTCATAAATAGTCCGTTATAAGACTGTATTTAAATTAACTTTAGTGTTAAATTTACTTTCATTAAAATGTTAGTCATTTCAATCATCAGAATGTTCCTTGTACCGCCATCTAGTGTCAGATAGTAAAACTATTGTGTATCTAAAGAAAGAATTGCAGAACCTCGTCCCAACAATGGTATTTTGAATAACTTAACCAATTTTAATTTACTTAATTCTACTTAAATAACACATCTACTACACTACACGATCTGTTATGAATTCCCAAAAAAAAAAAACCTTTACACATACAGAAAATTAAAATGTTGATAAAAATTGATCGTCAATTTTTTTCATATCCAACCAACCTTCTTAAACAATACACGAAATGTTCTTAGTATTATTAGAGCGGCAATGAGACGCTCTGAACAACTTATTTTCTAAACGGAGGTTGGTCAAGTGCGATCAATGCAGACACAATCACTTATACTATAAATAACCAAAGGATCGATAATCGATACGTTGCACCGAAATAGCTCGTATTCGGAAAAGAGCGCGCATCTCTATTGTACCCGTAATGGCCGCTTAACAAACGGAAAGCCCGTGCAAACCGAGAAAACAATACACAAAATTACATTTAATAATTCATATCCTTTTATACAAATATATATCATCATCAACCTGCCCTTTTTCCTATAGAGGGTCGGCAAAGTCTGTACTACTCTTCCGTACATCGTTGCCGTCATATTTGAACTACACCATTCTTACGCATATCCTTTTTTAGGCAATCCAACCACACCTTCTTCGATCTTCCTCTACCTTTATAGCCGTCCACATTCAGTCTAATCACCGTTTGGTTATCACATATATTTATACTATTAAAATTATATTTAATGAAAACAACGCCGATGTTTAAAAATTATTGAACATAAAATTTGTCAAAGTAAAATATCTTAATCACGCAACGTGTTCGTGTCTTTTATCTTAACAATCATCTCATCTACTTTCACAGACTATAAAACACAAGTTCTGTCTGCATGTATTCTTTATTTAAATTGCACGTCATTGCGGAGCACTTTAAAAATAACTGCAACAATGTCGATGTCAAATCACGCAACCTAGCAACACTATTGTACTTTCGCGCCATTTCTCAATTCAATATGGTAGCTTTCCATGATCATTTTTACGACGCACGTCCGTGGATTCATAACCTAACTTTGTCTACAGTGTTACTTGTTTCCATTGACACTCAAGTCATCATCAACGTCGACTTAAATTTTCCAACACACTGCACTTATACAGGTATACGATACGCTTAATGAATTGTTAGATACCAATTGTTAGATAAACTAAATGTAAAATAGTCGATATCTCTTCGCTGTCGGCACCGACGAGCCTCGAGCCCATCGGGGACTGTTCATTACTGTAGATGTGTTGGTGTTAGGCGTTTTACATTTAGTTTATAATAAAGTTCCACAAGAATTATTTGATAATATATAAACGCTATATAATGTCAGTGTCATGTCATATAGTGTCATATCAGTGAGCGACGGGCCGCGAACGCGCGATAGTACCGTTCCCATAACAACCTTCAATCATCAACTTTTATCTGCCCACTGTACAAGGGCCTTCCTCGATGCCTGCCACAGTATGCGGTCCTCCGTCCTGCGCTTCAATGAATTAAATTTATAATGTTATCAAGATAAGTGTGATCAAATATAATTAAAATAAATAGGAGATAAATGAAAATGTGTATTGACAATATTGTATTTTATTTAGGTACCGATGGCCAATGTTCGCAGCGGATACAAACGTTACAATATCACTTACGCCCGGTGTCGTGCACTACACACGCTATATGTACATGTTGTACGACTGTACACTGCGGCACGTAACAGACATAGTACCACAATATAGTTTAATAATTACCAATAGCATTAAATTTAAACAATTTAAATAATATACAACAATTCATCAATTTGACGACATATTTACACAATACAATGAACTTATTTAATTTTATATAATTTCAATCCGCACACAGTATATAAAAAAGATTAAATCAGAAAGTGGAATTAAAATTATATTAAAGAGACGAAATTATTTGATCAATTTTAATAGAATTATACAAATAAAACATCGAAGGTATAAAAGTCGTTATAATAAAAAGTTCAATAAAAGTAAATTGACATTCAGTCGAAAGAATACTTTTGAAATGTCTTAATTATGTATGTATAGACTAAACATTAAAGCTTCTTTGATTTAAGAACTTAAAACGAGCTTAGCTAGCTTAGGAATGTAGTAAATAACTTAAACTAGTACATAGCGCATGTATTTACACTCGCCTAGCAAGCAAACTACACGACGACGTAATTTACTCGAGGCCTGTTCGACACAGAGAATCTTAATGGCACTACAAGCTTTACATGGGCACTAAGGGGTCCCTCAGTGTAGACTCACTACGGGTTATCTACTCTAAAGGACTTTGAGTGTCGCAGTACGCAATCCACCTCGTAACTGTCACGTGATATCTTGAATTCATAAAAAATTGAAAAAAGCTGAAGAATATTAATGTTATTGAAACATGTACATTCTATTTACATAGTCGAGTGTTCGAATCCATTCTATTATTGTAAACTATAATCATAGCGAGGGAAACTATAATTAGTAGGGTTGATACAAAGAGTATAAGTAAATTAATTAATATCTGATTTAAAAAAAAAAAAAACTTAATTCACTGGGCTTTATTACTAGTTAACAGATCTTAAAGACGAAGGAGATTGCAGTTTTTATTCTGGTATAAATCCTTTAAAGTTTTATAAACAAATTTGTTAGGTAACCGTGATTTTAACAACTCATTTGTTTTAATACCGTTAAAAGAACAATAGAATAATATCTGGTTATATCATTAGTTAATGATTTTTTTTTCAGTTCAAATGTCAAAAGGTGAAATAACAAAACGTATTGTTTAACGATCAATTGGTTTTTACTTGCGTCATTACGTGTACGTTTTTTTGCAGTCCACCGTATATCATTTACAAGGTGTGAAGGTTTTAGAAAAAACATTATTTACAGTCGCTAAAAGACAAGGCGAGCCCGCGAAATGTTTCTATCAAATGCTTGCGAATTTAATTATTGTGCAAATTAAAAACAGTTTGAATAACCTTGAACAGTTTTTTTTTTTAAACAAGACTTTATTGGGGAAGATAAATACTGATGTTTGACGACTTTGACAAAAGTGTCGGCATCGAAAAGGTAGAGATAAAATGAATATTTTATACGAGAAATGTGTCAAACAAAATGCAATCAATACAACAAAAGGACACCATTTTAGAACACGTTTAAAGTATTTGGAGGCGGATTGCAGTGTACATGACATAATATCAAAATATATTGCCTACAAAAATTTTAAAAAGTTTTCCTTAATACGTAATATCGTATTTAATTTGTAATGTTAAATAAATACATATTAAGTACTATTTTTTAAAATATCAGTTCATTCAATTATCGAATAGTTCAGGTTCAAAATTTTATACGTCTTTTACCAAATACGCAACCTAATTTGTAAAATTCATTAAAAACGGTTTTTGCAGGTTTTTTTTATAACTGGGATGTTAAGTAGATAATAGAGAAAATGATAAATCAAAATAAACCTTATCACAATAGCTACAAGGTTATTGATTTTTCGATAATTTTCACCTTTTGGCGGAACCAGCACCGGCGGGACGGACGCGTCCACTCAAACGGACCTACAGTTGCAACAACTATTTTTACCTCGTTTGTACAGTGGGCTATCGTGAACTAGCTTACATAACTTACTAATTCAAGTACTAACCAGTACAACACTAAAGCTGCGCCTCAAAGCCTTTGTAATTACCAAACTGAATTATTCGACGACTTCTACGCATACAGCGGCAACACGAGAAACCGGAATCTATCACAAGAGCTATTTAATAACACGTTAATGATATAAAAGTGTTCTATGATAAAACTATATTCCGTTCAAAATCTCGTAATTTGAACCATTCACCATTTTAGTTCAGCACAGTTTAAAAATGTTACAAAGTTATTTAGCGTAAAAAAAAAGTTACCAGTCTATGCGTAGGAGCCGACGTCAAACACAGTCGTAACTAAATGTTTAAATACTTCAGAAGGTTGATGTCCAGTGCGGGCCCGAGTGGTCAGTGGTAGTGCGAGAGCTTGCCGGGCCTGCGGGGCGGCGCGCTCTCGTACTCGTAGTAGTTGGACTGCGGCCGCGGCGCGGCGCCGCCCTCGCGGCACGACCGCTGCGAGTGGTAGCCCGCGGGGACTCCCCGGCGACTACGAGCAAAATAACAAGATAATTATACAACAGACACGACCGACATGCTGCCGACAGTACTCCGACTGCTGCAGCTGTCCGTGTACAGGATCCTTATTTGAGTGAAAGTGAAAGGTGAATATCGAGTAGGTATTATGTGGGCTTAAATATAGAGCTCTAGAAATCCTCCATAACACGTTCGTCATAAGCTCCAGCTGCCTTTCCAGGGGAATAGGTAAAACATCAGAGGAAGTCTTGTATAGATTATGTTCATTCCGAAATTTACATTAGACGTTCCTATATATGTAATTTGCCTTAGTAACAAAAAAATATTTTTTTTACTTGAACAATACTGTATTCAAATATTTTAAAATCACAACATTGTTGATAACGATCATCAATTATTTCATTGCGTCTGCTTTGGGTGAATGTTCAGTGGTTTCGCTGATTTATTATAAAAAAAATATATATTGTCGGTCAAGCAGGGGTTATTTATACTACGTTCGAGAACATATAAAAGCATTCGCTTGTGACCACGAGCAAGCAGCGGAGGTCACGTTTCGTCTTTTTGTACAATCCTGTCAGTGTTAGTAACGCCAATCGGAAAAAACAAACTGTATATCTCATTAATTTTAGTTTTTACAATTGACCGCTGCCAAATCGTTAGAGTCAAGGTTAACACACTGTGAAAGGACGACTACGTAATACCGAACTAAACTTTATGAAATTCTTACAATTAAAAACATTTCAATTAATTTACATAAACTTAATAATACTAATAAAGTTTTAATATGTATACAAATATGTATTAAGTGTACAATAAACAATTTTGTTAAATTTAATACGTAATAAAATACATTATATTAGTAAAGTACCTCCGCCGTTACTACATCAGAGGGTATTTATGAAGCATAATAAAGTAGGGCCTATTTATAGGACAGATCATGGAGCCCGTTCCTCCGTAATCAAAACAATTTTATTGGAGCTCGGAACGACACGCACTCGATACGCCCACCTACTAAATATACTTTACGTACTTATTTTTTATGAACTAAAAAGGCAAATAAAAAATACAAACGTTCGTAATTAATGATCAAACGAATAAAACTGTGAAATACAATGTTTTTTATGTATCAAAGCTGCCGTTCGCGGTGTTCCACCTAAAACCTATAGTCGCTTGAACGTTTCGTATGTACTGAGCGGACAACGGGGGCAAAACAGCCAATAGGATGCAATTTTTAAATATGTTTGTTGAGAAAAAAGTTATCCAGGTATCGCTGGGTAGACGAGGTGCAGAAAGACCTGAGAGAGCTGCAAGTCCAAAACTGGGTCGCGATGGCGCGAGATCGAGTTGGTTGGAGACGTTTGTTGTCGGAGGCCAAGACACGCTTCGGGTCGCTG
>JAODUI010000010.1:4212343-4224918 GCA_027563995.1 Papilio gigon | reverse complement strand
GTTTATGGCGGGTTATCTCTATATAATGTTATGCTTTGGTTCTGTTCCAGGACCTCATCTAGAAAGTTCATGTATGATCTTGAATTACATAAACAATATGTTTATGATTTTATAATGAAACTGTACCGTTGAGTTTAAAAAATGAACTAAACTTTTATTTAAAAGGATATCATTAGGAAATGTCGCTAAAATTATTAGCATTACACTTCAAAAGATTTAATCCCGCACTCAGAGTCGTTAAGTGTGTGATTACACTCATCTTTAAAAGGTTCCATTAGTGACTGATTATTGACTACGAGATAGAAATCCCCACTAACCTGACAACAGTAATCTATTCCTGCAACTGAAGCCGAGTAACAACTTCCATCTCATGCTGGCCGAACTCTTGATGGCCTGCGCCTCGTCCAGTATCATGTACTGCCAGGAGACGCGGTTCAGGTACTTGAGGTCGGAGACCACGATCTGGTACGACGTCACCACCACGTGGAACGCAGCCTGGCGCGTGTGGAGGTCCTTACGCTCCCAGAACTGACGTAATATCTTACGCTCGCTCGGACTGCCCCAGTATGGTACCTTCGAAATTGGAACAAAAAAATTACTGGACATTTTTTATCATACTAAATAAAAAAAAATGAATATCGACGGTGTAATTTGACGTGCCTCTATTTGTTTAATTTAGAGCAGGGGTCCTCAAACCACGGCCCACAATAGATATTTGTGCGGCCCACGATCCTTTCGAATAACATGCATATTTTGAAGAAAAAAAACGTTTTTAGAAACCACGAACATTTTTAATAACCTTTAAAAAGATGTTCTCTTGCTTCAAAATCAAAAAATACGTCTAAAATAAATCATATCTAGAGGGGTATAACAGCGTATAAAATTAAGCTGATTAATTGCGTCAACTATGTGCACGAATGCGCGGCCCGCAGTGATACCTCACATTGTTCTATTTAGACCTTAAAAAAAGTGTGACGACCACTGGTTTAGAGTTTCAATAGAAACGGAGGATACATACGACTTTAAAGTCTGGCACGAATCTCTGCATCTCCTGCTGCCAGTTGTGCAGCGTGGAGGCGGGCGAGACGACGAGGAACGGCCCCCACACGCCGAGACGCTCCGCCACGTGGCAAAGGAACGCGATGCACTGCACCGTCTTGCCCAGCCCCATCTCGTCCGCGAGGATGCCGCTGATGCCCTGGCAATAATACTTTTATGATAAATTTTCTACGGATATAAACGTCGTAAATTGAATTATGCAAACAATTTTCGTAAAGATTAAAAGAAGTCTTAAGGAAATTGTTCATCACATTTTTTTTAAATACCAATTGGTTTTTGATGATGCAGTACTATTTCTTGTAACCATTCCGGGTAAGATTGAAACAATTTTTACTAGGATATGGTTCACGATAGTCGACTGCTGGGAATTGAAACCACGACCGTTAGTTCGTAGCCTTAACCATTAGGCTATTAGCGCTTCATTGCATTATTAAACAGAAAAGAAATTTATTCTAAAAAAAATCAACGAGAGTAAAAATTTTCTAACAGCTTGTAAAAACATACCTGGTCGTATAGATTTGCAAGCCAGTTCATGCCTTTAAGTTGGTACCCCTTGAGCGTGCCGCGGAATATGTTGGGCTGCGCGTGGTCGCCGGGGGGCGTGTCCCCCGCTGCGCCGAACTGCCGCGCCCGCGCGCGCTCCGCACGGAACGCCTCGCGCGCGTTGCGCGACGCACGTGCTTTCATTGCCTCGCTATACAAAGAAGACTTGTTTAGATATATAAGTTTCAATTTAAATTGATTTCTGCCTGATCTGATTATCATTTAAGTTATTTGGAAGGAAGATTGGCATATGAAAATGAACGAGGTATGACCACGATACCTATCATAGTTGTCGATTGCCGCGAGGCGCGGGTCGCGGTCCTCGTCGAGCTGGCGCAGGATGCGGTCCGTGCCGCAGTCGTCGCCGCCGCCCGGCCCGCCCGCCAGCTTGCGCTGCATGAAGTGCGCGTACAGCTCCGTCTGAGTTATCAGGAAGTTCAACTTGCGACGTTGCCGCTTCGCCTCCATCAGCTCCACGTCCATCTAGTAAAATAATATTAAAGTCATTTTTATTGAATAAACGATTAAAGTAATGTCTTTTCAAATATCCTGCCGACTAAATCTGCACTGAATGGATAGTTCTCCCCCGCATCCCTAGAACGCTCTGTTGTGGTCCACATTGACTCGTGTAATGTTCCATCAAGATATATGACAACCTCCTTAGTCATGTTTACTTATATTTTTTTATATGCGAAAAAAACAAACAGTAAAATACTTGGTAACAATGCCACAAATGTCTGTTACACTGATGTTATAAACATACCTTTCTCTGTTCCTCCGCCTCGCGCTCCATGCGGCGGCGGGTCTCCCGCTCGGCGCGGTCGTAGCGGCGCCAGTAGGCCTGCATCTCGCGACTCAACCGCTTGCAGCGCCATACCGTCTCCTTCATATTCTTTTGTGACTGCATCAATATAATATTTATCCAATATATAATTGACATCAAATGGTATCATTTTTAATACAAGCCAATAGTTTCTTGGTATGAAATGTTAGAGTTTATACTCTTGACCAGTGGTCGTCAAACTGCGGCCCGCGGAAGTTATTTGTGCAGCAACCTTTCGAATATTTCATTTTAATAGACTTATGTGTATGGATCGATTGGGTGGATTAATTGGATTGGCAACACCAAGAGTTTTGGCAATATAGGGATTTTAGGATGAAAATACTAATGGAAAACCATGGCGTGGGTAGCCTGAGATGCCCTTAGAAGGTGATACCCGTCAGTGCCGGAGCGTCAGTACGCTGCAAATTTAATATTTGTTCGTAAGGTTATTTGGAACTAAAGTTAAAGTTATAACTAACTGCGATTCTAATGTCTAAGAATACATATTTCGAAAAAAAAAACTTTTTTTAGAAACAATGAATATTTCGAAAGTTCTTATGTACCTGCATAGCAACATGTCTCCAGTGCTTGCAGCAAAGTGTGGCCAAACGCTTGCTGTGCAGCACCATCTCCCGATGTGCTGCGCCCCGCGCACGCTGCACTTTGCCCAGTTCCTTCTTCACCAGCAGCTGCCAGTGTCGACGGCGACGTGCTGTTAGCGCCTCGGGACTTTTTAATGTTGACAATTTCTTTCTACCCCTGTAATACAAACGAAAATATTCATGTTATGCACCAAAGACTAAAGTATGACTAAGGTATTTTTCTCAAACATTATCATTGTATGCATTTTAAAATACAATACAATTGGTTTCTTTTTTTATAAGGAGACAATCGAACAGCAACATCACAAGGTGATCATAACCGAATGGACATTCGCAATACTAGAGGAACTAGAAATGCATTGCTGGCCTTTGATAAAGAGGATTGACTGTTCATATAAGAAATTATTACCTGACTCCTGGCTTTTCGACAATTGTAAACTCATCAGTATCATTTTCTTCCTTCAAATTACGCAACTGTTCTTCCCAATCCATTCCATCTGGCTAAAAAAAAAAATAGTAACCAAATATAAAAATTACATTTATAAAAAAACAACCTGAATACTTCAAACCATATTTTGTTTATAAATCCATCTAAAAATAAATAACATTGAAATACACATACCATGTCATTTCCTTCATTAGCACCAACCCTGTTCTCTCTAATACGACCTCGTCTTGATTTTTGTAGACCTCTGATGGCGCCTCGTTCAGCGGGTCTACCTCTACGGCCTCTTGATACCGGCTGTTGTGGCAGAGGATGACTAACACGACGCTCTGGGTATCTATCGATAGTTGACAGTAGACCAGCTCCATAGTACATGTATCGAGAATTCTACAAAATTAACATCCTGTTAGACACAGACTATACAAAATTACTAGACATGTGATCGTTTTTAAGTGACATTCCTACAGCAGTAATTTTTAACTCTTTTAGTAATCAATGTATCAATGTATGTCTGTCTTGTGTTCGACTTATAAAACAATATTTTTTTGAATGTGTTAAGGAATTACATTCTTACAGGTATGGTAAATGAGATCACCAATACCCTTAATTTAATAAATATGCTATTATTTGTTTACTGACTATTAACAAAATAAGACTTCATATTTTCTTGATCATAATACATCTTTTTTTTTTGTGTATCGCCACATTTAATTATAAACTTATACTTATATTAATTGGACACTAGCTTTCATCTGCAACTCTGACAGCATGGGAACAGTTAGTTTAATAAGTAATAATTTACACTCACCCCTGGATCTTTATAATACTTCCTAGCATATTTATTATGGTAATAACGCTCCTTCAAAAGTCTCTTTATCCTAATATCTTTGGCAGCCGGAGTTTCATCATCACTACTTGATTCATTGCTTGATGATAACAAGACATCACGGAGCCATTCTCTCTCCTCACCAACGGAGGCCAAGTTATAGAGACGTAAGCGATCACTTTGACGTTCTGGAGATAAAAATTAAAACATATATTAACATAATGATGCGGGTATTTAGATTTTACATGTATAGAAATAAGATGAATGTTTGTTTTGGCAAAGACTAAAATCAACATATGAGATGAATGTGTTGGCTTGGGTGCTTAAATTAATATAAACATGTGTAGCAAAATAATAATTTTAGATACTTACCTTGTTTTGTAGTAAGAATACCATGCATCAGCTTATCACCCCTGCCCATTTCCTTTTCAAAAATAGAGTCTGAATCATCTTCACTGCAACTACCACCCTCAGAATTGAGAATTCTTTCTACTTGATTGACAAAAGGCCTGATATCTAAGGCGGTCTCCAGCCTTTGTAGATGTATTGGTCTGGCAACTTCATGTGGCCTTAGCACTGTTTTCCCCGTAACAGATTTCTCAGACATAGTTCCTAGAACCAAGATATGGTGTAATGAATGTGGACAATGTTCGCGTAAATTCAAAAATTACAATGAAACAAAAACGTAGTGAGGAAATGATAGCCACTGCCACACCGCTACTATCATACACGAATGATGATAAATTCAAATAACTCTCGGATCCAGATAGACCCTAAGGACGAAGTCGGTACTTACAGAATTTTGTATCCACTGATATTATCTCACGGTGATTACTTAACACAAAACTCCATAACATTTACAAAATGGCGAACGAGAATATTCGACAAATCGCTGTCAATGTCGCCGCCCGAGCGGCGCACATAACTACTCATTTCGTATTTGAGCTTGAAAAAACACGAACCCGCCATAATAACTGAAGAGGTTTGACAACTATCAAAACCGCGGTGAACCACTCTGATTGGAGAAAGGAGCACTTTGATATCTTTTGACCAATGACTTACAAAAATGTCAAAGTATACACCAATCACTAAAAAACCAAATAATTTGCAAAGGAGAACGATGGTAGGCTTATATTTTTAATGAATGAAAAAGGTACAAATGATGCATTACGTATAGTTCGACAATCATATCCCGGCGAAAAAGGCGCTGCTATTGCGGAGGGTTTCTTCAGAAAAATATGAAAGACGACCTGAAAGAAAAAAACATGAAAAAAAGCTTCACAATGAACTTTTTTCATTGATCGGCTAAAAACCGTGGGATTTGGTTTCTATTTCATTTCTGCCATTTTGACGCCGACGGTAGCTGTTAATTGCGGTGGTGAGGATCAGAACTAATAATACAGACAAATTTAACTGTCGGTAACATCAAAAAGCACGTGTGCATCGGAGAAAAGTAAAGGCTGTTATTTTTAAGCGACATCTCTAAAGATTGCAATTTTGCTACAGTGCAAAATGGTTGTGGTAATTTTATACTGACCAAATTTTAACGCCGGACTAATAACCAACTGATTTTTATCTGTGAAACTGAAAAATAATGTTTTTGCATAGTTATCAGGATGTTTCTATTTTTTGGTTTTCATTAAAGTAACTTTTTAAAATATGTTTTTTATGCTGTTCTGATAATCAAGTTACACAAAACTATCAACATTTAATGAACGAAAAAGATAGGTACAAAAGCAAAGCGTCTTTCTTTCATCTTTGGTTTAACAAAACAATGTAACCAACATTGACATAGAAAGTTTTCAACATTGATCATTTCATAATCTATTTAAATTACTAGTGAAAAATAGAGCGGCTAAACGCCTAATTTTAATCTGAGTTTTTATTTTTACCTAAAAGACATATTTTGGTTTTATGAATCCATAACAAAATTATTTACAAGAAGTTTATTTGTTACAAACACTAACATCCGCAACAAAAATCTGATAGGTTTATTCCAAAATGGAGGACGTTTGTTGTGCTTTCCAGTGATCTGTTTTAGTTTTCTCATTCACATGAGTATAATTAATTTTTGAATTTTTGTAACAAAAATTTGGAAAAGGTTAGTAAATGTACACAATTAAAATGCAGTGAGTCCGTGGTTTTGTTTTTCGTATAAAGTAACGTTTTGTTTCTTCACTAATTACAAAGAAATTGTGGCATAGCATCCTGAATGCAAAATCATAAAATTATGCATTTAATAATTTTATATACTCATACTAAGTTACTATAAAGATTCTTAAAAGGTATTTCGTAATTTTATATAGTTTAAAAAATTCAAAAGGTTTAAAAATACGAAAAACAAATAAGCGCGGGATTATGTGGCTCTATGTCTGAATAGCGTCATTTGTATTAATTGTATTTCATTGTTACACATTAATTTGTTTTTCTGGTTATTATAACATCGATCTCGAGATTATTCGTTAAGGTTCATAAAAAGATTAAATTATCCGAACCCATATATTTGCGGAAGATTATAACCTAAAAATAATCGCCGGTGTTGGAATTGTATTTAACTGTAGTAAAGTTTGTAAATTGTTATTTGTTTATGTTTCAGATATATGTAGAACTTTGTGGCCACTATTCCAATAAGATTGGAGACATGGATACTGATGAAAAAGTTCCTACTTTGTCGGAATGTCGTATAAAAGGCGACGGAGATGGTAAAAACAATATTGACGCGGATTCAAAAGAAACAGAAACCGCGACTGACGAAAATGTAACCAGTGATAATGTAAAAAGTGAAGTAACAGAATTAGAAAGTGAATTAAATAGTGTAAATGACCTAGGGATTGCAAACGAACCACCAAATCATGTGGACCATATGCCCAGTGATAAAGAAGGTTGTGTGGAAAACAGTCAATCTAGTGACAGAGACAATATAGTGCCCTTAGATAATGAAGAAAGCAGGACTGTGGAGCAAGGTATATTCATTGTATCTTTTTTTGTAATCATATTTAAAGTATAAACAAATTAAGTCAAATCAAATGTCTTAATTACATGGTGTGGGGGAGAGTATTAAAATGGTTTTCTGCAATTATTATTTAAGTGAATCAATTAAATTAATCTTATATAAGCAAAATTATGATGATCTTAATTATTGGATTTAACCATTAATAAATAGTTGAATGCCAGTTTCGATATTAAACATTAAGATTAGCTAGGGTTGCCATTGATCTCACATTCTGTCTATATTACTAAAGATGTCTTTTATAGATACAGCTATAATATGAAGCAAATCAGATGTCAGTTATGGTGTATGTAGCCTATTTCTGATATAAACACCCTCGGGTGAGGTGAGCTATACACCTATGGTACCATATCTAAAAACCAATATGTGTTTATTATAGATACTATGATTTTATTGAATACTGGCTGTCACCCATTGTTCAACATTTGAATATACAGCATAATAATCATAGTAAAACGTAATCAAAGATTATTTTTATTAAAAATAATTTTTCATTCACATTAATTAATGTCTCAAATTTTACATATATCCATTAGTAGTACAACTTATCACTTTATGTATTTATATATATCAATACTCAATAGTAAAATATATGTTTTCAGAAAATAAGGAAGTAGATAATACATTAAATGATGTAAATACAGTTGAAGACAGTCAAGACACAGAAGGAAATGACAATGTACAAGAAACAGCATCAGAACAGGAAGAAAATACAGAATTACAAATGCAAGAAATAGAAAAACAAGAAGAAAACACGGATAAAGAAGAAATAACTGACATAAAGGAAGAAAGCACTTGTTTGCATGAAGAGAGTGCTGATGTACAAGAAAAAACCACAGATACTCAAGAAGAAAGAACAGATGTACACAACAAAGTATTAGATACACAAGAAAGTACAGAAGTGCATGAAGAAAAAATAGATATTAATGAGACAAGTGAAAAGACGGACAATGAGGATAGGGATGAAAAGAAAGATGAGGTTGGAAAGCCAGAATTCGAAACTGCACCAAATATTTCAATGGAGGAACCCCAAGATGATCATACACAGGTACTGTAAGTGGACCTCTATACTCAAATGAAAATCAAGATTTAGTTATCAACCATGAAAAACACTGCACCCTATTATATTTCTTTAGAGGCAATTGAATAGGTTTCTGAATCTGTATTTCTTTACTTCTACACTATTTGATGAATATGACTATATATTTATCATGCAAATTAGGGGTCAGTTAGTGTATTAAAAAAAAACTGTGATGCGAGAATTTTACGTAGGTGAAGCTACACAGGAAGGGCTAATTATAAATAATTTGTTTCAATGTCAAAAAAAGCTGACAGTTTTTATTATTAAGTAAGTGACTTTGTGTAAATATTAATTTTTATTTTTATTTATCAGGCACTTGATCCATTTGATACTTTGTTGAGGGAACAAAATGATTCAGTGACGGAAAGTGCGGAAACGGCAACACAAGCAACTGTCAATGTATTAGATGAGGATGATGATCATGATGATTACATCGCTGATAATCCAGTGGATGATGATGATGAACATAATCCAGGTACACATCTTTAAATATCTTTGCAGCAGTTCCTTGAAACTTTTTCTCCAATAAAAACTGAGCTTGCTTTAAGTTTAGACTTCATAAATTAATGTTTGTTTCTACTTTGATCAACAATGTTACAAAAAGTGACAATTTGCAGATTTTTTTTTTTTATTATGTCATTGTATTTTGTGTAGAAGATGTTCCACTCGACGATAATGTGGTTGCGGAACTTGGGGAAGAGCCAGGCGCAGATGAAGAGGTTTGCTTGCTTCCCGACACCGAACGGGAACTTTCTGAAGCTGATAAAGCTGAGGCTGAGAAGGTGCTAGCAGAGAAAAGAAAACAGGCTGAGGGTAAACAGGACTTAATTAATACTATTAATTTAATAATTTACTTAAAGAAAACTTTCCTGTAGACTTATCACTTAAAAATGCTGAGTGTGGCAATAACTTAGTTATGTGAAAACTTTAAATAATCTTTCACCGAGAAATTACTTACTATTCCGTGATGACTTAAAACTACTTCTTTAACGTAATGTCATGTGTTTATACAAGAAGTTTGGAAGTATTCAATTGTATTTTTTTTATTTAGCAGCTGCATCAGAATTGGCAGAAGAGAATGAACCTAAAAAGGAAAGTGAAGCAGAAGTGGAAAAAGATATCGATAATACAGAGGAGGCAGCTAACAGCGAGGCGGGAGATGCAGCATTCGATGGGGAAGACGAACAGGATGACGCCTCTCAAGAAAATGGAGGTAAGTTATTTTTACCTTAACAACAATTATAGACACAGTCGTTAAGTTCTCAATTGATAATCCTTAGTATAGATTTTACAGAAACCACACAAAGCAATGTGTTTGATTGGTGATCAAAATACATGTTTTATATGGTAAAAGCATGTTCCTGATTGTACTTATTTAAAAAATCAATATATGAATTCACTTATTTTCCAGATAACGAAAATGAAGTATCAACAGATGCTGACAGCTTTGTGTTGAATTATATTCAAGAAATTGAAGCTACAACAAAAACCTGTATTAAATGTAAAATAGAAAAAGAATGCACTTACCACTTACCAAACAATGACAGCAGCGAGGAGTACATTTGTAATGAAGATTGTTTAAAATCATTTCTATCGGAGAGCCCGCCACAAGCACCAGTCACCGACTCGAAATATGTTGTTGAAGAGATCAGTCCACGGTTGCTTACTTGTTCGGAATGTGAAGAAAATAAAGAATGCTACTTCTATTATAATTTGGATGGAGAGGACACAAATTACTGTTCGGTGAATTGTTTACATAGCATGATGGCAGACGAGAGAGACAAATATGTTATAAAAAGAAGAAAGATAGTTTTAAGTGAGACGAAATTAAAACAAGTGTGTGTTGTGTGTCAAGAGAATAAAAAGTGTTCCTTTTCAATGATAAAGTATGGTTTAACACAGGTGATTTGTGACCAAGGTTGTGTTAAAAATTTGAACGACGCAGAAAACGGTAGGTACGTGTTGGTAAAGAAACGTCCTGCGCCAAAAGTTGCACAGACTAATACCTCACAGACAAATCCACCATTGTTAAAATTAAAAGTAATAAGTAACCCCACAGATAAGTACTTAGATGAGGCGTATAAAATACAAACAAGAACACCGGCAATGATACAAGCTGCTAAAGAGAAGAGACAACGCACATTTATCCGGTCATGTTGTCAGTGTTACTTGATACTGAGTACCGAGGAACGGATGTTGACCTGGGAGACCATGGATTTTTGTAACGAAGTCTGTTTGGGCCAGTATCAGAACAGGATCGGAGCTAGATGCGCAAACTGTAACAGTGCCGTCCAGCACACCAGTTTAGGAAAATACTGCGTTAGATTCGGATATGACATCCGCCAGTTTTGTAATTCTAGTTGCTTGGAGGAATTTAAAAAAGCATTGAAAATCTGTTGTTACTGCCAAAAAGATATTTCGGCCGGTCTGCAAGGGTTTCTAGCGCCCGTGGGAGATAAAGGACAGTTTAAAGACTTTTGTTCCCAATTGTGTGTGGAAAAGTTTGATCAAATGAGTAAGAATCCGATCCCTCCTCCGGTGTGGGCCAAGTGCGCGGTGTGCGCGCTGCGGAAGGCCACCACCATTGAGGTGGAAGTCGGTAAAGGTGTATCACAGAGGCTGTGCTCCGATCCTTGCTTTGCCGCCTTCAAATTTGTAAATAATATTTTTCCGGGTTAGTAACTATTACTATATTTTATATTTTTTATTAATAGATTTCTGTTAATTTACTAATATTTCTTGTAACCATTCCAGGTAAGTTTGAAATAGCTTGTGTATATATGGTTATATGGCGATATGGTTCATGGCAATAGTCGAATAGTGAGATTTGAACACACAGCCGCTAGATCGGTAGTCCGTACCCCTAACCGTTAGGCTACTGGCGCTTCTAAATCACTAAATTTATAAATTATTGTCAATTAAGATCAAATAAATCAAGTTATTGTATTTATTTTCAGATCAATGTTGTTGGTGTAAAAAATATTTTGAAAGAAAAATAGCGAAATTCTTCACAATCTACGAGAACTCAAGCCCCCAATGTTTCTGCACCAAGTCTTGTATGAACGTGTACATCAGCAACTCGCGTCACATAGTGCCGTGTAACTGGTGTAAAGTGAAAAAATACAACTTTGACATGATTCGACGAGTTCAAAATAACGGACAAATTGTTTTAATGTGCTCACTCAATTGTTTGAATCTTTATCAAGTATCGGTGAACGCTGTTTCTTCAAGAAGGTATAATTTTTTATTTTGAAACAATTTATCTATATTCTATTGTACAAAACGAAAACTTTTCAAACCTTTATGTAAGATCTAAGCAACCACAGCACAGATTTGAATTATTCTTTTTTTAATAATAAGACCTACAACTTACGTCAGGTACGACTTTATAAAGTAGTATGGTCACAGGTAGTTTGTAATACGTAAAAATTGATATGTAGATAAATAACATTTTACTAGATGTGGCTTCATTCAAATATGGAATTATGATGTGTTTCAGAACTAAATGTGACATGTGCAAGCGCACGTCGTTGGCGCAGTACCACTTGACGATGTCGGACGCCACAGTGAGAAACTTCTGTACATATCAATGTGTTATGTCATTCCAGGTAATCTTAATAATAAATAGGAATGTTTATATGGATGGATTTTTGTAGCTAATTCTAAAACGATGTAAGGGATCTAGAATCAATTTGCCTCGGAGATAGGCTACTGTATATCTCTAAGTTAGGACATGTGTAAAAGGTAGTCAATTAATCTTAATAAAAAAAATTAAAAATTACATATATTTTAACAAAACTATGGTACGACTAGTTAATCTTAAAATATTTCGAAGAGTTCTACAGTTTAATGTATTCCAATTTCTTTTCCAGGGTCAATACTCAAAACCTCCTCCACTAGTATCAGGGGGGGACACGTTAGAACAGCCAAAGGCAGTGCCTACTGGCGCGCCCAGACGGACGTACCCATCGTCCAAAAACGGTAATTTATTTAAAACTAATCAAGAAGTAGGAATGTAAACGATTACAATTTTTTATCCTATGTTGGTACCTGCATCGTAAATTGTATGAAAGCTAATGGATTAAATTTATTTCAGCACCTAAAAGTGTACAGCGGAACACATCTACACTACCCGTGATATCGAATGTCAAATCCCTGGCGCCCCCACAGCCCTTAGCCGCCGCCG
>JAODUI010000010.1:4198497-4212243 GCA_027563995.1 Papilio gigon | reverse complement strand
AAGGTTTATAATCACGTTATAGTGAAAACACTACCTCCGCATGAAGTCGCCAATAAAGCTACGATGACGAAGCCGATGATGGTATCAAAAGGTGTCTCCTGTCGTCCACATCCTTGCACAAAGGAATGTCAAACTGACTCCAGTTTAGAACGGAAAATATTGATACCCATCCCGGTACCTATCTACGTTCCCGTGCCGTGCGCGATGTGGTCTCTACCCTTCCCGATACCCGTACCCATTCCATTACCGATACCAACACCCGTATTCATTCCAACAACGAGAAATTCAGCTAAGGGCATAATGAAGGAGATCAATAAAATTCACGATAAAATGCCGACGGATCCGTTTGAAGCAGAACTGTTGATGATGGCCGAAATGGTGGCCGGTGACAAAAAAAAGGACCACAGTGACTCGGAAACGGATGATGATAATGGTAAGTGATGTGTATGGTTAACATATATATATGCTTACTGCATATAATAGAAAATCTTCAAAAAGCTTTCGCTTAGTTTGAAGATTTTCTTTTACTAAAATAAACTAAGACATTGAAACCCCCCATTTACTCCATTACCATCTAAACTTAGAGACAGTGCCAAGATATAATACTGTATCGAACATGAAAAAATGATTTGTAATTATGATATTACTATTATGAATGTGATTTTTAGATGGACGCATGGTTGGTTTTTTGAATACGTATCTCGAAAACAACATGAAATTTAACACAGACTGATTATTGTTTGATATGATTGTTATTTTTTAATTTCATACAGACCGTTGGTAGGTTTACCTATATTTAAAATGGTTGCGTTTGTTTAGAGGAAACATTCAGTCCTGTGGGTGGCATGGACGGCAACAACGCATTCGGCGAGGACATGCTGCAGATGGCGCTCAAGATGGCCACCGAATATGAGGACCAGCCCGTCGACTTGGAGTCCGCGATGACTGCAAATACAATCACGCCTAGCTCGCATCCCGGTATGCCGGGTATGCACACTACATATTTAATTATGAAATAAAATAGTCTAGAAATACAATGTTGTACGTGTATTAAATAATACAGAATTCATCCTGGCTTATTAAGGTTTTCAAATATCTTTACGGTTTGGAAATGCAGGTCTGGAAGGCGAGGGCATGCACGCGCATCAAATGATGGTGCTGGAACAACAGCGCGCGGTGGCAGCTCTGCGGGCGTCGGCGCCTCGGAAGCGTGCGCCCGCGCCTGAAGCGGCGCCTCCACCCGCGCGCTCTACGCGTTCCAAACGCCGCCGCGCGGAACCCGCGCCGCCGCCGCCTGAGCCCCCGCGCGAGCCGGTGGAGAAACCAGACGCCAACATGTGCCTCAAAGTAAACAATTCATTTAGCACTTTGTGTGATATTTCTTTATCTACGGCTAGTTTAATCATTTTTGATATATATATTTTATGACTTTATGGTAACATATCGATAACATTTCAGTATACGTTTGGTGTGAACGCATGGAAGCAGTGGGTGATGACCAAGAACGCGGAGATCGAGAAGAGCTCCATACGACGCAAGCCATTCAAGTCTGAAATCTTACAGCTGACAGCCGATGAGCTCAATTACTCGCTCTGTTTGTTTGTAAAGGAAGTGCGCAAGCCCAACGGCAGCGAGTATGCGCCGGACACTATTTACTATTTGGTTTTAGGTCAGTTTTGTACAATTATTTTTAACCTTTTTATCGTATATCCATTAACTTTTTTAACACCAATAAAGTTTGAGTGAATGCTCTGACGAGTCGCTTATTACAGTCTATGAGTAGTGATCGTATGAGGATGCAAAATATGCTTGTTTGTGATCTTTTAAAAAAATATTATTAAGACATTAAAAAAGTAATAAATCGAATAAACTTTATTGTTTTACATTTAATATATTTTTGTTACAGGAATTCAACAATATTTATTTGAAAATGGGAGAATAGATAATATATTTACAGATCCATACTACGAGAAGTTTACAGATTGTTTGGACGAAGTTGCGAGAAAGTTTTCAGTTTTGTATAATGATTCACGTAAGTACCAATATTCATAATAATTGCTTTCAATACAAATACATTGTGATATACTAAAGTAGCTATACTAATATTATAAAGAGATAAAAAAAGACTTTTACGACGTTGGTTCCATTTAAGCTTATTGAACGGACATCTAATAATCTAGTTTTTTTTTTTTATCTTGGCGGCTTAAGGCCATTTGCGCACCGCGCAGTTCTTCTCACATACTAAGCTACACCTAACATTGTGTTTTTCTTCGCGACACGGACGATGTTCAGCCAGGTTATATGAAAATCTTCAAACTTCTATTGTATATCTTTTATTCCAGAGTACATTGTAACAAGAGTGGAAGAGGAACATCTGTGGGAGAGTAAACAGTTGGGCGCACATTCGCCCCACGTACTCCTGTCTACTCTAATGTTCTTTAATACTAAACATTTTAATTTAGTTGTAAGTATTTTTTTTTGGTCCTTCATCAAAAGTAATGACTCTATAAATAATAATTAACTTTACTATTAAATAAGAACTGATTGATGTTTTAATCTTTTTTCTTTCTTTCAATAATTGATAATCTAACAATCTTTAACTTTTTTTTAAATTTTGTTTTACAAGAAAAGTATTAATTAACTTTTCACATTTTGTGTTTCACTTTGATCAATAAATTATTTGGTTTAATTATTGATAAAAAGTAATATAAAAGGGTTCATGGTTAATGCTGTCATTTTCCAAGATTATAATCATCCATACTTTTATATTCTCAGACGGTAGAGGAACATATGCAGCTGTCTTTCTCGCACATAATGAAGCATTGGAAACGCAACCCGAACCAGCCGGGCCAGGCAAAGATGCCGGGCTCGAGGAACGTCCTGCTGAGATTCTATCCGCCGCAGTCTGCATTGGGTAAATACTAATACATTCATGATAAACAATAGATAATTAATGCTGGTTACTCTGAGAAAGAATACGACTCGATTGAAAATAGATTCTGTCATTTATAATTGAACGGAAAAAATATATCATGCCAGTCATAAAATTTGTTGTTGGATGCGGAAAGCAGAATGAAGGCAGGCTTGATGTGGAAGGCATTAGAAAAGGCCTATGCCCAACTGGGCAGAAAAGGGTTGATGATGATGATGGTGACGATGAAATTTTTTATTTTCAAAATATAAAGTATGTATATAGTATAAATTTTCAGAAGCTAATTCAAGAAAGAAAAAAGTATATGAACAACAAGAAAATGAAGATAATCCACTCCGCTGTCCTGTTAAATTGTATGAATTCTATATATCAAAATGGTATGTTTTTTAAACTTTTCTATTTCTTAATTCACCAAGAACAGTCAAGTTATCTACACACCATATTTACAATAACGTCACGTTACTTTATATAAATACAGCGGCAGTTTAAATGAACTATAAATATCAAATGACACAGTACAAAAAAGTATTAAGGAGAATCCTAAAAACGATCAATAGTATCTTAGGTACTAAATATAACAATGGTCCACCTCAAATTTATATGTACTAAATTTAATTTTGATAATGTCTAGTCCGGAGTCGGTGCGCACGCGCAACGACGTGTTCTACTTACAACCGGAGCGGTCGTGCGTGCCCGACTCGCCGGTGTGGTACTCCACGCAACCGCTTAGCCGCGCCGCGCTCGCTAAGATGCTGCACCGCGTCAAGATGGTCAAGGAGATCAATATCGCGCTACTCACCAGCTAAGGTACACATATACCAATAAAACCTTTATTCACCCCCATTAACATCTTTTAATATCATCGAAACCTTACGCGTCTATTAAGCAGGGCGAATCGGATGGCGCTGGATATTTTTAAAGTTATATTCGATTTTTTTTATAATTACAAATATCAGCATATTTTTGAAGTTTACTAAAACATGTTTAAACACTTCCAACTAAGCTTTAGGCTTGTTTTCATTAGTTTTCATTGGTGGGATTCAAACCCACGATTATATAATTGGATATTAGATATATAATAGCCTATTGCCGTTTGAATAGTTGATTGCTTGTTTGTTATTGATAAATTAAAACCTGCAGTTTTTTTTTACAGATTTTTCCATAAAGTCACTTGCTGACTTAGAATATACATCAGTTTTTACCAGGATTCTAGCGAACCTGCGGTCGCGTTATTTCCACGTGGATCCCTGTGGCCTCTGAACGAAGGCATCATCTTATAAAGTACTAATATTAATGTATATTTTTTCTACTTGTATATCAATCTGTGAAAAGAACATTAAAATGTTACTTTATTGGGTAGAGTTAATAAAACTATTCATTTAATAAATTAGTTTGTGCTCTGTGCGGGACTGTTTTTGTATGTACAGATAATACAATGGTTATAATTCTAACAATTTTATATTGTATCCTCGATTATAATATTTATAGACTTTTTTCGGTGATGTGACAAGCGTAGACATATTGAAGTTATAGAAGATTTGTTGTGTTAAAAGAAACATTTAAATTTTGTACATAATTGACGCCAAGCGATTAGTAATTGACGATTTCTTGGCTTTAAGTGTTTTCCAATAAGCGAGATGAATTTGTTCATTTGGTGTAATAGTGTATTGATTGAAAATTATATTGAAAATTCCAGACTGTCTTTGGTGGGATTGATGCATCTGTTTTTTTTAAATCGAAATATATTGCTATATTATTTTCACAGATTTATTTTATTAATATAGAGTCAGATTCTTATTATAATTTAAGTGTAATGGCATCAGTTGTAAGGTTAAGGTATGTTACTGCTGTATAAAAAGAATACTGATTCTCATACATTTGACTTTCATTTATTTAACCTCAATTGATTTGATGCATGAAAAATCTAGGCTGTCTACGTCGCAACTGCGAGATCCCTCGCGACAAGCTGTCTTCAAAAAGCGCAATAAAAAAATTATCATTGTTTTTTTTAGTACGTAACACCTAATGAAAATGTTTATACTCGAATTGTACGGTGTATGGTGCCACTTTGGGCAGTTGCACTGAAATATCTCCTAGAGATGTGACATTCCGCACCTTAAACCTTCCCTAGACCTCCACGAACATTCCAAGACCAAGATAAGATAAATCCGTTCAGCCGTCCTCGAGTTTCAGCGAGACTAACGAACAGCAATTCATTTTTGTACATATATATTTACAGATTAAAGTTTCAGAACAAACACCATTAACATTAAAGAAATTCAATTTTATGATGAAATACAAAAAAATTAATAATACGACAAAAATATGTTCTCCCTTTCCCTCGCCCTCTCGGAAATAAAATAATCGATTATTTTTTCACATCCCTGATGGCTAGAGCCTATAAAGGACATGGATCAATTAAAAAGGGAAGGAAATAGAATACTACTATATTCATCATAAAATAATACTAAGAATATCAGCTCCGATTCACAATTTCATCAGGTTGTAATTCTCGTATTAGTGATAGGTATAATTGCTTCCATTGTTACCGTTACCGTTTTTCAAAAAGATTCCGGATGTTCAGCAGATGTCATGTTTTGATTTTATATTGGCTAATACGTATCTTGTTGAGTATTATGATATTAAAACCGAATCTGAGAAGAAATAAAATAGTATGGGAATATCTAGGATTTAATTTCCATTTTAAGATTAAATTTTATTTGAGTTTTTGAGTATAGAATACATATCAGGTAACCGTACCGAAGTAATTCGATGAAAGCTAGATAGTGCTGCCATCGGAAAGTGTAATAAAAATAGTCAAATGCAAATGTCATTGTATATTGGTTTTCTCAATACACACAATATCTACATTTTTACAGCCTATCTGAGTTTGAGTAGCATCAGTAACATGTCATTTTAATAGAATTAGTAAGACAATAAAGGTTTTGAGTATAGAGGTATATTTCATTAATTAATTTAATTAAAATAAAATCAATATATTATTTGTAGTCAATAGGAAATGTTTACAAAATCACTAATGTGATCGCCATTACTATGAAATGTATGAATGCATACAGAATTAACGGTGCAACAGTGTGTGAACAAGTACGGCGATATCGTCTAGTTTTTGCTCGTGATACTATGCTCAGTATTTATTCATAAAAAGAACTTATTTTTCTTTCAATTTTGGCGGGAGAGCTGGCACATTACTTCGTAAACGTTGAATGGTGTTCTGTCAGCTGTCGTCTGTCGTCCCCTGGCCTCGACGCCGTTTAGAGCTTATTTCTTGTAAGCCATAAAATTACCAGTGCAACAGTGAAATTTGTGGTGCGTTTTGTGATCAATGTGGACATTAGACCATGTGTCTTGGATAGGCGCGTCAGATATGGATACCAGACGGGCGTCCCCTAGCTACGAGGCAAGTTTTGACGCTTGCGACCCTCTTGGATCTGTGTTGGAGTGGTCAGGCCGGGGGCCGGCCCGCGTGTTCCGACGGCGCTGCCGCAGCGAGGGTATCGACAGATCACCATATGAGGATGTGACACGCGACGTCAACCGGTCAGCGGATAGTCACCCTCGTCACCAACGCACCGTGCCAAATAAAAGTCACTTCACCCTAAACGCCGTTCAAGAGGCGCGGTACGATCGTTTTCATTACGAATGTTCCTTTGCCGCCGCTGAAAACGGTGATTACGCCATGTCCCACGACCATCGTAGAAACCAGGGGTAAGTTATCAGTTGTCAACATAACCTGCAAGCTTAAATGTCAAATAAAACATAACAATGTGGCTGCCCTCTGAGTGCCAAATTTATTAAAAAATTATTTTCACAGTGAAATAAATCAGAAATCAACAAATCGTATTTTATTTGTTGGTGGAGATTATTATAATGATTTTAGTTTACTTTGTTTGTACAGTTATCAAGCACCAAGATCAAAAGTGCAACGATCAAGTCCTACTAGACCACGTCAATTCAGTCCTGTGCCAAATTCAAAATTTGACGACGTCCGTTTACCAAAAGTTGAAGAACTGTTGGAAAGAGTTGATCATGAAATGATGGAAGTGCCTGTCAAACAACCGTTGAAGTCAATACTGAATAATCCACTAGTTAAGTCACCACCACAAGGTATTCTTAAGAAACCTAAGAGCAGACCGTACCAGGATCCTAAATCAAATGTTGAATGCCGTAGAAGACAAAGGGCTGCTAGTGAGTCCGATAATACTTACTGCAGTTTCAACATAAGCTCTCCCATACCTGGATATGAGAGGTGAGAATTTTATGTTTACTTAAGTTACTTCTAAGTAATTGATTAATGTACAAACAATTTATCAATGGGTGAAAGATATTTAAAATGTTTTGACATAAATAAATCTAAACACAATTTTTTTCATTGCTTTAATAAACAAAAGATCAATTTCAAATCTTTAATGCCGATGGGCTGACAACATTGCCTACAGAATACACTGGTAATGGGCCAAATAATATTAGAATGATGGTCATAGACAAGTCTTTATTGTGGCAATCAATGGTGAGGACTATGTTTAGTAATGACTAGACCTTAAGCTGGTGATGAATAAACAAAGGCCTCAATTACATTTAATTTAAATGTGCATTACAAAAATTCTTTAACATAGTATTTATACTTTTTCAGTCGACTAAACTACGTCCCAAACAATACAAAACGAGCTAAAGACAATTCGGGAAGTGGATATTCATACGGGAACTCTGTTAATGTACTAACAGGATCTCGTTCCAAGAGCCCTCCAACCTTTCACCGAAATCTCCGTTGCTCCTGTAAAGATCAAGCGGTACCAGCTAGAGATGATATGTACGGGATGCATGTACTGAGGACCACGGCAATTATTAATGATAGAGTGGAACGTGTTCCTACAATTCCAGTGGTGAGCATATTTTCTTTATACTTAATTACGCTGCTGGTGCAGCGACCCAAAATGTGCCTTGGATTCTGACCCTAGAGATGGAAAACATTGCCTGTACTTTGCTGTCTCCCGCAAGTCACTCTCTTAATTAGTACTTAGGCCATTGAGTGTACATTTTTAAACTTTAAATTATGACTATACAATTAAGTGTAACAATCTGCTCTATGCAGAGCCACTTTGGAAGAAGAGACAGTGCCTCATGATATCCAGCACAGCCTGTCAGTGTCTGATTATAGGGTTCGGTATACTTAGATCACTTCTGGAGGTTACTCTTAAATAAAAAAAGTAAAATAAACTAGTCGGTACTGACACCGATTTACACGTGAGTTAAGTCGTTTTATAAGTAGTATAGTGAAATGACTCACGAAAGTTTTAATAGTTTAATTAAATTATATTATTATTTCAATAAATTACATTTATTTTGATTTAAGTTCGCTTACGCCATATACTAGAAGCCTTAACGATCTGAATAGTGTTACGAAGGCGGACGCAATATTTTATTGAATTTGTTACGGGCTCTCCGGTGACGGATTGATGTCCCTGCATCTTCCGGGTACGATCCGCGTTGCAATGTTTTTGCAATAAATGTTTTATTAAACATTGCTCTAAGAGTAAATCACCAATAACCTAATGGTTACGGACTATCGATCTACTAGTCATAAGTTCGAATTCCACTATTGTTTTTTTCTTTACAAAACATCAGAAGATTTTTGTTTGTTCACTAAAATTTCTTTTACCAATTCAACTACGCTGGAAGCTTGTGCTATGGTTTACATTAGTGGAGTGGCGGGATTCGAACTATCGACCACGTCATCGGAAATCTGTATCTTTAACCATTAAGGTATTGGCGCTTAACACAAGCATTTATAAGTTAACCTAGATTACAAGAAATGTTAATAATTTAACAAGAATCGAATATTTAATTAACGAAAAATGTACATTATTAAATAACAATGCCTGTAAGGGGTTAGGTCGATAATGAAATTTTTTCATGTGTGGTTATTAAGTGGTGTATATAGGGCACATCTCAGCAGCATTTTAGGTTATCTTAAAGTAGGCGAGTAAAAAATATTTCGTTATACGATTATCGATTTTTAAGAGCACCAGAACGCGTGACTGTCGGCCGAGCTATCGTCACGTACCAATCGATTTATCACAATACAATATTATATCGTTTTGTATTACCGAGCGCACGTCTGTTGGACTTCGCTTTTTCTATTCGCTGTTGAAATGTTACAAAATGCCTCGGCTCCGTGTCCGGCCTACTGCAGCTCGCATCTCGAGATTGTTTTTAGTAAGTTATTTATGCAACAATTTTGCGTAGCAATGATTTTTATTTAATTATACCGTCTTCAGCAGGGATGTAACGGAAGTGTTATATTTGGAACTGAATTTTTATATTTAGTTTATCGGAACCGGGAAACGGAACCTACTTTTTATATTTCGTTTATCGGAACTGGAATCGGAATCGAAATCAGAACTGTAAGTGCAAAATCAATCGGTAGTCCCGTCTTTTCGGAATCAAAATGGAACCTTGGTAACATTTCTAATAAATTATCGCATATCGATTTCTGATATAACTACAGATTAAATTTATAGGAACTGAAAGTGTAAAATCAATCAGAACTTTCTGCTTTTCGGATTTAGAATGGCACCTTCGTAATATACGTAATAATTTGATTCATATCCACTTCTGATGTAACTTCCGATTAAATAAATCGGTACAAAAAGGCGCAAAATCAATATTAATTTACAGTAGTTACCGTCGGTAACTACTATACGATATGAACCTACAAACTGTCAAAGACCACGTATATGTCGTATGCAGCAGTGGAACCCGACTGTGTTAAACAAATGTCGGAGACACGGCCTTGAGATGTTTTGATTGACGTGCGGTGCACAATGCAGTGTCGTATTGTTTTATAGCCACGGCCATACATGTAGCTCCATTGTTTCTGACTTGCGTTACTTCAGTCCGCACGACACGTCACTATCCATTCTTACGAGACGTCAAACTAATATATCTTTGTACAGTCAAGGAAAATTATTTCCTACCCTTTGTAAACATGAGTCAAACTAATAAAGAATAACTAGTTAACATCCGTACTCCAGTATTTTGACCTAGCGGGTTTTTTTTTTAGTTTGGGGTAACGCTACGCCGGA
Source organism: Papilio gigon (assembly GCA_027563995.1). NCBI lineage: Eukaryota > Metazoa > Arthropoda > Insecta > Lepidoptera > Papilionidae > Papilio > Papilio gigon. The sequence goes on along the minus strand of JAODUI010000010.1, from coordinate 4,202,208 downwards.
CTCTCGTTCCCCTTACATCACAACTGTGACAATCATCATCATCGACCTTTGTCTGCTGGAGTCTTTCTCCAATGCCTTCCACATGTGAACCTCCTTCCGCAACCTAAGATTAAGGTAGCTAATTTAATTTCTCGATCACACGCCATTCTTACTGTTAAGGATCTAACGACGTTATGAAATTGAGACAATAGATGGCACTGAATTATGTATTTAAAACAATCGTTACCAACCAGTGGTCCGCAGAAGCAAATATGGGCCGCATGTAATCTTCCTAATACTGTGACTGAATATTCTAAACGCTTTATTTGGTAATACAAAAGTCTTTCAAACCTTTTCTCTCATGTTTCCAGTAATTACATTAATACCCCACGTAAAAAACATTAACAAAAACGTGAGAGGTCAAAAGGTCTCCAACCTTGAAAGGTTACTAGTATTTATGACAAACAAGAATTAGTTTAATTATATCTACGTGATTTGTTTTAATTATGTTTGTGGAACAAATTGTGAACGTTTTAAAATCTTTTATATTGACCTATCTGTCAAGAAAAAGCAAGCGGATCTCTGAAAGGCGAACCATCAAGTACCTCTGTTATTAGAGCCGGCTATAGGCGACAACCATCACCATTATGATCCCGCCACTCGTTTGACCTTTTCTTTCATATATAAAATAAAATAATTTAGTCCCCGTACTCGACTGTTCTGATCTAGATTGAAACATATTGACGTTTCCATTGTCTTTGATAAAAAAGAGTGTCCGTGTGTCTGTAGTCGAAACCCACAGTAACATTCAAATTTAAAAGGATATAATACAAAATTTATATCTTTCTCAATGGCTGCTAAAGTGACTGTACTTTTTCTAGTATGGCAGATGTCCATGGGCGTCGATGGCGATGATACCGTCCCTCATTTGTTATCGTTACCTAAAAAAACATATCTTGATTCCTTTTTTCATAACCTTTGCCAAAAAGATTGCTTACCTATACGTCGGGAATTGAATCCGGATCTTTATATTAATGCTTAACCACTTCGCCATTGACGCTCCCATTCACATTAAGATGACAAGTTACTCTCCATCAACATTATCAGGCTAAGGTCGTCGACTGTACGTGAAGTGGAAGATTACGTAGGTTTCGTATTAAAGTTACCTTTGTACCGAAATAATTTTCAAGGAAGTCAAACGCCGTTAGATTCCCACTGAGTCGGATGGGGTCAGGCGAAAGCGTCTCCCGTAACTATCAAATGCATATTACATAACGCCTGCACATCCGAGGCGCATTTGCACGCAAAAACTACGTAACATCTGCATTAGAAGCCCGGACCGTGGGACCACACGCTGCGGTACGACGCTTCCTATCTCATATTTGTACTACACAATATTATAATGTACATTTATTCAATGGCAACCATTCGTACAGGGAATTTCGTATAAGCAAGCCCTGTTTAGGTATCCTATTTAAATTCAACATGATACAGTCGCGGAGGCTATCATATCATCATCAGATAGCACTTTTCTATCAAATCACAGCATTGAGTTATTTAAAGAACCGAACTGGACCAAACTCGACATTATATAAGTTCTATCACCGCGATGTATTGTGTTTTTCGATTTTCGTATTTCATACGTACATTATCTGACGCTCTTACACTGCAGGACAAACTCTGAAAATTCAAAATTATGTGTGAAGTCAACCCGCACTGGGCCACTGTTGACTATGTCAATCATACTATTGGGTAGGCATCGAGTCCCTCGAATCCATGCATCGAATACCATGTTGATATGTTCATTTGTAGAGATGTATGAAGATCACGCAATCCTTGTCTTATCCTTACCATACTCGTGAAAGGAATATCAATTTTTATTGACATCTAAGGTCTCGTTGTGGCCTTGGCGTAATGTTTTTTAAACATCGCACATTCAATCTTATATGCCCATATATGTTTGAGGTAAATAAGAAAATTTTGGTGCAGAGAATTATATCTGCTAGTTTGGTTAATTTTTATTAATTATGTCATCATAAAAAATATATTTAAATAATTGATTAGTTGGTTTGGATAATGTAATTTATTAGAACTATTTTTTTACATGTTTTTATTATATTTATATTACAATTTAATTAACTAGATAATTAGAAGAAATTTAAAGATATGTGTGAAGTCAACCCACAGGCACTGGGCCAGCGTGGTTGACTATGGCATAGTCACCCCCTAATAATAGGGTAGGCTGTGAGCCCCTCGGTGGGGACGTATAGTGAGCTGATTATGATGATGATGATGCGTAGTATTTGTAATGTTAATTTCTTTTACAGTATGAATATAAATACGACGTAGAAGACCCGGAGAAGACTTTATACTTCGGCGCTAACGAATCTGGTGATGCACAAGGGAAGGTGGTTGGCGGTTACAGAGTATTACTGCCTGACGGTAGACTCATGAAAGTTGAGTACACCGTCGAAGGCGACAGCGGGTTTGTACCCAAGATTACCTTCGAGGACAACGCGAACGTCTTCAGCCAGGGCAAGTGAGCAACGACATACAAGCAAACATAGTCGAACTAAATTGTGGAATTATTAAATTAATTTAATCTAAATTGATGAAATATCTATTTACGTTTTGTATTTTCGATTTTTTTTTAATTTATTACATACGATTTTTTTGTAATGCATCGCTAGTTGAAGTTACCAATCCTGTGATTCAATTTAATATAGGTCAACAATATTGCCATTACAACTAAGAGATTTTCTTAGTGACTAGTTTGAGTTAACACACAAACATTGTTTCGTGGATAACTCCGTTTAGTGTAATTTTTTATTCATGTAAATTTTTTAAGCAAAAAAATAAATACGTTTATAACAAATTCATACCTTTTACTTCCCCTATCAGCAGAAACAGTAAAGCCACGACTTCAGTTCTAATTGTACAGGTCTGAACAGTCGAATTGTGCAGTTAAAAAGTGTAAAGTCAAAACTGAGAACTGTAGTTTGGCTTAATGTTTAGTTTCTTCAGTTTAATAAGCTTAAGGGCAAAGGATCGTCCAGCTTTATAGAGATTTCTGCTTGACCATAATCCAATAACAGTGAGTTCCTATTGTTGTGCTGTACAGAAACCTATTTATGTGTTTACAGACGTTAAGAGCCAATAGGATTAGTTAAAGCAATGCCAACTAATATTTCTAAGTATCCAGTAAACCTTGAGTAATTTCTGAAGCCTTCATTATAACACAGAGAGAGACAAAGTAAAAATTATTATACAATACTCACCTTCTGTGAAAGTCGTGTCATTATAACAGCTGTCGCTTCGGAATCGAACTGCGGCCGACCAGCACGTCCCACCATTTGTAACACTGTACTGATGCTGTATTCCTTTACAAGAAAAATAATTTTACCACACGTAAACTACACAAAACATTAAACTGGCAATGTTACTTTGAGAATAGGTTTACAATAAAATTTCGCATTCCAAAAATGTTTAACCGTTGACTTCGAAAATATGTTTTTTTTTTAAGTTAAAAGTACTTAGTGACAATATAACCGTATATACTAACCTGGTATGTCCTATTCACATATTGTTGTGTATTCTTGATAATTACAAGATGTGCTGGTAAGTTAACGCCCATCGCTGCAAATAATTTCTTACTTAAATAAACTATTAAAACTTTCGTGAGCCATTTCACTATACTACTTATAAAACGGCTTAACTCACGTGTAACTCGGT
>JAODUI010000010.1:4164949-4198397 GCA_027563995.1 Papilio gigon | reverse complement strand
GACACCGATTTACACGTGAGTTAAGTCGTTTTATAAGTAGTATAGTGAAATGACTCACGAAAGTTTTAATAGTTTAAAAATAAAGTTGTTGGGGTTCTTTGGTGAGCTGGACCGGCTGGAGTAATCCGTGACCTGCTCTCACGCAAAATACAGACTAGATGGAGAGTTTGGAAAGTATAGCTGTACTCCTAAGTGTGGGAGGTTGAGTAAGACAATTATATTTACAAATGTGTCGTGTTGTGGAAAAATATGGAATTAATTTCTTTGCATACATGATGTAAGACAAAAGCTCATGCCATGCTAGAGTTTTACATTCTCAGTCAGGCTATAAATAATGTATAATACTGATATGTATTTATAATGTTTGTCTGTTTTATTTATTTTAATATGAATAAGACGATATTTTCACAGTTTGCAATATATCTATATTAAACGTTTTTCAGTATAGACTGATGCATAACTTTATACACGATTCCCAACATCCTACACAATTGAAAATTTACGCGTTATAAAATTAAAGTGCACTTATGTTCTGAAAGCAACATTATCACAGTCCGTTGAATTGTTTATTACACATTAATTAAATGTACACACGCAATTATAGATCTTATCAAAATAAACCGAAAAACGAAAACGGCGTGAGAGATACGGCCGATAGACGACGCGATCTATTCAACCGTTCGAACGTCTTCGCAAAAGCAAAATGTTTGCATAATCGTGTAGGAGTGTGGAGAGATGGCCGCATGCAGCGGAAGGTTTTTCTTTTTTTAAGTTTCAAAACTATTTCCGATCTTTTGTAGTCGGTGCGACGCATGTGTGTCTTTCGGCCATTAATCCGCGCGAAAAAAGTTACCGTTTCTATGCGCGTGTTCAAATGTGTGTTAACAGAACGTCCAATCTTTTAGCACTGATGATATCTTTAAAAAAGTTTCTAAGGAAATTTTGTCGCTGCGTAAGTGTTACGTTTTTTTTTTGTAATTAATTATTATCTATGAGTTATGTTGTAACGTGTGAGGTTTATTGCTCCAGTTTACAGGTAATTCGTCAAGATTAATTTGCCGCGTCGTCTGTTGTCTCTTTTCACTAGTTACATCTTGTTAAATCTCGTCTTATTGTCTATTTAATTTGGTTGATTTAGGATGTTGATACACTTGGTGCGGGCCTATTTGTCGCGTGTCGATCGTGAGATGTAAATTTTTATTAATCTCATAAATTGTACATTAATTTAAATTGAATATATTATATACAACACAATGGGACAATTTTGATGGTTCTGTGTACTTAATGCGTAAATAATTTGATTTACAAAAATACTATAGTTACTCGATTACGAAGTTTTTAAACACCTTTAGAGTAGATAAAACTATGAATTAAGGCCATAAGTAAGAAAACTATATTTCTCTATAAATACATAAAAATCCAAGAACTGGTAAAATTCTTAGTTCATCTAGCCTAAGATAAATAACCCTTAGGTAATTCTTGATTCAATATTAGAGGAAAATACAAAGTATACAGTAATTCTGCGATAATGAGATATTAGAATGATATATTGTTATTATATTGTCATAAGAAATGTAATAATTGAATGACATGTAGACGCGAGGTAGTAGAGCAAAATTAATGGCTCGTTACAGAAAGGAGATTTAAAATAAGTAGGTTTTTATGTCACTGACTAGCTTCTCGAATTTCACATGAAAAAATCCTAGTGGCATAGTCTGTTAATAACACCTTTACACTAATATTACTTTACCTAAAAGTACTTATATGATATCTCACGCTATAATTATAAATGTTGAAAATAGATTTCCCGCGCATTTATCAGTACTATTCAGTAAAAGTGTGGGCGCGCTCGTTGCATGCGGACCCTAATACGTAACATTGCTTCATCAATTCAGGCATTATGGCATTAAGCCAGAACACGCGAAATGTCAATACCGATGCACTAATACCAGTACCATAGATCGTCTCGCTCGCACAACACTAGAGCTGTTGTTTTTTTTTTTTTAAATAAAATCCAATGGTTTTTGTGTCGTTCAGCCAAAATTTATTTATTGTGATTTTATCAGTGATAAAAGTGTATGTTTAATGTTAGGAAAATATAATCTGGATTTATGTGAAAAAAAGTGAACTTAGTTTTTTAAACAGTTAAAATTTGTCTACGATTCGTAGTGCTTTTATCGATTGTGTGAGTTATTTTCATTTATAAATTTTGTATTTTTTTTTCATCTTATTAAAAAAAAATACTGCCTTAATTACGACTTACCTTTATATATTCGAATAATAAATTTGAATTCTATATAATGATTTTGTGAATTAAGAGCTCTTTATATTTTCGATTTAAAAAGTAATGAGCAAAGTTTTCGAAGATAATTTTTCCCTGCATTGCAGTATATAATTTTGAATGCAGTCAACGTTTCAGTATTCTTTTAACATGCACTATTTAGTCGTCACACATACACCTTGACATACATTTACTGTCCATACTTCGTAAATATGTTGTCTAGGATATAGGACGCAGGCTACGCTCAAGTTAAATGCCTAAGTTGACTTAGCAGTCAATGTTCTAGAGTGAGCTTTCCTTACTTTAATGTTGTCTACGAATGACCTAGGTATCATATCATCAGTACTATACGTCTTCACTGAAGGGCTTGGTGCTGATCATATTACTAGGAGTGAACTGGGTTTACAAACAAAATCTGTTCTGTTTTTTTTTTTATAGAAAACCCGGCGTAAACTAATTTATTTATACGAATATGTTCTGTACATCTGCGTATCGTCTTAGGTGCTTACCCTTTGCTTTATATACTACTAGCCGACGCTCTCGTTGTTAGAATTAATGAAAAAAACATTGCCTATATGTTCTTCCAAACATTTCACTTGTATACTAAATTTTATCTAAATTAATTCTATTGTTCTATAGATATGACCTGTAATTTGTATTACCAAAACAATTGTATTTAGATATCTACTAACAAACATCCAAAATTTGAATTTATCATTAGTAAGATTCACCCTCTGTCCGCAAGATATAGCGAAATTTGATACTATTAGTTGATTACAATAATGATAATACTTTGTTCACTTTTTTTTGTACTAGATAAAAGTTGTATTAGATTATCGTTAACCTACGCTTTCCTTACGGAGGGTTGGCTCAGTATATACTCTTTCATACAGAACTGTCAACTCATATCTGTAATCAGACACTTTATACGAATACCCTCTTTCACACAAACGGATGACTTTCTGTCTTCCTCTACCTTTGGATCCCACATTCAATCTCACTATATTATTGTTTATCATCATCTCGCCCTCATCATCTCTTCATATAACGTGTTATTGTATTAGATATATACACTACCCTTACTGTGAATCCATGTGTATATTCAAAGGTTGGAGATGCGTACCTGCTTAGCCTGTTGAAGGTGTAGCGTTGTCAGGCCGCTTATTTGTCGCCTTTTACTATTTATAAGCAATGTAAGCTAAACACGTTTGTACTATTTTTTTTTTCTAAAGTATTTCCGCGTGTGTTTTCCCGCGACACGTGTCCGCAATTAGAGGTGCGTCGCGCCGGTAAGCTTTCCGAATTCCTCGCACTTATGTTCTATTCTTGTATTGCCCTGATTTCATACCAGTGTTCTTGAAAGTGGCCGAATTATATATTTTTTTATACCAATGTTATCTCACGTTCTATCTTTATTCTTTGTCGAGTTGTTTTTAGTTTTTTTGTAATTTAGTCACAGGTTAGATATATGTATCTTGATACCCTCATCAGTTTCACTCGACGATGGCCACCAGGAAGGTTTTAGTAGGTCGAACCCTACATAACCCTGTCTTCCCCCCAGAAGGCAGGGTATCTTTCGAAGATTTCCCCCCAATCAACAAAAAAAAAATAGGTTAGATATATTACGAACCAAGTAACTGAAATGATGATTTTTTTTTTTACAAGAAATTAAATAAATTTTGCAATATCATTGTAAAGATTGCTTCCTTATGTGCGAGATTTGCTAATTCATCAAAGTATGAATCAGTGACGATAATAAAAACATGGTAATTAAATACGTCATACTATGCGTGATTAAGATAAATATAGATGAAAGTATCACGGTATTCAGCGCTTTATATGAGTAATGTCTGCGGAGGTGTTTCGTCACGGGATCCCTTACTTTGTTTAAGATTCTAATACAGATAAAAAATTACAAAGAGTTTATTTTTTAATAAACAAAAAAAAAAGAAGAAAATAGACCCGTTATAATATCTGTAGTTCCACTAAATTAGTTTTTCGATATCAATCGTTCCGTGGTTGTTTGACTTTTTACTATGGTCATGATGTTTTGAGTTAGTTCTGATTTACAAATCACCTCTGATATAATTGTCGGAAATAATATGGTACGCTATTGACTGATACATCGACATGTTACAAGACGAGTTACGTCTTGTTCCCAAAGAGGTTTCACGCATTTTTTTTAATCTTTTAGTAATTCTACAGGTTTAAACACCAAGTTTTGTATAGTAACCGATTGGGTTCTGTACGCCGCCGGCATACCTCGGACATCGTTTATACAAATCAGCATACGGCCGTCTGTAACAGATCTCTCGCACGGAAAATACTTAACACATTAAATCTATTTTTAATACTATCTCCATTGTTAACCTTCAAGATTATTTCTGTCGTCACCTTTTCAGCCTTGCTTTTTGGACCGTGGATTTATGACATACATTTCGTATTAATTTCATATCTCTAGTACTATGACCATTGTCGAAATATTTCACTAATATTACAAATGAATAAATATATGGTTTAATGACAAAATGTATATAGCTGTCTGTCTAGGTTAATGCAGTTCGTAAATTATTATTTTTTTATTTCCACTTCAAAGAAGTCGAGAAAAAATTTAATGTAACAATAAACTCATGGTAGGATGTACTAGTAGTGATTAGTTTTTCTGGCGACTAAAAACAGCAAGGTTTTAGCTATTAACTAAAAAAAAAATGTTTTTGTACACCCATATGTCTAAGATTAAATATTCTAAATGGTGTTATTTCTATTTAATTTCAGTCACGTCGAAATTCGCCAACACCCACTTGTCCAGTGGTGAGCCCGTCGCTACCAGTGAGCTCGGTCACGGCTATACCTGTTGTCAAGAAACCTGTCAAGACTGTCAAGAAGAAAGCAAAAGCAAAAGCCAAAGTTGTCAAGATGAAATCAAATTCGAAAGTTGACTGTACCGTGCCGGACGACATTTTACAGTAAGTAATTTTTTTAACAATAAGAATTTAGAAAATTAAATATTTATTATAACATCAATTTTTTTTTCTAAAGCCTATTAAATGATATAATCAGTTCAAACCGACGTTACTACTGAAATTTCATTAAACGGTAAATAAATGATTTTTAGATTATTTTAAACTTCATAAACCACAACAGTATAGGTTTATACATAAAAAATGAATTTAGACCTGCATGCTAAATCTAGTAATTATTGAATGGGTTTCAAAGGTAAAATAGTTCAGCGATGTTACGTCAGAACACACGCTTGTGAACGCCCACTGGAACTTGCTTACGTTTGCGCCTCACAAGGATATAGTCTGTAAATTACAGTATGATTTCATTGTAGAAACTCTGAAATAAAATGTTATCATCCCTTTTAATTATATAAAAACAAAGGCAATAATGTTTTCATGTAAATATTACAGCAGATGCTTGACAATAATAGAACCAACATGTCCATCATCACCAACCTGTTCTTTACCCTACGGAGGGTCGGCACAGTACATACTCTTACATACATCTCTGTCAGCCGTCTCTTTCACACAATCCATCCACACTTTGGTCTTCCTCTATCCTTGTAGCTATTCACATTCAATCTTATCACCGTCCTGTTTATGTGTTTATCATCTCTTTTCATAATGTCTGTATTATGTTAACCTTAATAGAACCAACACGCCCGTGAAATGAAAATTTCATAATTTTCCTTTTGAATTGTAGTTTATCTAAATATTGTCATTTACACTATTGACTATGATTAGATAGGGTTGTCAATTGTTTAACTAATGTTTTTATTGATATGGATAATTCATCATTACATATAAGTAATAATAGCTCTAACAACTTCTATTAACAGTACTTTGATAATAATTAATTTAGATTTTTTATTTAACTTATAAATTTAATAATCCATCCTGTAACGTATTTTCATAATAACGCGATTTCTATCTCCCGTATAACACTACAATTCCCCTCCTATAACGCGGGGATTTTCCCTCTGTACAATAAAATTGATTGTAATTCGCATAGTAGATAATTCATTTCGCACTCGTCAATTGTGTTATTATAAAACTAAATTAGTATATTCATCATCATCATCGTCATCATCATCATCATATCAGCCACACGTCGCCCACTGCTGAGCGTAGGCGTATTAGTGTATTAATGTAGAAATTTCATTTTTACAAATTCCCTACAACGCGTAAGTCTGCCGTGTTATTCGGGAGGATTACTGTACGCTGTTTATAGAATGTAATATTAAAAACCAAATGGTACTGCAAAGGAATCGAAATATAATTTTGTTATATAAATAAATAACGGATGTCGGTATGTGTTTAACGTTTAATAGACTTTTAATTATCTACAGCTAAAGCTACATTCCGTGCGTCGTGACATTAGCGAAGTTACCGTGGCGTGGTTACAGATAATAAATAGTACGGCACCGGTTAGCGAATAAAAATAAACTTTATCGAAATCAATCAGTGCCAGACTTTTATAAAACTCTGTTTTAATTTTACTTGCTTGCAAATGTAACAATAATTGTTACTAGTTAGCTTTTGACTGTGACATAGTCTTCGCTGAATTAAAAAAAAAACTTAATAAAGTCTTTACGCTATTAAGCCAGTATTTTTTTTCTCTTTTGTTAGAAATATTAGTAGATTTTTGTTAATTTACTAATGTTTCGTTTATGGTAATCGAATGGCGGGTTTCGAACTCTGGATCACGTTACCAATGTTAGTAGTATAAGAATTAATAAGCATTGTTATCTTACCAGTCTCCTTTTGATGATAATTTATGTATTTGTGATTTTTAGAGTTAAGAGCAGAACACCATCACCGCATGGGCTAGGTGAGCCCGAATGGCAAATGGAGACGGATCCTGTTGTACCTGAAGACAAGGTCAAGATGCGATCGCCCTCGCCGTCACGCGCCCCCTCGCCCACCCCTTCACCAACCCCTAAGAAATCGTATTCAGAACAAAACTCTGTCGCTAAACTGTCAAGTAAATTAAATGGAACTGTTGTATCACCCAAAAAGAAAGGTATGTTTAATATATTTTATAAAACAATATCTCTTTTAACACCTTGGCTGGGCAAGTTCATCATCATCATTATCAGACTAAGGTCTTCCACTGCTGAACGTAAGCCTGGGAAGTTTGCTTTAGGAAAAAAAAAATCGAAAAGTTTAAAGGTATATTACTATGGAAGTTTTTAATTGTCTAATTTAGATTTGGATTTGGTTCACAGAAACAAATTTGGAACATCAACAATTTCTAACTGCGTTACACACAATAAATCCATTCAAAAATCTACCATCGCGCAAAGGTTACATTTGTTGGAGTTAATTTTATTGTATTAAAAATTGTAAATTAGCTTTCCATGTCGTTTTTTATTGTCGTATTTTGTCATTAATTTAGCTATATTTTATATATAACATAATTTTTTATAAAACTTCATAATTTTATATGTGCTTGTAATTTGTAGTTTTTTTTTAAATCAATTATAATTCCATACTGATGCTACATATATTTATGATTTCTGTATATATAATTTGTATTTTATATTTTTTAATTACATACTTTATCACACTAAGCATTAGATTTATAAATTATTTACATCTGTAGATATTCAAGTAATAAAACTGTTGTGTATTTTTTAAATTTGGTATTCGGCTTGACAAACCATAGAATAGTAATATTTGTCTATGACTACCCTTTAATTATTACTGAGGAGTATTATTCGCCAGTACGGAATTTAAAAAAAAGTGGACTGTGCTATTCTTGATATGCCTGTGTCAAATTTCAATAATAAATATTCGCATTTATAATACTGGCATATTGTAAATATCAAAAAAGGTTACATATCCTTGAAGTATCAGACTAAAAATGTTTATGACAAGCAAAATAGTATTTTTTTATAAATATCATAATTTCAGAGTCACCAATATCCATCCCGGATTCAATATCGAGTTGTCTTCGACTGTCATTGTTCCCTCGGGTGCCGCCATACTTGAAGTTCGCAAGTCACGAGGAGACAGCACCACTGAAGATACCAGCTCCAATACAGAAGCATCTTAAATGGAAACTAACGACAATAACTCCTATTTTAGTCAAGAAAACCTTAACTAATTCCGGGTTTAGACTTGTCAAGAGTGAGTGCGATACGTCGGAGTGTCCACAAGAAGGTAATATACTGTTTAAAAACAAACCGCAAACCTTTTTTTTAAATTCAGGTTCTCGGCAACCATGGCACAGATTTGAAAAATTCTTTTTATAGAAACAAAATTGTTGAGACGGATGAACGTGAAATTTGATAGTTAAAATTAATGTGGACAAGTTCATAAAGGGTTTATTTAATTATTAATAATAAAAACAAAAAAAAAATGTTTTTATTGCAGATTTTTAGTACTTTAAATTTTCAAAAATGATGTATTTAATGTGTTTAATTTATTTATTTTCAGAGACAGTGGAATGGGTTGGTATATGGGGTAAACATATGAAATCGTTGATGTTCCGAGCGATAAAGGACGGACAGAAAATGAATCATTTCCCCGGCACTTTCCACATAGGAAGGAAGGATCGCTTGTGGAGAAATCTACAGAAGTTAGTGTCTAAATATGGTATGAATGAATTTGGTATAATGCCCAAGACGTATGTACTGCCCCATGATATGAAGATATTGAAACATGACTGGGAGAAACATGTGGCCAATAATGAGAAATGGATCATTAAACCTGTAAGTATTAACTTGACTACATAAGCAATGTTTATAATATATAGATTGACCAGAAACATAAAACACCTCGCCATATTGGAGGGTTTGAATCACGCACATTGTATTATTACCGTAAACCATGTCCTTTTTTTGTTTTTTCTTCTTGACGTGGAAACTGCTTTTACGCATCTACCCTGTTACTGGAGAAGTATATGGGGTTCGCCAGCCTAGAAGCGGTCGGAGTACCGGCTAAAACCCAACTATGTTCTTTTTCACGGGAACATTTACGCAATCTTACGTGACCCAGCCGGCAATCGTGAGCCATATCCTAGCATAAGTGCAGACCTTAAAATCGAATTTAGTATTTGCGCTGTCAAACAGAAAAATAATATTTCTTTCAATTGTTCATATAACTCAAATATCATCGTTGTTGGATGCGGAAGGCTGAGGACCGTATATTGTCGAAAGCATTAGGGAAGGCATCTGTCCAATGATAGGCAGACAGTTAATGATGATGATGATGAAACACCATTTAAACTCTCACTTTAAATCACCTTATAATAAAACTACGTTCACACGTACAGCCGGCGTCAGCGCGGGGCACAGGCATCAAGGTGGTGTCCCGCTGGACGCAGATCCCCAAGAAACGTCCCGTGGTAGTGCAGCGGTACGTCTCCAAGCCGTACCTGATCAATGGCAACAAGTTCGACATGCGCCTCTACGTGCTCGTCACCTCCATACACCCGCTCAGGATCTATTTGTACAAAGACGGCCTGGCCAGGTTTGCTTCCGGTAAGTGTATTTTTAATTTACTTTTCCCCAAAATATATAATACCCTAACTATAAATTACAATGCGATGCCATACAAGGAATATACAATATACATAGAGATCATAGAGATATCAATAAACGGTTAATGAAATTCCAATTACAACAAACACACAATAACCAAGAGTTTATACCAGATTCAAATCAAAACTCAAACCGTAGACAAACTACAGTTTACGCTAAAATATTGTAAATTCCATATTTCTTATAAAAAAAACATTTCCTCGCATAACTTTACATAAATAAACTATTATTTTACAATATCATTTCACATACTTTATAATTTTCACAAGCCAAATATGACCGCATTGTATCAAATTTCACGTAACGCTGTTTTTTCTTTAAAACTAAATCGAAATGAAGGATTGTGATTACATGCCCCCCATTTACTGTGGTTCTGGCCACCTTTGGTCTCTTCTCAAAAAAAAATCGAAATAAATGTAAGTTCAGTTTGATAATTATAATACGTAACAATAATTTGTTCTTTTTTATATTCCAGTCAAGTACAACGATGAATTAGCATCTTTGAACGACAGATATATGCATTTAACAAACTACTCAATCAATAGACTGTCTAAGAACTACACGCCGAATGAAGACTTCGCCGCCTGCGAAGGACATAAATGGTAACGAATATTATTCATAAGTAATGTGTATAACTACAACTGCTCAGTTCAACAGTCACTTAGTATCTTAGTGCATTTAGTGTCACTATCTGCTCACTATACGTCCCCACTGAGTAGCTCGGACCTTATTATTAGGGTTGACTAAGCTATACAAACACGCCGGCCCAGTGCGCGTTGACTTAACACATATCTTTGAATTTTCTCGCAGATATCTGCAGGTTGTATCACGATGTTTTCCTTCACCGTAAGAACGTCGGATAATGTACATTGTAATTCGAAAATCCAAAAACACATTGGTACATGGCGGGAATCAATCCAGAGCAATAATCGAGTATGGTCCGCTTCGGTAAAGCGGCTAACAACTGCGCTGCCGAAGGTCTAGTATGCAAATCTAAATTAAGGGACTGTTTAAGTAATATTATCCACTCAGTGCTGCAGTAATAGTCTTTTGGTATAGTTAATTTGATATAAACAAATAAGCTTTAATTAAGAGCTTTCAATTAAAATAAGATCATAGTTAAAAAGTATGAACTTTATGACATAAATCGCGGAATCCAATATTTGTTTTTTTTTCTCATAAGGACCCTGCAATCGCTTTTCCACTATCTAAAGACTGATAGAAACGTAGATACTGAGTCGCTTTGGGAATCGCTGAAGGACTTAGTGATAAAGACAATAATATCAGGGGAGGCCAGCATTAGTTCGTTAACAAAAGCAAACGTCACTTCGCGGTACAATTGCTACGAGCTGTTTGGTATCGATGTTTTATTGGACGAAGATCTCAAGCCTTGGCTCTTAGAAGTGAGTATGATAATTTTTTTTTACATAAAATGTCTTAATACCTTAAGACAACATATCTGTTTTTTATTTGTCGTTTCGTGTATTGACAATTTTTTTGTTGACATACCGTTTTAAATAAAATAAATACCCCTATTTAAATTATTTCTAACCTACTGATTATTATTGCAAAAGTTTGCATGTTAGAAGGTATAGATATAGAAGAAGGTATAGATATAGGAAGAATGTTGTCTGGAAGCAAAACATAAGTTACTAATCATTGTTTTTAAATACACGCAGACACTTTCGTCAATATCTAGCAATAGTTATAGACGCAAGTATCCGTGAATAAATTCAATTTAATCAATTTATACTTTTGCCACACTTAAATTATTATTTCGAGTTGTGAATCTTTATGTGTTTTTCTCCTCTGTGTAACAATAAATGTGTTTTATTTATTTATTTCTTTAACAAATACAATATAAACTGTTCCAGGTGAACATATCTCCCAGTTTGCACAGTGCATCGCCGCTCGACATCCATGTGAAAGGCCCTCTAGTATCGACTGTACTCAATATAGCTCAGTTCCAAGTGCCCTCTAAGACTAACTTGGAGGCACTCAGCAGCACTAAACCTAATAAACTGGTAAGTTTCTATCCATATATTAATACTTCCAACAAAGATGATCATATGTTTTCTACAAGTCGGCAGTGTTGACAGCAAATACGAGTGGGGGACATATAAGGAGCTGATGTACTTGAAAATTGTGTTAAATTTATTCATAATTATGCTAATTAATCAGTACATTTATTTGTAACTAATAGTTAAATATTACACGCATTCCAGACTGGATTGCCTTACGACAGTAGATTGTACACGGTGTACCTTTCCAAAGAAGAGCGAGACAAGCACATCATATACACTAACATGGAAGACAGAGATCTGGTGAGTTACTTGTGTAATTGTTGATGCTAAAAATCACTACAAAATTATTGTAGGAATTGAACGTAAAGGGAAAACGTGTAACAGAATGGATGAACGGTGAAGAGCAGAAGAGTTAAAGTGTCCAAGTGTGTACGCGTGACCTTGACCCGTTTTCAAATGTGTTAAGTTGTTAAATTGGTTAAAGAAAATAAAGTATTTAAAATAACACCGAACAGCGTTTTATATGAGGTCAAACAAAAAGTATCCCTCCCACGCATCATGATTAAACAAAAAAATATTTGCGTATTCTATTTAAAATATCTTATACTGACAGTTTCACATGAATAAACATAACAATTATGTATTCCAGTACTTACGCGACATCCTGTCAACTCTAACGCCGGACGATGTGCGCCACCTCATCCAGGCGGAGGACGAGCTGACGCAAACGGGCGGCATGGAGCGAGTGTTCCCCACCCACGAGACCCACAAGTATCTGGAGTACCTCGCCGGCCCGCGGTACTACAACCGGCTGTTTGACGCCTGGGAGGTGCGGTATTCACACTACAGGGAGCCCGGTAAATATTTACAAACTTAGAATATATATTTTTCTACTTTATCAAAATACAACACTTTACATAAATAATAATAATAAAAAAATCTTCAAACAACTGAAGCTGTTTGTAGGGGAATTCAGTAACCTTTACTCCAACACCTTCTCAAAACCTTTTATAAAAAGAAATAAGGCTAATGATTATTGCTCGTAAATTCATCGCCCTGTCCTTCTATCTCTATGGCGTTCACTCGCTGTTGTTAATTGAGCGGGATAAAGATATCAATTTGTTATTTTTTTATTTATTCCTATTTTTGGTGCGAAATCTTCAAATTACTGAAAATAATTCGAGTTGTGTCATACATTTCCTCACGGTGTCCACACGTCAATTACAGGGATAGAGTTACTTCGCAAGCTGTGCGGCATCGGGTATCACCTGGAGGCGCCGGCCGTGCCCCTGCAGGTAACTGTCTCAGGACGCTGCACCTGGCTGCCCCAGCTGCCACTGCCGCTACTGCCACTGCCACGCTTGCAACCGCTGCAGCTGCTGCAGCTGCTGCTAGCACTGCTCTCCCTCTGCCTTGCCCCCATCTGGTGACGTCATTCCCGCTTTATTCATAACACGTTGTCCTAGGTCAGTATGACAAACTCGTTAAAGCTTCATATAAAATGCAATATTGTAGGTTCTTAAAAAAGAAAAACTTAAATTTGGCTTCAATTTAAAATTATAGCAATCTGTAACTACTGGTTTTTTTGTGCTGTTCAAGTTTCCCAATGTTTGACGTAATTGTCGTCTACCTCGGACAACGGGTTTGTACCCTATTTATTTGCATTATTTATTTATGTATTGAATTTACAATTTATTTTTTTGAACATACTGCCAACTATTTTTTACTTACACGTACACAAACACGCAATGTACACTTCTTTTGTTTTTACGTACAGAAACAAACATTTACTCATTAAATATAATTACTCAAAGTATAATAATATCAAATCGTATTATGAATAGTTTTGGTGTATTTGATAGAGATTTGTATGCAAATATTAAAATACACCATTTGTTTATTTATTTTTATGCACTAATATGCATTATTTAGCACATTTGTTGCATAAAATAAATTAAATGTGCCAAAAAGGGTATAAATATTTTAGTTAACGAAAATTGTAAATAATTTTAAATATTTATTCTCAATGGGTTACAGTTATTATTATTTAATTTATTTATTACATATACTAGTAAAATATCACTTTCATTTATGCTCCTTATAAAAGCTATAAAGTATTCCAGTGGAAAATTATAAATTTCAGGGAATATCTGGAGATAGTGTGGTGAGATTTTATTGATACAAAGCATGGATTTTTATATATTTTCAATATGTTAAATACTTTCTTATCGTCCTTAATGACTTCCTTATAGATGGGCTCCTCTCTTTTAAAACTTAAATAGGTTCTAATTGAAATTAATTCAACAAAAAATTGAATATATGATATTTTTTTTAAATGTATAAGGGGTTAATACTGGCCAGTAATTAAATTCTTTAATGCATTTCAACGTGTATTAAAAAAAAACATAAATACGTACCTAAGCGAAGACTGACATAAAATTACATCAAACATGACACTGGCTGAATACACTTTTGTAAAAGCTAATAAAAAAATAACACTAAACAATATGGTGTCGATTGTAGCGTATTACAAAAGTTCATGTAGGGCTAAGCATCGATACCAAAATAACGTAGTCAAATACTAAAATGCAAAAATACAAAATATCTTTGTATCTAAAATAATTTACTATTTAGTTTTATTATGCATTTACGTATAATACAGAAAATCTTTTTATTAGTGTCGTTTGTTGACATTCAAAAGTTTAAAATTAATTCTGCTATAATCGAGTCAGATAAAACATATCGATGTTTCGTTTTCCGTTGCCCGTACGTAAAAATATTATTGATAATACTAAAATATAATTTGTTGTGACTATCAGGGCAAAGTGACAGGTGCCCTCAGGCGGGTGTACTTTGGTTGTAAGCACATTGCTCACAGTAAGTGCGTAGTCAGACCGACGAATGGGCCAATGATTTAACAAAGTATAGCTTTTTCTTATACAGCTCTGCCGCTCCTTTTGACATTAGATTGTCAGAAATAGTGTGGTTTTTAGAAGGTTGTGGCGGTAAGGACGCTAGAGGAATATTAGTTCTAGTAATTTAAACCGCTAGTGGAGTAAATAATAAAGTATTTCCAATATATCAATCTGTTATTAGATATACAATGAACATGATTTTTTTTTATTAAATTTCGTATGTATTTGTTGACATCGGTGGTATTTACAAACCTATACGACCTATGGTTCTTTGAAAAGCTAACGTACCTTTATCTCAACAGCCGACAGCAATACTAGATCCTCTGATTACAGATATCCAGGGCGTCGATGTTTTCTAGAATATAGCCAGTCATTTGCTAATTCTCTTATAAAAAAAACCTTCCGAATGCATTTGTTGGATACCCCCAGTAGTATACTATTGTCAATAATATAAATAAATACCACATGTTTTTTTCTCTGCAGCTCTGTTCTCTGGTTGCTTAAATGGAAGTACGCAACTAGTGAAGCATTTTTCATGTCTTTTTTTTGTTTTAGATTTCAATATTAATCATAATCAGTGTGAATTAAATCGAATTCCATTAGTATTTATAATTATGTCATGTTCATTGTATACAATTTAGGTATTTTAATGACTTATAAGTTGAATATAGAAATTTTATAAGTATGTTATATGAAGCTAGGTGTAGTCGAATAAAACGGTGTAAGATTTAGCATGTGTCCAGAAATGTTATAGACATTTAAAAAGTGTATTTATTTATATTTAAAATTGTATTTAATGTAAATTATAAAATAAACATGTAGTTATATATATTTGTATGTGTATTGTGTTTCTAGTCTGCGTCGTATTGGGAGCTAGAGAATGATTATGAAATTACAATTTTATTGTCCGCGTCAACGCTGTAACAGGTAAACTGTAACAATATGTATGTATGTGTATGTGATTTGTATTATATGACTATTGTATGAGTTAGATTTTATTGTATATTTGTTTATTTTAGAAATTACCTTGATATTTATTAAGATGGGAAAAATAGGTACGAATTATTTTATGTTCTTTACTATATTTAATTTTATTAAGGTATTTATTATTTGTATCTTTAAGGAATAACTCGATGTTATATTTTTGCATTGGTAAGTGATACCAGCACTGCCTACACCATTGCTTAGCTCTACATTAGCTTATTTAGCATCTGTCACATGCCCCCCCCTCCCTCACAATTTTTTCCCTTTAGACAGGAATCATAGAAAATTTAGGTATGTAACGGAATTTACGAGATATAAACAAAATATTTTACATTAAGCATGACTTACATATCCCACTTTATTTATTCGAATACATTTATTTAATATATTTTCACTTTAAATACATATTTTATATGTTTTATTTGGTGTCTGTTGCTATGGCTTGCTTCATTATGACACATGTCATCATCATTTAATTATTGCATTAGTAAAAATGAAATTGCTCAATATGCCCAACGGCGGGATTCGAATCCTCGACCATGTGATATACCCTTAACCATTAAGCTTATGCTTCGCTATTAATTATAGTTGGCAATCATTTTAGTTGCCCATATACTTTAAGTCAAATTCATGCTTTCTCCTCGCACCCACCATTTGCCCATACACCATCGCTGCCGCACCTAATCTCGATAGAAATAAGTGTACTAGTTTATTGTCCATGAATGTAGTGTCTGTTAATGTTGAAGGTTATTAGAAATATATATTTTTTGATATCACATTTGTTTCATCATAGATAATATAGATTAAATTAGAAAGAAAATGTTGGTGTGTGTCGCTTCACTAGTGAACTCTTCAGGAGCTGCGAAAATTGGCTCTAAGGTGACTCTGGACAATTTAGGTCCCTGCGACACTGCTGCTTAATTTCTTTTGTTCTTAAAGTTATTCTGAAACTGATCTAGTTTTAATCGATTCGGGAATCACGGAAAAACATATTTTACAGAATAAACCTTTACAACCATTTCTAAAGTTATTTGAAGTGTATGTTAAAAAGAAAATATGTTTTCTAAAACTTTGATCCTTATGGGACAAAGACTTAACAAACATGTAGAAATTCTATGCGAGCGTTTTGGCTTCATACAAATTCCTTTCAACCATTCAAAGCGTATCAAAAGCCGAGCGGCTTAGGAACTTGTTTGCTTTCAATTATTATTTACATTACAAAGGACGTTTTTGCTAAGTTACGTGCGTTATTTATCTTTAGATATAATGTTTTTTTTGTAGGATAAAAGTTCAAAGAAGTCAGAAATTAAACGTGTATTTTCAGTGTATATGTATGGTTGCATCCATTCACAAGTCATGAATAACTTCGCGTCCAGCTGGGAAATGCATTCGACGAACTTGCATCAGACATAGTAATTTATTCTATTCCTACCGATACCGCTGCGGGACGGACGTGATTGCTTTGCGGTCATTTTAATCAGGATTAATATAGACTAAGATGTAAGATATATTCGAATCACTCTGTATATAGAAAACATATGTTTATAGTTCAAAACTTTATCAACGCAATGAAATTGAAATGAAGAATGATGATGACTAATTGACTGTAGTTATCATTACTAAAGATAAACATTAGCATAGAAACAACAAATAAAATATTGTTTATATAAGAAATAAACGGCAATGAATCTATGGTTACGGTGGTCAATGTTTATGGGCGTTGATGATCACCTTTGTGGTCAAGCCATTTGCCCCATTTTTATTAAAAAAAAAGTCTCTAAACCAAAGATGGAATTACTTAAGTGTCTTCTAACGTACTGCCGGGTCCGCGAGAAGACATTTCGCTTTACAAACGTCAACATTTCAACAAAATTGCATCGTTAACTTGGACGTAAACACGTAAAGTTGGCGAACGACCGGGAACAATTCTGCTAAGCTCGGTTTAACGAGGGAGCGCAGGTGCGGCCCGAATTAAAGCCACTATAAAAACACTTAATGGCCCTTCAGTTAATTCCAGCCAAGCTATCACAGTTTGCACGACTTACTCTTAATGAGGGTCGTTGTACGGACACGGGATTTTCACTATCAAAAGTTATCTAAAACCTAAATCTTCAAGTATGTACTCAAAGATTATTTAAGGAAGGTTCCCGTTCAAATCTTCATCATCATCATCATTGGCCTTTCTCTGCTCACTGCTGAACATAGACCATCCAAGAAATCAATCGACTCTATAGAAACAAATCCCATTGGGCAGATTGATCGATGAGCCAATCACAACGAAAAAGGGAAACACCCATCCTTTACTTTCATAACAAAACACCGTCGCTATGTTAGCGAAATAATACCACCCACTTATGGTAGCCATCCCAGGCGTCGACGACTCGGCCGTCCCAAGCATTGAATGAGCATTATCATTTCTAAGTGTCTGATTCAGCGATCTTTTACTTGTATCCCTCCGATGATGCGGCTCGCTGAATATTGTACAAGGTACTTATAATTCTATTGAGTTTTCTCTCGACCTTGCGGTTTGATGTAACGACCCTATATCTGCTGATTCCGTCAGAAGTCTTGAAAGTATCACTTGGAGCTCGCTAAGTACCGTGAAGAGCGTTCTTCGATCCTTAACAATGAGGTTTAGGGAATTATTAAAGACTCTAAATTTTGTAGTACATCTGAGTGGTCGGGACTTGAAAATTGTTGTCTAATGTTTTTGGATTTCTGATACACATCGACGTTGACTATTGAAATTAAATTATCGTTACGTGCATTTATTAACACAATATATTTAAGCAATGAAATGTCAATTCTATATTTCATCAATTTGATCAAACTTGATATTAGCGGTTGCTTTCGACTTTGTCAGCGTGGCATTAAAAGTAGCCTATTATACTCCTGCGTGCATCAGCTTCTCTCCAGCAAAAGTCCCGTCAAAATCAGTCGGAACGCGGGCTTGGATTTTCGTAACAAGCAACCCAAATATATCAGTTTATTTAAATATGGTATAACATCAAACGTAACGTATTCCTTTCATGTCGGGTAACGTCAGTTCAATACTTGATGTGGGCTTTCACTCGAAGCAATACAAAGCCTTCACAAGTCTTCCGACGTTATCTAGATCTGTCTAGGTTGAAGCGGGGCTCGATTGTTGCACATTTCTAGGTCACTTCTGACGTTCACTTGCCTCGGGAGATGAATACAATGCCTTTGTACTATGTCTAATAATTTACTATTAAATGTGAAACAAAAAGTCAAGTTTCGTGTCAATTTTAAGCGAATTCGCATTAGCCCACGAGCTGGTGAAAAACAATAAATCTTCGAAGGTTTTAGCAATATTGCTATTAGAATTTCAAGCGGCCGAAACACCTACTTTAACTAATTTACTTTTACTAATAAGAACGGAGAAAAACCATAGAATGTTTATAATAAAAATTATTTTTATTATTTTGTGGTCTTACGAAAACATGAATTCATATTGATATTAGAAATACAAAAGCTTTCATTGCTCTGTTAGTCTATCCGATATATTGTGCAATATATTGGACAATAAACATGTTACTTCCATAGAACCATCTTTTATTTGGAGTGATTTAGAAACGTTGCGTTCGTACCCCCACGCGCTTTGACCAGACATTTGCAATACATTCCGATGCATTCCACGATGTTGCGGCGTGTTCACAATTTTTTATCTTAATGTTATCATTATAGATCCACAAGCTATACATGGAGGCTTACATACAAGATCTATAGGTAAACGATACACGATTTTCGAATATTCATTGTGACAAAACTGAAACAAAATCCACTAACAAAAAGTCTCCGAATCTTTACACCTTTGTGCTCTGGATTAGGTATCTATAGATACGGTTATCATATATAGGTAAAATAAATAGAACAAGTCAAATTGGTATCTTTCTAATGTTACCAAAATCATAAACAGTACGATTACCTAAGTGGTATAAAGTTATTTGTACTTTTAATCTAACGTCTTCAAAAAACTGCAAGTTTTTTAAATCAATTATTTAAATTCACAGCAAAACAATTTCGAAATACCAATAAATAAAACGAGAACATGAT
This sequence comes from Papilio gigon, assembly GCA_027563995.1. Lineage (NCBI taxonomy): Eukaryota > Metazoa > Arthropoda > Insecta > Lepidoptera > Papilionidae > Papilio > Papilio gigon. The sequence goes on along the minus strand of JAODUI010000010.1, from coordinate 4,178,570 downwards.
TAAAAAACAGTTGAATACGTACATCCGTACACAACACCAGACGCACACCAATATTAATGCTTTTGATATTTAATTATTTCGTAATATTAGCTGCAATGTTATTTTATTCGTGCGCGCGGCCACGTTGTTGCAAACACAATTTCCTCTGAAGAACAGATGAAACCGAACGGGAAATGAGAGAGTAAAGCCGGGTGCCGGATATTAGTGTATACCCACGTCGCCGCGCACTCAACAAAGCATTTAATATTTGAACTAAACCATAAACTGAGCTAGAAACTACGCTCAAGAAAAAAGTTAGGTACTAACAATTTATAAATTTACGTAAGCAGATTCTAACCGTCGCACTCATAGTCCTTAATAGTCTCTTTTTGTGTAGATAATAAGAATAATAATAAAATAAAACCTGTTGCTTAAATAGACAGTGAACAAAAACAAAAAAAAAGTAAAACGATGCAATAAACAACGTTTTAGTAAGATAAGTCTACCCTAATGGTCTTCTTTAGTGAATAATTAACGACTCTGTATTAAAATTATATTATTTTTGCAGGATGGTGACGTGATTGAACTTTGCCAGGTCAGCGACATAAGATCTGGGGGATTGCCGAAGGTATTTATTTCGTATCTCAGTTTAAAAAAAAAAGCGTGTAGGCTATGTGCTGTTGCGAACAACGATCTCTGTGCCAAATATCCAGATTCATTTAGCCGTTTTGAAGTTACATGTTAAAAACCATCCATACATCTGAACTCTAGAATTTATAATTGCAGTAATATTTTCGTTACTGAATACCCTAAATGCCGCGTTATATTTATTACTGCAGACACGTAGAAAGAAAAATGACAATTTGTGATAGCATTTGTTGAAACAGTCATATCTTAAATCATGACTATCAAGGTTTAAAGATAAAATATGAAAATTATCTATCAAATACAATCTGATTCATTGTTCATACAATATGAAATCGATTACATTGTAGATATTGAATAATTTGTGAATGCAATCAGCTGGAGCCCGTAACACACCTTCTGTTTTAGAGCAGTCGCACGCTGTATTGTGAAAAATATACATTTGTAAGCAAACTAAGAATTGTACATTTTAACTGATAGTTAAAGTTTGGTTAACTTTACAGTTTAAAATGTGTAGTTAGAAGTGAAGGTGTGTACCGGGCTTTAGGGCACGTTTTTTTGGTAAAATATTTGTAGATTTTTTTTATTTACTAACATATCTTGTAACTATTCCTCCTTACTTCCATCCTTGAAAAAGCTGGTGCTAGTCGAACGATGAGATTCGAACCCACGACCGCTAGATCGGTAGTCTGTACACTTAAGCATTAGGCTATTGGCGCGTCTATATTGAAACGTATTGATTTGATTCCCGATTATTTCGCGAGCGTGACGTCACGGGTCCAATATGGCCGTCGTGACGTTGAATAATTACATTTACATTGCTAATAGCGACGCACGGATTGAAATAGAAACGCTATAGAAGTTGATTTGTTTCCTCAGCGAGAACGATCCGTCGAACATCACTTACAGCTTCCGAATTAAAGCGTTCGACGTTGACTAATGCCTTTATATTTGATGTTACATAAAGAACCTTGGACTCCTTCACTAAACGTCAGACATTTGACCTTATTTCTAACACATATCTGACGATAAATTTATTATACAAAGAAAAAACTCATGTTGTCATAACTGATCCGAAAGATGCCGTGTGTATTTTTTAGCAAATTTTTATTAAATAACTAATATTTCTCTTACTACTCCAAATAAGCTCTAGATTTATGCTAGGATATGGCTTACAATATCAAATGTCGGGTTTCGAAATTAAATTAAGACTATTGGCGCTAGTAATTGTATTGTATTGGAATTAAGTGCCTTACTTAAAGTCCTACTCACTTAGTGCACTACTGTTTAAGTCATTTAGTTGCAGTCATATTTATTGTTTATTTTTAACTTTGCAGCCAGAATCAAAACTAAGCACGAATCTGTTCAACAAGCACGGGGAGACGCTGGAAGATAAATCTCTGACGATCTGCAGCGGGACTGATTACATCAACATTAATTACCAACATGTTGTATGTCCAGACGCAGCCACGGCTAAGGTAACATATCCTTCTAGAACTCTTTTAAGCCGGCGTAACTTTATCACAAAGGTAACACATCTGCTCCTCTAGTGTTGCGGATGTCTGGGCGTCGACGACCACCCCGGTGATACCGCCGCACGTTTGCCCCCTTCTCTTATTAAAAAAAACTCTATCCCACCTAATTTCTATTTAATTCCCAGAAATAAAAAAGTTTTTTTTTTTAATTTACACACAAGGCCAATATAATTAGCTTATTAGGGACACTAATGGCAATGAATAATAAATGTATTCTACATATTTTGTTAAACAAAGGTTTGGCTTGACGGCCTCAGAAAAATCACCCACAATGTGAAAGCGAACAACGTGTGCCCAATGACTTGCCTCAAGAAACAGTAAGTGATGCATGACGCATGATTTACGCGCAGACGTCGGCATGGCTTTAATTCTGCATGCCTACACGTGGCTTATGTGCTGACATACGCATGACTTACGTACCGAGATGTTCGCATGATGCTTTCGTCTAACATCAGCATGGCTTTTCTGAATAATAGATAATCTTTCGTCTGTGCAACTCTTTCTTTAGATCCTTCAATAAACTATAAACTAAACGGTTTTATTTTATTCATTAATATATAATTTAAATGGTATGCATGTACTGCATTTATATATTCTTTTTTAATTTATAATAATAAGGAGTGGAAGGAGGGACTCCGGGCCATCACACATAACAACAAAATCAACAATGTGTGTCCAAGAACTAACCTCATGAAGCAGTACGTATATTTATTTAATGCTTTTATTTGCTATGTACTTACGCTTGTGTATGTATTTATCTATGTAAAAATACATTTAGTTGTAACTTTTTTTTCTTTTTTCGTCTTACATCTTGGTACTCCGTTAGAGCAGATTTTTCAAACACCATGGTTACTCAGAAACACCACCTACCGACTCTGCATGCTTAGAACGACTCGCTTGAAACTCTAAGATCGCATTTATATTACTTATTTAAACAATTATTTAAGTGAAATGAAAACAGACGATGTAATTTTGAGAAAAAGATTTTCTTAACAGCATCAAGTTAACTTCATTTGTCTTTAACTAGAAGTTCAACAACCCGTAATAGAATTGAAATGTTTACGATTCCGTCTTACAAGCGGTACAGTTTAATGCTGCAAGGTGTGTTGTTGGAACTTCAATTGGATTGCCGTCTAGCCCGCTTAGAACTCTTTTCCACTGCGCGAAACAACGCGCGACTGAGCGCGGGCGATTTCTACTAATATGGAAGTCACTGCGCGACTCGCGACCACACCCGCTTACACATGCGACTCGATTGACCAGATTTCATTTCGTTTAATAACACTAGTGTTAATATATATCTTGCTATACAAAAGACTGCCTAATGGCAAACAGATTTGGATAAAAAAAAGCAAAAGAATTAGTGAACTTTTACTCCAAATTAACTTATTTTTAACCGACTTCAAAAAGGAGGAGGTCCTCGATTTGTCTGTATTTTTTATGTTTGTTACCAAAGACCGTCGCCCCTGGTGCTACGATCTTGATATTTTTTTTAAATCGAAAGGTAGTGGCTGCTCGTGGGTTCCATGTTTTTAGTTGAAAACTATTTAGTAGTTTTTGAGTTATTCGTAATAAATTTTGTTTTGGAAACATTTTAATTTTTTTACTTTTAAATATCTATTGTAACTGTAATTAGAACTAAATACTTATTTAATTTATATAAAAGACAAATTCTCATTTGCTACAGAAATCCCGCTGTTAGCAGCTAAGTAAAAATTATATGTAATAGAAACTAAAGAGTAACGTCGCGCACGGTCGCGCAGTGGAAACAGCGTCTTACAGTGAAATATTTAGCGACTCCGGCGTTCATTGAATTAGTCCGGTTAGCGATGGATCGTTTGTTTCCATTTTACTGTAACTGGATTTAAAAGAGCAGCTTATTTAGCTAACTGGATTTAAATGTATTGTATTTATTTTGCTATTTGATACACCGTATTACTATTTTACTGGTAAAGGGACGAATGACATTCAATCAAGACTAGCCTAAAGATAACCAGGAAGTAACGTAAGTTTACATGTGTACAGCGCCCCTATCGGACAAAAAGTTCACTAACAAATAGATTATAATTATTCACAAACTATCTCGATTTTCATAAATATTCATTAATCTCTTGGAAAATTCCTTCAAAAGTTCTAAAACATTTGAAACAACTTTAAATGGATAACAAAGTTGTATCAAGTAAGAATGAAGAACATTAATATGAATTTATAAAGAAAACAAAGTCTTTAGATGGTTCGTTTAAAGAAAACGAATTCGTGGAAAACATAAGGGCTAATATACACGGACTGCTTAAAGCAGTGAGTATCTTGAAGCGTACGTCAACTGTTGCTTTTCCATCGTGTACAGCGGCCCTTAATTGCTACGTTTATTTGATCTCCATTGTTTGTTTGAAACAAGTTTGATTATTAACAAGGCTTTTATTTAGATTAAGGCCCGCGGGTTGCTCAATGTCCCGCACAAAGGAATTCCCCGGGCGCCCTGTTTTGTTTTATGTACTGAGTAAAACCGCTCGCAGCAAACTCGCGGCGGACACTCTTTTGTCCGTTTTCATTTAATTTGTTCTACTTTATATTTAGGGTGACAATGCTTTAACAAGAATTGCACGTACGATAAAAATACTAACGTTTTATTTCTGTTTAACATAATACTACCCTACTTTATGAAAAACGGTTTAACTCACGTGTAAATTGGTGTCGGTACCGACTAGTTTTGAGCTAATCGGTGAGCGCCGGGCCGCAAACGTGCTATAGTACCAATCCTACTCACCCTAAAGAAGAGCCCTCGATGGACACGAAACTAGTCGGTACCGACACTGATTTACACGTGAGTTAAGCCGTTTTATAAGTAGTATATTCAAGAAAGTTTTAATTTTAATAATGAGTACCCTAACAAAATCCCTGAGTTCAGTTAGACCGAATTTATCTTAAAACGATTACTAAATTATTTCATGGAACATCCTTGTTTATGGATTGTCTGTAAGTTTCCGGACATACGTCATTATCGCTTTTACAATGTTTAGTTGGATGCGACTCTGCTTCCTGACGGACCCGCGCGGCAAGGTTCCAGTTAAAGTGGTGGCTCGTACATTCGCTTCGGGCAAGACGGAGAAGCTGGTCTACCAGTGCCTGTCCGAGCTGGGCCTGCCCTCCGGCAAGAACGAGGCCATGGAGAAGGAGGCCTTCACCTTCGACAAGTTCTACGCCCTGTACCACAAGATCTGTCCCAGGAACGATATCGAAGAGTTATTTAGATCTATGTAAGTTTTCAATTCATGTGAGTGATTTGATTTCACTTCGTATCTCCTCATAAATTTTTAAACAGTATTCAGATTAAATTATCTTTTTGAAGTTTTGAGGATTCGGATGACATTGCTTCATATTACTATGAATATAACTACACTGTATAATTAATATTTCGTACATTTAAGTAAATTATGTTTGTAGCACGCAGGGCAAGTCGGACCGCATCAATTTGGATCAGTTCGTGAACTTCCTGAACGAGAAGCAGCGCGACCCGCGGCTCAACGAGATCCTGTACCCGCTGTACGAGGACAAGCGCGCCATCGAGATCATCACTGACTACGAGCAGGACGAGGACGCCAAGAACGCTAGTCAGTAGACAAACTACACAAGCATTAACGTATCATCGAATTCTAAACTAACCTTTGCACGCTATTATTAGAGACTTCTTAAGAAAAGACATGTTTATGTACTCAATTTAAACACTAAAACTTTCCACAATAAATCCATGGACAATAAATGAAATTGTCAGACACTGAAATGTCTGTCTAATTTGTTATTTCCATTGAATTGGTCTACAGGCATAGTATGTTTTTGTTGTCAGAATCTCTAACAAAGGACGGTCTGATCCGGTACCTGATGTCGGACGAGAACGCGCCCGTGTTCTTGGACCGGCTGGACACGTACATGGAAATGGACCAGCCGCTGGCGCATTACTACATCAACTCCTCGCACAACACCTACCTCTCCGGACGACAGTTCGGCGGCAAGAGCTCCGTCGAAATGTACCGACAGGTCCTACTAGCCGGATGCCGGTAACTACTTTTTTTACCTCTACACTAATTAAATAACCATTAAAAGACTAAAAGTGCAGATTAACACTAATTCAATCTTCATTAGGTGCGTTGAACTGGACTGCTGGGACGGCAAAGGGGAAGACGAGGAACCCATCATAACTCACGGTATGGCGATGTGCACGGACATCTTATTCCGTGACGTCATCTACGCGCTGCGCGACACGGCCTTCGTGACGTCAGACTGCCCCGTCATCCTGTCCTTCGAGAACCACTGCTGCAAGGCGCAGCAGTACAAGCTCGCCAAGTACTGCGACGAGATCCTCGGAGATCTGCTGCTCAAGGAACCGTTGCCTGAACACCCGGTGAGACGAGCGAATTGCTGCTTTATATCTTGTTGCATACGACTCGCATTCAAATTATATCGTTGTCACCAAAAACATATACGATTGTACCCACACTTTGCCCTTAGACCAGACGGAATTTTAAGTAAAATATAATAGTTGACCACGAACGACTGTATCCAATAAATCGATTTAGGTCTATTTTGTCTTGTCTAAAATATTTTAATTTAACGCTTCCATCACATTAAAATCCCTCTATTAATATAAAAAGGCCAAAATCTTTCAGTTGGAGCCCGGCCAGCCGCTGCCGCCACCTTGCTTGCTCAAGAGGAAGATCATGATCAAGAACAAGCGGCTCAAGCCTGAAGTGGAGAAGCAGGAACTGGAGCTCTTCAGGCAGGGACAGTTCGTTATAGAAGATGAAGTCAAAGAGGATGCCTCTGCTGTCGTGCCCGAGAAGAAGGTATATTCCTTGTCATCTACTTTCCATGGCTACTTCATTTTAGCTCACTGCGATACCCAAAATGAAGCATAGATTTAATAAAAATGATACGATATTTTTAATATTGTTTAATTAGCCCATAACACGAATACGAATGTTGTTAGATATTCACTATGAAATACATAAGTGGATCGGCTTCATATGAGACACTGCCGATACATGTCATCAGTCTTTTACATGATGATTAATTATATGTAAAAAAAAATATAATTTGTTTAATAGTAGTTATTCAATTGTTTATTTTCCAACTAATCTATCGGTAACTAACGTGTGCGCAGCCGGAGGAGGTGGTGCCGGAGGCGGCGGCGGGCGAGGGCGACGCTCCGCCGCCCGTGGCCTACACGGGCTCCACCACCAACGTGCACCCCTGGCTCTCCTCCATGGTCAACTACGCGCAGCCCATTAAGTTCCAGAGCTTCGAGGAGGCCGAGAGTTAGTACAGCACGTACCATGCTCGGGGAATATTAAATATTAGTTTTTTATGTGAAAAAGTAATGGAGTACAGATAAGAAGTGAGCTGATTTAGAAATATTTGAACCGGCATTTGAATAGGCACGTCGAGAACAAGATTACTGTATTACCCGACGTGCCAACTCACGCACCGGCTATAGTACTGTGTGTGTATGTATGATGTGTGTGTTCCAGAGAAGAACATCTACCACAACATGTCCTCGTTCGCGGAGACGACGGGCATGAACTACCTGAAGTCGCAGGCCATCGACTTCGTCAACTACAACAAGCGCCAGATGTCGCGCATCTACCAAGGGCACGCGCGCCGACTCCTCCAACTACATGCCACAGGTCTCCTTCCCTGCCCACTCTCCCTTTCTCTGTTTCATTTGTAATACTTGTAAAACATTTAACTTTAAATAGAAACCTTACTAATATTATAAATGCGAAAGTTTTGATGGATGGATGGTTTGTTACCACGCATCTCTAAAAGATCTAAAAGTGCCCATGCAATTTGGTATAGATATAGGACATGGTCTGGAATCTGGAAGTGCATATAAACTACTAAGTTTATTGAAGTCGTGGGAAAAAAGCGTTTAGAGGAAACAAAATGAAAACGCCCCGGGACATCTGTAACACGTATTTATGTAAAGTATTATATTTACAGGTGTTCTGGAACGCGGGCTGCCAGATGGTGTCGCTCAACTTCCAGACGTCGGACCTGCCGATGCAGCTGAACCAGGGCAAGTTCGAGTACAACGGCAACTGCGGCTACCTTCTCAAGCCGGACTTCATGCGCCGCGCCGACCGCAGCTTCGACCCCTTCGCCGACGCGCCCGTCGACGGCGTCATCGCCGCGCAGTGCTCCGTGCAGGTTGGAACTGACACCTTCGTTGAAAGTTACCTTTGAAAGTGTTAAAACTGAAACCTGGTGGACAAAAATGAAACTAAACTACAATAACTCGCAGGCGCCTTCTGTTATTGTCAAAATATACCAAAAGAAACCGTACCGTAGTTGTGCTCTTTTCGGCGTCTTTGTATACTGTATTTAGGCTGTCTATATTTCTTACAGAACGATCCTCTCACCGGGACAAATTGATCAGATTGTTTTTGTCGTTTTTTAATCATCATCATAATCTGCCTTTGTCTACCCACTGCACGATCAAATCGCTTAGTTTAAATTTCATCACCTTTAAAAAATGTTTCTCTTCAAAATTGTAGCTTTGACTTTGTCGGTAGGTGATAGCGGGTCAGTTCTTGTCGGACAAGAAGGTGGGCACGTACGTGGAGGTGGACATGTACGGGCTGCCGTCCGACACCATCAGGAAGGAGTTCCGCACGCGCATGGTGCCCGCCAACGGACTCAACCCCGTCTACAATGAGGAGCCCTTCCTCTTCCGTAAGGTCAGTAATAGTGCGGTTACAGGGCGCGACAGTGCCCTCGTCGACTGTCCTTTTCCAAAGACCACCCGGTATTGCAACAACAACCAAAATTCGAACTAATTAGTCGCCAATACTTGTATTGTTACATCTATCAAAAGTTAAGGATTCTTACTAACTTTTTTACACAAAGCTTTACGATTTGTTTTTTTGTTAAAGTTGCAATATGTTGACGCTAGATGGCGTTGTCACAAAATATGAAACTTTGTTAAACCGTGAAGTGTAATCACTTCCACTCCATTGTAACTGAGACGTGATGGCGGTGCGCTGGCGGTGCGCTGGCGGTGCGCTGCAGGTGGTGCTGCCGGACCTGGCCGTGCTGCGCTTCGGCGTGTACGACGAGAGCGGCAAGCTGCTGGGCCAGCGCATCCTGCCGCTGGACGGGCTGCAGGCGGGCTACCGGCACATCTCGCTGCGCACCGAGGCCAACTTCCCCATGTCGCTGCCCATGCTCTTCGCCAACATCGAGCTCAAGATATACGTGCCGGATGGCTTCGAAGGTAACACCCGCCTACACTGACGGATTATTACTCCGATACACAAAATAAACACAACTTATAGCAACATTTATGATAAAACTGCACAAATCATTAAAATCATAATTTTTTTTTTCAAAATTTTCTTGTACCTAATTGTATTCCATTTTTTGTAATAGTTTCGATTTAATATTTTACCGCAATTAATGTAAATACACGAGATTGCAAGTAAATGAGTGTATGTGTGCGTGCAGACTTCATGGCGGCGCTGTCGGACCCGCGCGCGTTCATGGGCGCGGCCAAGGAGCGCACCGACAACATGAAGGCCATGGGCATCGAGGAGAGCGCGCCGGAGAAGAAGGTCACCATCGAGGAAAAGAAAGAAGGTCAGACACTATTCTAATAAGGGGCTTTCACTACAAAACCACATCAGCTCTTGTCACATAATTTTCAACTTGTACCAGCTTACCCGTTACTGCGGCAGCGTGGGATTAAAATAAGTAGCTTATAATATTCCCGCACACATCAGCCACTTTCCAGTAAAATTCCTCTCAAAATTAAAAATAAACGCGTACTTGTGGTCAGACGAATTTAAAAAAAATCCTTATAAACAATGCAACCACAACACATTTATAAAACACGATTTTTAGTACATATAATCACTCAATTTCATTTATTGTATCGACTGATTCGTCAATGGAAACTTAAACTATTAACGTCAACGAACGATGACAACGCATTTTTTTTTTCAAACATTTCAACATTGAGAAGCAGACCTAGGAACTAAACGAAGGTATCTTTGTTAAAACATTTAGTTCCTTCGGTTTCTATTTATTATCCACAGACATGTAGAATGGTAAAATTATATATAGTTAGTTGGATGCTGGAGCTTGCTTACGTACGTTGTTGACTGACATCGTAGTGCGGTTCGGCTTTACCGAACCGCACTACGAGCAAAGAGAGAAATTTGCAGTTATTTTAGGGCCTTGACTTGTGGACCAAGTTATAAGCGGGTAGAATAATTAACTAATATCGAAGAATCTCAGTAGACTACATCGACATTTTTCTGGATTTGCAAGCGTAAATTATAGCAAATATTTAAGCTTTGTTAATGTATTTAATATTGAACAAAAAATAAGCTTAGTAACCGACGTGGAGTGCCCTAAGAACTACAACACTTTTCTTTTATTAATAATAGTGTTATACACTACTTCTCCAAATTACCTTTAGCAATGTCGCCATGTCAAATTTTAAGTTCATCCTTTCATGCGTTTTCCTTAAAAGTTTTTGTTTCAAATCTAGTATTTCAGTATGACTTGACTTGACTTAAAGACCTATATCCCAGAAGTGGGGCAGAGGGCGTCCACAGTACGCCGCAAGCTTACTCTGTCCTGGGCTCTGCGCTTGGTCTCGGGCCATGTAAGCATACAGATACAAAATAAATATTTCGCTTTCTACCTACAATTAGTACAACATCCAGAATATTATTTTCTTGTAGTAAAATGTAATAGAAACGAGTGTTGCGGGAACACGCGGGCTATGACGTCAACCACCCACGCCTTTACTGGAAGAGGATGCTTCCCGAAATAAATACGCCGGACGTTTAGTATATAGAGAAGTGCATAGGAAAATGCCAAAATTATCTTATTTACGATTTACTACTAAGAAACGAGAATATTATCATCTCTATTTATAAATTAAACAATAAGTTTTAAGTTTTTTAATACTGTACATAATGTAGTGTACATTAATGTAGTTTCAAAATAAAGGTTGACTTTTATGAAAATTTTAAATAATAAATTAATAATCATTTTTAAATTATTACACTAATAAAAGTTATGTTAAATTGCAATATATCACAACAAAATACTTACGACATGAATCGATTCTGTCATAGACCATACAACGTAACAAACAGACATTCATTAGCTAAAATAAAAAAGAGATGTCGCTGTGATCGCGTCGCTTGCGCCATAAATACACTAGAAAATATTTTGGTTCACGCGGGAACCAACACAGTCGGCCCGCGAGCGCTACGCGAAACGTATTCCTTTAAATAATATATTCTCTTAATATAAACGTAAACAATATTTTAGATTGTAACGTGTTTTGTGTTAAAATGGATATAAACAGATTTATGTTTGGTTATATGTTCGTCCCGCGATTACTGGATGTCAATAGGAAATCAATTAAAGGTATATTATTTATACATTTTTAATAATTCTGATATGTTTACTTTCTTAAGATAAATCCGAAGAAAAATCAACGATTCCTTTTCTAAGTAATTATTACTTTTAATCATAATAAACATAGAACACTGTTGAAATTGAATTTTAATTGTTTTGTAGCTGTTTTAACGCTGCATTTTTCATAATACGCCTATGACAAAACTTCAACCGTCAAAACTTTACAGAACAGATCAGACTTGTGCCATTACATACAATCAAATCTTTTTTTTTTATTTGTTGTCATTACATAATATAAATAACGCATTCAATAGCCTCGTAGTTCAGATTAAGTAGTTGAGATATTTTAATTTACTATTATATATACGATGGTGGATGTTTGTCATTACTGAGCATATCTGCCAAAGCCGGCTTTATAAATCTTAGTCAAATTTGGTACAGATGTAGAACACTGTCTTCAATAGCATAGCTTAGTTATTTTTTTTATTCCTTCCGGACGGAGTCGTGGGTAAATGCTAGTATATTATTGAATTTCTTAGCAGCCCTTTGTTATGTGACGTCATAATTTGTATTGACAGTTGCTTTCCTTGCTTTTTCAAAGGGAATTAGAGAGACAGCAATATGTGCGAATGCTCGCTCAGTAGGAACCCTTCGTTGCCGTGAGTACCAGCCAACATTTGGCAGTTTTCCAAATGCACATCACGATTTTAGAATAACGTTAAAACGAGACGTTTTATGAATGTTTATTTTAATTTTTAGTATGAAAGCTTTTTTATGTGGATAATTTAAGACGTAATATTATGAACTGAGGCAATGTTTACATTATCAACATATTAGTGTTGCGACTTGTGATGTAACGACATAGAACTGGTCTTTGCCCGTGGCTTCGTCCGCGCGAAATTAAGACAACAACATGAACCTACGCTATTCCGAACAATAATATGTAAACTGACTCTGTGATAAATTTCATCAACCAAACATCTTTCTAAACTTTTGCATTTAAAGATTATTAAAATTTATAAATACAATATAACAACCTTTGCATTAATTCAATTTAATAAAATGACTAACGCTGTGATAAGATAATAAAAAAAAACAAATTAAAAATACCTATAAAACTACAAATTAGCTAAAAATAACCGCAAAAAGTTCCTGTTTCCGCCCGGGATCGAACCGGGGACCTTGTGCGTGTGAAGCACACGTGATAACCGCTACACTACGGAAACTTGTATACGAAGAGCGAAATAATACTTCTGATTGCACAAAACGTAAATCGTAATATTAACAATAAAAATCATTTTATTATATTGTTTATAGCGTTCATATATTTTTCTGAGCAGATCACAGCGGCATGAAAATGTGTTCAATGTTTTAAGAATGCAGAGTGAACATACATTTGATTTTCAAAAAAAAACCGAAACCAAAATTATACACCATAAAATTATAATTAGCACAATTTAATAATTGTAATTCAATTTAAACAGAACCACCATTAGTGTTTGAGCCGATCACAGTGGAGTCACTACGACAGGAGAAGGGCTTCCTGAAGACCGGGCGCAAGCAGCAGAAGGAGCTGGAGACGATGCGCAAGCGGCACGCCAAGGAGAAGATGGCCATGCAGAAGCAGCAGTGCGCCGCGCTGGAGAAGATGATAAAGGGGAAGAAGTATGTACTGGTCGTGTACTTTATTATTACCTCTATCTGTGTGGTAGAGCAGTGGTCGCCAATCTGCGGCCCGCGAACCTTATCGCATTACATCATTCGAAGATAAATACCTTTTTTTATAACCTCGAATATTTTCAATAAACTTTAAAAATAAGATTTTCTGTTGCTTCAACATAAAGAAAAAATAGTTCCAAAAAAAATTATGTTTACGGGGCAAACGTGTTATAACAGGTCATAAGAAAATTAAATTGATTGGTTGTGTCAAGTATATCGTGCAGGAATGTGCGGCCGCAGTTATAGCTCACATTGTCCTAATACGGTCTTGAATAGAAAAGTGTGTTGACCACTGAGTTACAGTAGAAGAA
>JAODUI010000010.1:4130421-4141479 GCA_027563995.1 Papilio gigon | reverse complement strand
TGTCAATACCGACTAGTTTCGAGCCCATCGGGGGCTCATCTTCAGGGTGAGTGGGATCGGTACTATAGCGCGTTCGCAGCCCGTCGCTCACCCTAAACTAGTCGGTACTGACACCAATTTACACGTGAGTTAAGCTGTTTTATAAGTAGTATATCGGAAGGAACGTTTACATTATATGTAAATGATTAATATTAGAGTTACTTATTTAAAAATAAAAAGGTTGTTTAAGTCAATAATAGTTGAACAAAAAGTGATCTCGCCGCTTGTTTACCCCCTTCTCATATTAAAAAGTTAACATTCTTTTGAGAAAGATAACCAAGCTACATCTTTTACATCTTTTTGTAGCTATGCGACAAATAATCTTTTTCAATTATTATTTTATCTTAGTGTGTAAATTAAATCGAATAATTTGTTACTGGAGTTAAATAAAAAATGTTCGAAACAACAGAATTGTCAAGCGTTTAAGTCCCGTATTTAAGAGTAGTGTTGATGTTTAAGATTAAAGTTTTTTTTGTAATGCTAGCTTCACACGAAGGCAGCTGTAAGGTGAAACAGTAACAATAGTTGTTATTCATACGCATAATAACTATCAACCAAATGCTGGCCACTCAGAGTGTATGTTGGGATGCCATGGTATCCAGTTCATAGACAAAGATTAGATTAACATTATTGCAAATTCAACTGTTAAAATATGCAACTTGTATATGACATATTTTTTTTAGAAATAAGAAATTTGCGCCTGGTTTTTAAATGAAGCTCGAAGCTTGCCTTGGGGCAAGGACTCTTTACTCGTTGCACAATTTAAGTAACACAACAGTAATTAAAATAACAAGTCTAAACTTATTCACATTACTTAGAAGTTACAAAATAAGTGCAATATATACCAAATCGAAAATGTTGAGTTTTTGCCATTCGATATGTGAATTCGAATAGCCCCCTACAATTGTTTAGGGGTTATTCTGTGTTTGTATGTCCTCGTGTGAAAGTTGTATAAAAGCGGCGTTTTAAGTGTTGGCGTGAAACGGGCGTTGGTACCCGCGTCACGTCCCACTATCGATCCACGCAGACGCCTCCGAGCACCCGCGAAGCCTTCGCCCGTAGATATTCGCGAAACATTATGTTCTGTTCTACACATAAAAATTATAAAAGAAAAACAATCTTACAACTTAGTTATAAAATAAGTTAATATGTTTATCAAGTTAGTTGCAAACTCCTATTAGTATATTATTTATGCTATGCTGCACATTGTTCGAAATTTGAAAATACTTTATAATTTTTTTTAAATTTTTGTTCAAAAACACATTTTTGAATGTCTTCCGACATTAACTTTAAGCGTGTCCAACTACATGTTCATTCGGTTTAGTAATTTCCTTAAAAAGGGACACAAAATTATCGTTTCACGTATTTATGTACAGGTTAGCTGTCGCCTGTGATTCAACAATTTAAATTACGTCTTACGTATTAACAATGCAAACTTTTATCTCTCACACAAGTGTTCTACATCTATACCAAAACAGATCCATACATTCGTTCTTCATATTAATTCTAACATACATACATCCATACTGGCTTGGAATTAATAATTTTTAATTATTGATTTTTTTTCATAGATTATCGTCATATTTCTTGTAACCATTCAAGGACAGCATGAAAAAGCTTGTGTTATATTGTTCGCGATAATCGTCGAATGGTGGAATTCGAACCCACGACCGCTAGACCCTTAACCATTGCGCTATTGGCGTTGTTCTGTTGTATCAGATGAAGACAGTTGTAAACGTAAGGGAGTAGTGTACCATGAGTTCAGAGCGATCTCATCTCGAAGGCAGTCTTTATCGATTGCCGCGTACGCCTCTCGAATACCTAATGTAAGATTATACCAAGTTCAGTATGTAATTGGGATACACTTTAAAGTGATGGTGTTAAGGGTGATTTTTCCATGTTTATGAATAATGGTAGGTTTGTTAGTATGTAAGGTCAACGTCAGCCGGTCTGAAATATTAAGATGTAATGCTGGTTTTAGTTTGGTTTCTTAATTTAAAAACATGTAGACTTTTTAGGTTAATGTATTTTTAGTTCCTTTGAATATTCATATTTTTATTTTCTAATGGAAAATTACTTGATCATATTTGGTTACAAGAAGCCATGAACCTTCAGTTCGTTATCCATAGATAGCTTTGGAAGTATTTGTTTAAAATACATAAATGGCTTGTTTTGTACTTAAGAATGATGGCATATGATTTTAAACAAATAGGTTTCTGGTTGAATTCAGGTTAGAAGTAGCTTAAGTATAATAAGTGTTAAAACATTATTCTTGGTTGTTAAGAATTTTATTAATTTTTTTTATTAATATTTCATCGTCAGAGTGACTGAATGCGTTGAACTTTATACGTTATAATAGACAACGTAGCCCGCTACGGCGTAGCACAGCTACGATGGTCTGTAACATTTTAAGCTAATTTATTACAATCACTGGAGCAGAAATTCACACTTTGTCCACGCCCATACGCGTGGGCAGTCGCCCAACGCCTCGCCCGCGCTCACCGGCCAATCACACGCCGCGTTCGAAATTTGAATCGAAGCCGTTCGCATGCTGTTGTTTCAGTCCTTCCCATAACTAGTGGCAAAGTTTTTAATGTATGGATATTTATGACTGTTAATTTATATTTTAAATTGTCTGAGCAATTAACTTAAGTACGATTAAGTGAAGGAATAAACAGTGTACTGCGAAGTTCGTAATTATATAGATAGTTTAAAGTACGTACTCTACAGTAACAGTTTGTAATGTATTTTAATGGATATTATTAATTACGTAGTACTTAAGTGTATTGAAAATTGTATTGGGATAGAAAAAAAATCATAATATTTTTTTGTTGTTAAATTTTCAATTATTAATACGACAAAATCGATTTAATTTAACGTAGAGTATACTGTTGTATCAGAGAAAAAAAGCAAAGAACTTAATAAATTGCTTAGTACAATATATAAACGAGTTTGTTGACCTGGACAAATTTAGTATTATGCGAGTTAAGTCGTCAAGTGTATGCGGACGGGCGGACGAAAGGGTGTTAAGTTGATTTATAGTTTTGATTTTCCGAGACATTTTTATTAAGTCAGTCGCCACCCCTTTATTGCACGAGTGCATATGCTGATGAGTTAAGTACAATTTATTACAACACCTTAAGATTTATTGCATCAAATTTGAAACAAACCCTTTCAAATTAATTTAAATTTTAATATTAAAAAAAAAACATGTTTATATGTATTTTTATAAAAAAAAGTTTAAGTTAAAACAAAATTTTACAAGATATTTTAAATGCAAGCCGAGGACAGAGTGGCATGGAGGCGGCTCGTCGACTCGTCGGTGAGGGCGCTTCAAGATGAGCTCGACCTTCAGCAATGAAGAGCACGAAGAAGAAGAATTTAAAATGCATCTGTTGTTATATTAACTTAGAAAGTATTTCTTAGTAATCTAAAGAAAAAAAAGAGTTCTAAAGTAACTGACATAATACTTGACCGCAAAACATTTTTGTTAAATGCGGTAATTTCGTAAAACGGTTTCTCCCGCTTTAGTCAACTTTAAGTCGAACATTCATTACCTCTTACCGTTATGTTTAGACGCAATTTTGTTCCTCGCAATTATTACTCGAGTGACCAGCTTAGTTAGATCCTAAGAAACTGTTAGATTACGTGTGTATGTTATGGAGTTAGAGAAACGGTAGATCTCAAATTATACTGAACAGTATGACACACGCAATTCAAGGTCAAAGGTTCGAGACGTGGGAAAAAGTTATCATTTGTTTCGTAGACATTTTTATTAGTTATATTTTGGTAATGATGCGCAACTGTTTTTTTTTCATTATTCGACAAAACTATGCATCATTTGTATTATTTTTTTAATTGGTTTAATTTGAACAGTCGTCGTTTGTTTCCCCACTTTTTAGACATCACGTTCTCAATTAAACTTTGAGAATCTCTCTACTTCGTCATTTATTAAAATTTTGCTAAAACAGAGACTTTTTTGTATTAAACAATTACAAAAACATAAGGAATTAAATATCCTACAAAGATATTAAACAAAACCAACATTGCTAATATTACAATCACATTTTTATGATTTGTTAAAATTTTCATAACCTCAAAAAAGGTTTTAGCGAAAGTTATAATTAGGCCGCCCGGAGAGCGTGTTGGTGCGACGTGACGTAAGCCAACGTCACGTAAAGGTAACCCAATTACAGACGACGTGACGCTCGGAAATTCGACAGCACGCTCCGCATAGGACCACCATTTCGCTTTTGCAAATATGTATTGAATTTTGCAAAGAATTCTTTCAAAACCATATTAATAAGAATTTTTTAATTAAGTTATACGTTTTTCAGTAGTTAATATTTGTCGTTACCAGAGTCCTGAAAGAAAAAGTGACACTCTAGTATTCTGAAATTAGTTGCGGACTAAAGTCTCGAATTATAAACCTAATATAACTAGAACTTTTAATTTTAACATCTAAAATTAGACCTTATGAACCTTTCTTCTTTTCGTCCTATCAATAATTAAAAAAAAAATTGTATAGTAAAGTTTTTAAATTAATACGAATGTTTTTCTCTAGCATATTTCTATGATTTTGAAAATAGAAAAGATGTTTTAATTGTTTCACGGCAAGATACTATTCATGATATTAAAATTGTAGAAGTCTCCTGCAGTAAACTTTGCCTACATGTAATAATTGTTTCTAGTACATGGTCACCCTAACTAGCGAGTCGCAGCGTATAGTTCGAAGCTTGTTTTGTATGCCCGGCGTACGCCCCGGCCGGTTCGGCGCACACATCCAAGCACGCCGTATAGTTTTGATAGCAGATCCTCAATGACCGCTGGACCGACAGACCGGGCACACGTGTGTCCACCGTCGCGCGTCTAACCAAAATGCATGTAAATACAAAACACGCGTGTTTCAGAGCGCGGCGGCGCGCGGGCGCGGGAAAACTTTGACAGTTGACGTTGATTTTTTAAAAGCAGCGACAGCGAACGACTCGCCGGTTTGTGATGACACTGAAATGTGATTTTATGTGATAACGAAACAAGTGTTTGTGTTATATCGTGATAATAGAAAATTCATTGTAATGGTTCGTAAATAATTTGAAAGGAAGATTACAATTTTAGGCAAAGTGTTGTTGAGTAACATAGGGATCAATAAATATAGAAGTTGGCCAAATTAGCGAACAATATAAGATTGGTATTCTTGATGAATTGGTCGTAAGTACAAACAGGATATTAATTAGGGTAACTCTGTTTTATACCGTTGTTAAATTAAACCCGACATTTTGTAAATCGTAACGTTTTCTATCTGTGGATAAACGGTAATTTTTATTTATACTTATTTAAATTATTTTCTTAGTTGTAAGAGATATACAGATGGTGTGTTATTTGTCTCATTTATTCATTACTCACTAAGTCGTTTAAATACTAAAGTTCATTCAAAATAAAAATATTTTATGTAAGTATTCAAAGAAGGTTTAAATGGAACACATACCTCCTAACCTCCGGTACCTTCAATGCGTCTCCCAACAGGTGTTATTTCTCAACAAATAACAAAAACCCGTAATCCCTTGAGGTTAACAAAACACCATCTCAATAAATATTTTAGCTTCGAGCAAACATCGTCTTAACTAATAGGAGGTACAGCCACGAAAACAATCGTCTTTGCGACGCACTGTGTCAACATATCAAATGTTCGAACCTTCATGAGTGTAAACAAATTAAAACGCGTACGGTTATATTGGTGCTTGAGTGTACACTTAACTCCAAATTAATGACTCGACAAATCCCTTATAGTATAGTGCCTTTTGCCACAGCAAATATATAAAACTGCTGAATTAATGCCTTCATAATTGTTTGACGTTTTATGGCACGTAAACCTACACTGAGCTTGTAACCACTTTGACAATACATTGAATTTTTGATTTAGCTCTTCCATCTTATTTTCGACAAAAAAAAAGGTTAAATTACATTTCTCTACTTAAGAAAATTTTAGATTCCATTTATTTAAATGATTTAATAAACGACCATACTTTTATTCATTATTAATAATTTTTATTTAAGATAAAATATAATTTATCTGTTCAATGTAATTTTAAAACGAGAAAATGACAATCACGTAAAACAAAATTAACAGAAAACAAAATGAAACGATTGAAACATCACATGACATAAGTGATAGTGACAACTAAAAGTGTTTGAAAATGGAACAGTAAGTTTTGTGGTGGGCATGGAGCACCCGGGCGGTTTCGCGGCCTCGCCCTGGGCGGCCATGCTGGGCCACGGCATGCATGGCATGATGCAGCATGACTACACTCACGCTCATGCGCATGCCTCTATGCCAATGGACCTGCATGTGCCTCAGGCATTTCCTTATTATCGGTGAGTATTCCTTACACTAGTGGATTATTAACTTAACTCTTCAATATTCTACAATACTTCATATAAGTAAATAGTAGTCGAAACAATACTATAACAGATTATAAATTCTCACTTTACAATTTCAAAGAAATATTACAAATGTTTTAACTTAACATTTTTTAATTATCGCCTATCTGTCCGCTAGTCAGCCTATAACTCGGGTGATTTCCAAAAATCCTGGAACAATTTTGAGGCGAATTTTACTGGCAGATAGCTGAAGTGTGCAGGAATATTGTGCAATACATTTTATTGATTCAAGCTGACGATGCCGCTAGAGACATCTAGTGTAAGCTAAATTGTTTTGAGTCGCTTCTGTTAAACGTATTACTACTTCCGGATACTTGCATAAAAACGTATGGCATCTTATTGTCTTTAAAAAAAACACATAAAATGTTTTAACAGGGCAGCGTAATTCTACGTTTAAAATGTATTTTAGAAGAATAGCGATAAATGCAATTTACTATTATAAAATATGATTTAAGTTTAGATAAACACATTAACGCGAGCGAAAAGAACATTCTCGAACGTCGAAGCGTATCTACGTTTTATACAAAAGTGTAAGCAAGTTTCAATAAAGATAAACTGAAAGATTTCTAGTAAATTTTAATTATATAGTTAATGATGGTGGTTGTTTAGTTGAAGTACAAAATAAAAGTTGTTTGCAAAAAGCGGGCGCATCAGATATGGTCAGTTATTAGGGTGGGATGCCGCGACGTGGTCGGCGCTGGGTTTTTGCCGCGGGCATAGCGCACGCCGCGCTCCGCGCCGCCACCGACCCGGCCCCTGGATGTGCAGGAACACACCACGTAATCTGATGACTCGTTTTTGTTATACATAATGCTGATACGTGATAATTGTGGAATTAAAAATGATTTTATCATGTTTTACAAGACCGAAGATGTTAGTTTGTTACGTTGGTAGTTTAATATGGGCATTTCATTTTGAATTATTGAATTTCTTTTAATTGTATGTAATAGTAATAAAATAGCTTATGACTTAAATTCTTTTCTTAATATATAATTTTAATTACTAACCATATTTTTTATCTATATATAAGACTAGCTGTTCCTGCAACATCGTCCATTTGAGATAAAAAAACAAGAAACAAACTGTTTTTGGTTGTAATATAACTCTGTTCCGGATTTTGTACTGATCTGTTCAGCCGTTCTGGTCTTACATGATGAACAGTTATATATGTAAACTTTCGCATTTATAATGTTGGTAATATTCTAATACGAACTGTGTTTGCATATAAGAATAGAAATGTTTTTTTTTATCTCATTTTCAAGAAGATAACGAGTTTTATAGTGCCAGTATTTTAAGTTACAGTAATTTCAAAATTTCATATATTTAGTAACACCGTAACACTCACAAAAATCTAATGACAAATGTATTTTTGCCTCGAAATATTTTTTACACATCTAAACCTTTTCGTTCATAATGAAACCCTCATTTTAGCCATTAATATGTCGCCAGTGGATTGGAACTATAATCTGTGCGTGTGCAGACCACGAATTAAGACGCGAATCAACCTTGTCATTTCGTTCACAGGGTCGTGTGGTCAACGATTCGGTCAGAACCTAATTATATGTTCAGTCTAAAGTATATACTTCGATTTTTCGAAAATCGATGTTCGATCTCGTATTAAAATGGCTTATCCGCGATCGTTTTCGTCCTTTTTGTACTAATATTATTAATCTAAAGATCGTAAAAGTAAGGTAAAAATCTAATTTATAGTTTATACTGTAATCGATTTGTATTCAATTCATGATAAATAATTTAAATACATTTTGGTTAAATAATAATTAATGATTAAGATTAAATATTTAATATCCGTATATGGAATTCATTATTTGACGATTTGGTCATAACTATTGCAATCTAATTTCTTTAAGTCTAATCAAATATACTTACTCCGCTGTGTGTCTTGGCCTCCGACACAAGAGATCGCCAACGTCGTCTGTCCTGTGCCGTCTCCTGCCAGTCACTTACAAATGAAATATTATCGTATCATATCACCCACAGGTCGCGCATTGCTGAACGTAGGCCTCCCACAAAGACCGCCACGACGATCGGTCCTCGGTTGCCCTCATCCAGGATGCTCCCGCAATCATGACCAGATCATCGGTCCATCAAATATAATTACGAAAAAATGTAGCGTTCTAGAAATAGAGGATTGTTTCAAATTAACGCAAAATTAAACGTCAAATTTAATAACTTGTTTACCTACTATTAGAGAGATTTATGACTCATAACTTACATCACCGAATATCTTTAACATTTATTAGAATAATAAATAAGATACTAAAATGGTACATCTCAACACCACGCCTTTAATATCATACGCTGTTAAGACTTGTTTATTGTACATACAATATATTATAAATCTACATGTATTTTACAAGTCAAATAAATTCCTTAAATATGTTTACTATGTTCAGCATATGTTCAAAGCATCGAGCTTTTTGTAATACTAAACATTAATGCGCATAAACAGACTGAAATATGCACGTCAATTATACTATCAAAACGATATATTTAAAAAGCGGCAAAGATAAAAGTCGCGTTCATGTACTTTAAATAAAACTTTTTTTTGCTATAAAATTGTTAATATGTGTCGGATGTTAAAGTTAAACACTTATGGTTACGCATTAATATAAACCTTTCGAAGCATACGCATTTCCTAAAACAGTGTATCAATATATAAGTCTAAAGAACAAGTTATAAGAACAACGCCATCTGTGGACAGACATGCGTTGAATATTTTTTGACACCTGCATATGTCCAATACAGTTTCTGTAGAATTTTTATAGAGTTTCTTGCTGTATTAAATATTTATTAAAATGTATTGACATGTAATTTATGGGCATCAGTTGTCATTATATATCATGAGGAGAAACGTTTATGAATAGATGAATAAATTTCGGCTTATATTAATGCTAGTGTTTTCTTAGTGCTATTATTATCTCGTAATTGTAATACAATTTTTAATCCAAATGATATATTGGATAAGTATAATGTAGAATGCGCTTAATATTGTGAAATGGCAGAATTGAAATTATGATAATCGTTGACTAATATGGAAAAATGAAATGTGACAGAAAAATGCGAATTATGTTCATGAAAAGTGCATATGTGTTGTCATACTGCTCGCATAAGTTAGCAACCGAGCAAGTGGTCACCTGAATTCGCCAAAAGAAGTGATCGTTACCATAGACATCCAAATTTGTAAATGCGTTATCTACCTTTAATCATAATAAAATGTACTAGAATTTTAGCAGTGGTAGAGGTGGCTTTAAGTTTTTTAATAAACATATTTTTTTAAAAATTAATTCGACTCTTTAAAAACATCATCATCAGCCTTTGTCTACCCACTGTTGGATGCCTTTGTCAATGTATTCCGCACGCTCCTCTGACTGTCCGTACTAAGCCGTAGGTTTGTATAGGAGGGCGAACCATGCTGCCGGTCCGCAACGCTGGGCTTCATTATAAAGTAAAAGTATGTTTGTCATAAATCAGGATTCTAGTCGGTCTCTTAAGAGTATCAGTGTCACTTTTTAGTGTTGGCTAATGCCCAAATATCGTCATTAATAAGACATTTTGTCCGTCATCAGTTATCACCCGACGTCCGACTCTGGACCCGCTTAATTGGGCATTTGCTTATATATAGATGGCGAACAAAAACGTACATCAACTGAAACGAGTAAGTAATCAATTCGGAAATTACGATTCCGCATACAATTTAGAGTAAAAAAAAAAGGTGACATTCCTCGGGAAAATCTACCGAACGAATTAATTGAAATCAAAATGGCGCGAATTTGAATTTCAAAAGTGGTTCTTACGTCGATTGGCGAATGCATTTGGTGCGCTGCATTTTGGACCACTTCATTAGCGTCTGGTGTCGATTGCACGACGTCCGAATTGCATTTGTCATTCTCTTTTCTCTTTATCATCAATAATTAATGACGAACGCCATCGGAATAACCCCCACGGTATAATGCATACCTCGGGTTGTCATTGCTTGGCAATTTTTTTTTTCAAATAAGAAATTTTTCTCGAAAGTGCTTGTATGTCGTTAGGTCGTTAGTGTCAGAATTAGATTACTTTATCTGAATCTCATCCGTTTTAATTCAGTTCGGTAAAAAGTTATTTGACTGTACGTATGAATGGTGAGTGGATCTTTTTATAACCTTCGATCCAACGTATCCAAAATAATTGGATGTATTGATGAGGAGGACTATATTCAGCAGTGGACCTTAGACTGATAAAGATGATGCAATATTTATATGAAAACTGCAATTATATTTTTTATGCAGAACTTCTCTAATCTTCTAAGTTGCACAATGTAATATATTCATTTATAGACTATCTTATAAACGTAGGTTTTATTTATTGTGTCAACAATTGAAAATGGCATACATAAAAAACGATACAAGAAACTTAGCCTTTGAGCTATTTCAGGCAATCAATCATTGCCAAATTTCATCCAGATCCGTAATAAATAGTAGTTACCTTTTAATAAACATCCATCTAAACTATACTACTTATAAAACGGCTTAACTCACGTGCAACTCGGTGTCAGTACCGACTAGTTTCGAGCCCATCGGG
>JAODUI010000010.1:4116495-4128049 GCA_027563995.1 Papilio gigon | reverse complement strand
AGATATATTGATAAGAATTTTCTATTGATATCTCTCTAGATGGTAATGACATCTACACGGCCCTTTTCGATATGGTGTTGCTGTCAAAAGGTTGCCCTTCGGTGTAAAGTTTTCTTGCAGAATATTTCGATTATTTTTTTTTAATAGACGTGTTTAAGTTTTGCTTCGTATTGATTAAAACGTTGTTTTGTATATCATAACGTTCTTAAAATATAGTGAAGATATGTTAAAATGCTTTTGTGAGTTAACTAAGCGAAGTGACGTCAGTCAAAATCATTTAATATATATAAAGTTATTAAAGCTTATGAAATAGAAAATAACTAATATTATCATAAATAAATTGGACAGTTTCGGAGATATGTATCACTGGATGTGTTAGTATTGCATTTAATTGCTCCATAGAAATTAATTTTAGCATTTGCATCGCCGTCTTGTCTGCCAACTGATTGCCACATGAATCGCAAGTCGCGGTAATAAGGTCCTAATCGTTCCCGTTTGACTTATAGAAAGGTAAATTGGGGGGATTATGTCTCTTTGATATATTCTTGTAAGCCGCCATCTTTTATAAATGTAAATACATGGTGGAAGAATTCAGGTGCTAAAGTTTGAAGTTCGAGTAAGGTGACAATTATAAATGTTTATTTGTGATGTTATTATTGCGTTAATTATATATTTTTATAATTTAGAGAAAAAAATGTGAATCTTATATAAGTTTGGAGAGGCATATTAAGTTATTTTTTTTTATATATTCAATAAATAAAAATGATAGAGTTTGTAAATAAAACGCTAAGATATTTTCATAGACTGATTTGTTGACAAAGAAATGAAGTCTACATAATACTGGTATGTATATGTAATTATATGAAACGTTAGTGAGTTTAGAAATCGCTCCAGGTCTTGCAGACCACAAGATGAGAAAAATGTAAGAACATAAGTTGGAGCAGTATAGATTAAAAACGGTGTTGCGGTTCGGGTAATGTTTACAAATTGTATATTGCAACGCAACTGCACCCGTAATGTTGACAGTGTGGTTGGAACATAATTGAGTCTGGTTTCTAGTCGATTCAGATTGGTTTTTGATTACTTTCTAAAAGATTTATTTTATTTAAACTTTTTTTAAGCGTTTCATCTAGATTTAAGTGATATAGATAAACAAAATCAAGTTCTCATATTTGAAGCAAAGAAGATATTTGGTATGAAAGGTGAAGTGGCTAATATGCGTATGTTGAAATTAAAAAATGGTGTGACTAGGAAGGATAAAGTTATTAATGAGTATACTATTTACGCAACTTAAGACTGTAAAGCCTTTTTTACGTCTTCTTTCCTTTTTTATTAAAGAAAATATTCACGGTCATAATTACTCCACAGCAGTACGTAATCACCGTCTTGACATTCCTTGAAGGGGGAAATAAAAAGTGCGAATAAAAGAAATGTGCCAAAGGGATGCAGAGCAATTGAGCACAAATGAAAGGGCGCCGGACTGAGGACAGAATTAGGAAAACATTGAGAATAATTCATATGTAGAGACGCCTTGGTTATTCTTACATTAAATCTTAATTAAAAACTCTGTCAAATAAACTGATTGACTAAAGTGCTCTTAGCAAAGTAAACTATTATTCTTGTAGATTTAATTATTAAACATTTAAAATATGATGTCTTACCATTCATGTTTAACATGTATTTCAACATCAAAGTATACTTAAGCCAGGAGTCACGTTTCTAGTAGTGCTGGATTTAGTTTAAGAAATTTGAAATAAGCGTCTCTATAGCTTTCTGTGTTTCTCAGCACCGGCCTGCAGTGCTCCTCAGCAAATGGGGTGTGAGAATTAAAAGCCGCTCAGTGCGCTCCCCCGAGCCGCTCGCCGCTCGCCGCCCGTCTGTTCTCGCTTTTATTAGCCGAACGCAGTTTCCATTATTAGCTTACATTTTAAAACGTTATTAGGGACGCTTCATAAACGCGACTGCTCCCTTTACAAATGCGACATTTTTTTTTCTCAAACTTTTTAAACTGTTGGCTTTCCAAATTTTCCTGAACATGATTGCTTATTCATTTTTTTATTTTTAATAATTGAACTGAAGAAAGTTTCTGCTTCGTGTGGACGTTACAAAATATTGCAATTTAACAAACTTAAAGAGCGTCGGTGGCGCAGTTGTTAAGCGCTTGACCAGACCGGACCGTATTCGACATTCAGATTCGATCCCCGTCATGTACCAATGTGTTTTTCGATTTTCGAATTGCATATCTAAATTATACGACGTTCTTACGGTGAAGGAAAACATCGTGATGCAACCTGCACATGTCGGAGAAGAAATTCAAAGATGTATGTGAAGTCAACCAACACTGGGCCGGCGTTGTTGACGATGGCCTAGTCACCCCTAATAGTACGGTAGACTTTACCCCTCGGTAGGGATGTATAGTAAGCTGATGGTGATGAAATAAATTATACTAATATTAAATTTGGCATTAATGTAGAACACAGTCTAGAATAACATTTTATTTTAACATTGACTACTCTATTTTTTTTTTTAATTCCGGGCGTATGTAGTCTCTGGCGACAGCTAGTGTTTAACAATTAATATCTCGAAGCAATGTACATTTGTAACGTATTAAATTACGAGAATACGCACAGACGGTGTTTACATTTTATTTATATCCGCTATTAACTGGTACAAGGCAACAGTGACAAAAGTCACACTTTATAGTCTATTTGTTTCATTGAATAAATAATTTTATTATCTGTGGTCACACGAGACTTATGAACCAGTGCGACGTTTCTCTGACCAAAGACATATCGTCGAACTGTAGGGGTTCTGTATATATTTGCCGGGCTCTTATGATGTTGAAACTCTGCGTTTGACCCGCTGCGTTTGGAACGCCCGTTCCCATATACTGCGTATGTCATACAAGAGTTGAAAATGCGATTACAAAATATTTTTAAAGTCAGTTCAAAGGCCGGCAATGCATTCGTCGTTCAATATATTTAAAATCCATGGACGTCGATGATTATCTTTGTGATCCCGTCATTCGTTTGTCACCGTATCTTAAAAAAAAAGTTCCGGTTAAAAATTCGTCCGTAATCCGATGATTAGCAAGTATTATTGTGATATGAAATTTTAAATTCGACATATAATTAAAACTTTTAATTAACAAAATAACTTTAGGTTGACTTAGCTAAATTGTATTGCACTTGTTTGTCCGTAAATAATATTGTTACATTGTCCTATAACTCAAAACTATTAAACACATCGGTCGACTCACAAAAACAATATAGACAGCTGTTTATGTCTGTACTTATGTACAGTCGCAACCGCTCGCGGTGTTCTACTTAAAAATTCTTTTGTACGCAAACTCCGCCTCACAAATTAACGAATGAAGAGCACAAAAACCGGGATAATAGTAAAAAAACAATTATTTATCTACCTCCTCTGACCACTGACTGACTTCTCACAAGTATATTTAAAAACTGTATCCTATTGGCTATCATGCTCGCGCTGACGACTCAATACTTACGAAACGTTCAAGGGACTGTAGTTTTTAAGGTGGTTCACCGCGAACGGACGCGTTGGTACAAGTGTCTTGAAGTAAAAACTAATTGGTAATAAAATTGTCAAGTATAAACTGGCAAAAGAAACATTGTGTTTTTTACAGTTTTTTTTTTTATCTTTCTTCTTTATTACTTTAATGTCTTCTATGTATCGAATTGCCGCACATTAATATTCGCCATGCCGTGTACTGGAGCAACGGCAGCTATTATCATTAAAACGATATAAAACACTCAAAGTCGCTGCCCCGTCTTTATCAACCGTGTAGTATACTTTCATTAAATTCAATAAAATCGATAACTGGCCACGAGCAAAACAATACACGCCATTAATTAACTGAATACAGCACTTATATATTACAAGCGTCTCGTATCGATATCGGCCATTCACAAATTATTCAAAATTACTCGAAAAACAAAACGCTACTTGATAAATCGATGCCATTGCGCTCTGTGTAGGGTGTCTCGTATTTAAATCGGGTAATCCATAAAGAAAAATTAATTCAGCAAAGATTCTTAAAACCATGATACAATATAACATGCGGTCATTGTGTATTTTTTAATTAACTACTAGAATTCGTGAGGGCTATAAAGGTAGAGGAAGATCGAAGAAGGTGTTAATGTATTGTGTGAAAGGATATGAATATGCATAAGAAGTGTGTGACTTCAGATATGACTGCTGACGGAGATGTATGAAAGAGTGGTACATACTGTGCCTACCCTCTATGGGAAAAGGGCAGGTTAATGATGATCTTCAGCTTAAAAACTTTTAATTAGTTATAATTATTATGCTTTATTTATTCTTACGGTAAAGAAAAACCTCCTCTAGTGTTGTAGGTGTCCATGGGCGTCGATGATGGCTCTTGTGATCCCGCCGCTCGTTTGCGTTGCGTTGTTCTTGTATAAAAAAAAAACATCATGATGCGACCTGCGCATATCGGCGAAGGAGTCCAAGAGTACGTGCGAATTCAATCAACTGTCAAACGGGCAGCGTGTTTAACTAAAAACTAGCGGGGAACTTCGCTTTCTCTCGGTAGCGACGGGTATGAGCTGATGACGTTCTACAATGTTTAATAGCGATGACATAGGGTTTTCGTCTTTTGTCTTAAGCTTTAATATTAATGTCGTGACCCCCTGACTTATATTATCACAGACATTGTAGGATGTTAGTAATTTTGTGCTATTGTAGTTAATAATGTAGGTTTAATATTTCAACGTATTGTCACTCTAACAATATGTCAAAAAGTATAAGATATCGGGCGCGGCGTGTCGGTAGAAAACGAGGGAAAATAAGTTGTTCGGATTCACGCTGCGAGTGTCGCCGCAACGCTTCGCCTTTATTTGTTTAAATTGTCCTTACAGTACCATACATTTGTTTGTTAATATAATTTTGACATGTTCTTCGAAATTATTGGAGACACATCGATTTATACATTGTTTGACATCGACTTGTGTGTTCACTCATTCACCTCGATACGTTTGCTTTTAAAACAACAAATATGAAATAAATACATTATATGTGATTTATAATGTTTTCCAAATAAAACAATACAAATACTGACTCAAACATTGGTAAACAATCAATCTGGAAAAACTTAACAGCATACATAAAACTAGTCCTCTGCATAAGCAGACGATGGCTTTACTGCACGTTTTCGTTCTTTATTGTAAGCCATAAGTACGATAGTCCAGAAATCGCTTGGTGTTTTGGTGTTTCATATTTATTGAAATATTGGAATACTGTATTTTGAATCTACTTTCTCCCTCGCTCTCTCCCTATCTCTGTCACGTTTCTGTTCTCTTTCCTAATTCAAATGTATTTAAAATCAGCAGTCATTTGTTTTAATGTTTCTCCAGTGTTTTCAATGATTTTTCTCATTATTATTTGTCATTAACCTCATCAAATACATGACGTCATTATTCAAATATTATCAATAACTCGCTATATTCGACGTTTGTCCGATTTTATTACCAAAACAATATTTATCAGTTGGAAATCTTTGTATCATACTCGTAAGTCCTGAGTCTTCGTTAAGAAGCGATCTCAAAGATAAAAAGAGCTGTATAAGAAATACACATTTTCAATCTTTTATCTGAGCCCTTCAGAGATTAAGCGCTTTGATGAACATTATACGCTATTTTGAATCATTCAATATCAAATATAGACAAGAAATAAACGAATCTCCCGATAAAATGGATGTAATTATAAATATCAAATCGTTAATCCGTCCCGTGCATGCAAATTAAATAGTAGAAAGCGAATACGAGATGTGTATGACACTGCAGGGACGTATTTAAATGTATTTTTTTAAATATAAATTTTGATCTATCTTATCTCGGACAAATCGACGAGAACGCCACTTAAAAGGCGATATGAAGAAGGAGGCGATCCCTAATTACCATAACAATCTGAATGCATAAAGTTAAGATTGTACCAATTAACAGTACGGAGCCTGTTGCTTTATCCGGCGCTGATAGTGGACACGATAAATAAGGCGAAATCTGATAAGTATTTAAATTTGTTTTAATTCTTCGCTTAATCAATTGATATTCTATTGTTTTTGTGTCTTTTGTCATAGAGATTTGATGATTGCGGAGATATTATCGATGAAGATAGTCTTGACTATCTATATATATAAAAATTAATTGCTGTTCGTTATGACAATGAGTATTCCATTAATTTACATTTACAGTGCAAGAAACAAAACCATTGACGTTCTGAAACGTCACGCTGACAGCTGTCAGAAATTACACAGCAAACTTATTGCGGTGGCGCTACTGTCGCGGTTACTTATGCCAGAAGAAAAATAACAAAAACCGACAAGGATTATGACATTGACTCAATGTCACACACCGGGTCATATTTGTCACACTAAACACAGCAAACACAATCATCGTCTTACTGTCACTAGAACACAGATGCGATCAAAACCATAGACATTTTGACAGTGACAGCTGTCAAAATCGACATACTCCACACGAGTAACTGTCGCTGGTGTTAGGGGGCATAGACAATATTGCATTTTGTTAGTTTTTCTGCGATCTTCCTCTCGTTCCGTCAACATCTAGTTGGCGGACTGTTCCTTACGTCCAGTGAAGGACACGATGGACCTGATACCCTTCACTGACGTCTGAAAAAAAAATATTAGATATTATTTAAAAAAACCGACTGTCCTGTCGCAGTGACTATATACTTACAACTAGGTTAGTCAACTATAGCGACCAATCGGCACAAGGGGAATACTTTTCCCGTTGGGCTGATTGGTTCCATAGCTGTAAGGTCAATCGGCCCGATGGGAAAATACATTAAAACTGCATAATATCTGGGCTATACTTATGACACTCAAGATAAGAGTACAAATGACACCTGTTTAAAATAATTCAGTCTGTATGCCAAAAGAGTATGATTGAATTCGCTAAAGTAGCGAAGTCAGTGTCCATAGACAACCGCATTGTAGGTTGTCTACCTTTAATAGACAGTGGGGACACACAGAAAGGTCTCACGAGAGCATCAACAATACATACTATTTTCCACCGACAAGTAACAAGGCAATTTTGTACAAATCACACCGCGAATGGGCGCGACTGTACTTCGCATATAACAATAGTGATGTCGATATATTTAGTGACGGTCTGATCTCGTTCAGGAAAAAGTTGTATAAAATTGTAAATATATAACAGTGTAGAAATCAAATGCGACTTTGTAAGCATATATATCTTTAATAGAAGGTATATATATATATATATACCTTCTATTAAAGGTAGACAACCTACAATGCGGTTGTCTATGGACACTGACTTCGCTGCCTTAGCGAATTCAGTCATACTCTTTACTCTACATATATATATTATTTGTATATATATTCTTTAATGTGATTGTGATTTTGGTAATAGCTTTTGTATATATATGTTGTAAATATAAAATATAAATAAATAAATAAACACGAAACACGTCAATGTATTTCGTAAATACCACTTCCTACACGTCCCCTCGCCCATCACCCTCCTGCCCTACCCGCGTATAAGTCGGGTAAAAAAACTGAAAAACCTCACCTTCTTCTTAGCCCCGTTCAGATAGTCTTTATACATATCCGAACGTAAGTATCTCGAGTAGCTGTCCGACTTCATGAGATGGTACACGTGGGCCTGGGAACAACATAACTCATCTTAAGGTCCGATTCAGATCACCAAAGGAACGGTTTCGATTGATTTAGCACAGTTCTGATAAATTTAATCAAAAGTCGATATGCATCATCATTTAGGATGACTTTTTTGTATGGTATAATTCAATTATCTTATAAAGCTATATAACATCACGCCACGTGTAACAGGAGCGGAGCAGTCAGCTCAATTCCAACAAACTCTCTAGCTTTATATCAGTATAGATAAATAATGCATATGACATTATTTTTTTAGACTTGACCTTTATAATTTTGTCATCACTTCCGATTCGGGTTCCGATTCGAGTTCCGATTTACTATATATGCTCAATTCGATTCCGATATAACACTTCCGTTACACCACTGATAATAATGACACTCTTGCCATGAATACGAATGACACCTTACTTGCTATTTTTTTTTTAAATATCAGATTTTTTTTTATTTACTGACATATTTCATACCAAACTCTAATCTTGTAATTCGATCGTCGGGATTCGAACCCACGACCGATCGCTAGCACACTTAATTTGACTACTGACACTATTTTCGGTTACAAATGAATTGTATATTGTTGTACACACTCACAACGAACTTTACCCTACTAGGAAGTAGGGCAACGTGTACAACTGACCTGCGCTTGGTCGAAACAGTATCTGTCCGCTTTCCCCGACTCCACCTTCACTCGCGTCAACTCTCTGAAAACCACAGACAATTAACCATTACAAAACAAAATACATTTTACACAAGTTAAGTTTCAGTATATACCAAAAAGATGGCGCTGTTAAAACAATTCTATATCAAACTTCTAGAACCGTCCAGAAACTCCCGCAAAGTTCCAGTACATCTTACAAGCATCCAGAACCTTCTAGAAACATCGAGAAACGTCCAAAGAAAGCCATAAAACTTTTAGGGACTTCCATAACCTTCCATAAACATGCTGACCCTTCCAAACCTCTTGTAAACACCAGAAACGTTCAAAAAAACTTCCAGAAGTTTCCAGCTGTCTGGTAATTTTATTATTAATTCACTATATTCTAGACCTTTATTTAAAACCAACTCACCGGCTGGCAGCGTCAATGTTGACGGGCGAGGGCGCGTCGGCCGCCAGGAACTCCTTCCATATGTCCTTGGCGCGCGACGCCACGCGCCGGATGGGCAGCGACTTCAACTCTTGCACGGCCAACCAGAACCTGGATGTGACCATCATCAGCTATACGTCTCCGAGAAGCTCCCGGCCTACCCCACTATTAGTGACAAGGTCATAATGGAACCCACCAGCCCTGTGCGTGTTAGTTGACTGAAAATACACTGAAACTGACCGAATGGTGTCATTATGGCATTAATGTGTGACTTGGTGACAAACATTGAAATTAGAGGTCTATTGTCCTAGGGCGGGGAGGTCACGCCCCGGGCGTTACACACAAAGGGCGAATTCTCCACTAAATTAAAAAAAATCCTTATAAATGATGTGTGCAATATATTTTAAAATTGAATACCAGCGTTATATCCACAAATGAAATTCACTGATCTAGCATGAGTGGGGGGAGGGGATAAAGGTAACCCCCTTTTCGGAAACACCTTTTATCAGCTAGTTTTACATATACCATAAATGTATTCAATACAAAAAAACTGTCTCCATTTTAAATTATTTCACGCATTTCGACTTCCGATTCAGCTTCCGATTCCCAATCGGAAACAAAATGAATAGGGAAAAATCCGTTTTTTTTTGTAAATAGAATCGGACCAATGTAATGTCCGTACAGACCCCTTAGGGGGCTCAAGTTGCACTTACTTGAGATTCTCTCCGCTGAACTCTTTAGACAGGAACTTGGCGAAGTGGTCCCTGCCCGCCGAGTCCTGCAGGAGCTCGCGTAACCCGAACGCCCAGCGCCGCACACGACGCGACGGCAGGGGGTCCTTACTGGAATGTTTCATTCCAGTGCAATGAGTTATTATTATTATTCTGTTATATACATACCACGAAATTCGAATAGAAATCAAATATAATTAACCTTAATACCTTAATATGTGAATTTAAAGACTGAAGTCGCATAGGGAGGACCGCATACTGAATGCATTAGGTCTATATTCAGCAGTGGACGGACGGAGGCTGATGATGGTGATGACGAGGACAAATAATGACGATTTGTTAATTCTTAAACTTCAGCATTTATAAAACTAGCCACATACCACAGTTTCTCCTGGTCCCATAGCTCGGTGGTGTCATTGATCCATGGGTTGGGACACTCCGGCGGTGTCAGGAACGGGTCGTACTCCGCGTACTGTTCACAGAATGATATAAACCTGAAAAAGAAATGGGACACAGTGAAGTCGCTGATAGCACAATGGTTAAAGATATGGATTATCATTAAGCGGTCGTGTGTTCGAATCCATTCGACTATTATATATCCTAACAAGCTTAGAGCTTAGTTGCTAAAAGAAATATTCTCTCTTAATGAAATAGGGAATGTTACTGACGCCTTACTATGTTGAGGGGTCTATAAGACCCCATAGACAAATATGAATCTGGAACCTGGAGAAAATTTAATTGAATCGGGGGGTCTTACTGACCCCTTACTAGTCTGCTTCGTCTATTAGACCCCATAGACAAATGTGAATCTGGAATCTGGAAAAAATTCATTGAAATAGGGTGTCTAACTTACTGGGGTTTGGGGCTCATACCTATAGATAATAATATTGACAGCATTGTTTAAATATAAGCAGGTTTTAATTGAAATTGAACATTGTGTTAGGATATCGAACCGACGACCGTCAGATCAGCAGTCCGGACACCAACCATTACACTATTTTGAGTTATAACATGTCATCAGTACTCACATGTCGGCAACTTTACTGACGCGGACGTTCCTCCTCTCCAGCCTGGCCTTCAGCACCGCCACCTGCCGGCGCGCGGCCTCCACCTGCTGCTCTATGTCTTGTTCAACAGAACACTCCGCCTGCTCTATGACCGCTGACGTCTCGCCTAAGAAAATATCAGTCAAAACAATGAAACAAATAAATTTCTTTCTACAGCGACCCCCTAAAATGGTAGATGGACCCCCTGGGCTGAGATACAAAGATATAGTCTAGATTACGGAGGTCGAATCCCGATTGTCCAAAGGTCGAAACTTCCGATTACTTGTACTCTCTCCGTTCGGTTAAAATGAATCGGAAGTTATATCGAAAGTCGATATGCGGCTTATATGTAAAAATAACAGAAAACTTATGTTTGGAATAGAAAAATATTACGTCGAATAGACCAATTATCTAATAAGGCTTTATAACATCACGCTATATGCAATAGGAGCGGAGCATTCAGCTCAGTTTAAACAAACTCTTCATCTTGCTAACAGCTTAATTGATAAAGTGTATGACATTATTTTATTAGGCTTCCTCTATCAATTTAATGTAACTTCCAATTCGGGTTCCGATTCGATTTAACACTCCCGTTACATCCCTGATACAAGCCGACATTTTTAAATTGTACACAAGTAAGTTTGGGTTCTTTCTACTTCTTAAACATTATTAAAACTGTTACCATTTTCTTTGGCCGCATTGTTCTCGGCATTCTTCTGTATTTCCTCTTCGCTTTCTTGGGGGTTCGTGATGGTCACGATCGGATTACTCTACAAGAATATTAAACCTTCAATCTTTTTGCTTACAATGGGACACACAGAATCACCAAAAAAGTCTTTGAAACGATTTAATATAACTCAAGTATTCAACCAGAATCGGCACCGAAGAGTATCTAACTAGAATGTAGTCGGCACCGAAGAGTATCTAACTAGAATGTAGTCGGCGCCGAAGAGTATCTAACTAGAATGTAGTCGGCACCGAAGAGTATCTAAC
>JAODUI010000010.1:4085857-4104421 GCA_027563995.1 Papilio gigon | reverse complement strand
ATCGCCGTGGCGATCTTTGGGGGAGGTCTACGCTCAGCAGTGGGCGACATATGGCTGATATGATGATCATGATGATGGTCCCCGCAAGCTGTAGCTAGAATGGCCTTTACACAAGACAGTCGAGCTCAGTTCCATTCTCTCTTAGTTATTCCTAATAAGAAAATAAGACTGTAAGTTAACTGTCAGAGAAAAGATGTCTCCTCCCCTGCACATTTTTTTTACTTATTTGCGTACACCTGTATCACTTGGAACAGTAAATGAAATAGTATTTTGTTACAAAAGTTTTTTTTAAATTAATTTATTAATATTTCTTTAACCTATTCAACTAAGGTCTAAGTTTGTACTAAGGTACGGTCCACAATAGTCGAATGGTGGAAATCGCACTCTCAACCACGAGATCAGAAATCCGAACCCTCAATGGCTATACTATGCTAGGCTATGATGGCTTTTACGTGGAGTTTGTAAACAGTAAAATAAGATTTTAATTCAATAATGTTTTATAAATTAACACAATATTTACATTTACGCAATAAAATAAAATTATTTATAACCCTTATAACTGACATTGGTTATAGTTCACTCATCCTGATGAAGAACTACTTCGGGTCCGAAACTAGTCGGTACCGACACCGATCTACACGTGAGTTAAGTCGTTTACGTTAGTAGTTCAACTGACACTGGGATAATATTTCAGTTGTTCGTTTCTTTGTTGACGTTTTTCAATAGTAAATTAATCAATCTTTTCTGTATGCGTCTTGAATCATTTATATTGTTAATAGTCTGTCTTATTTCTGAATCGTTTGTTTTTATTTCATCAATTAATAACATAGTCTTAATCTTAAATAGTCTAATTTGTTCGTCGGTCATCGTTTCTAGCTCAGGCATGAGACTTAACAAAAAGAAACGTAATGCGCTGCCGTTGGTCTTGTTTGAATTGGTTGTGACTAAGTTTGGCCTTTTATTTCTTTTGTCCATCTGTTTGGAGAGACCTGGTGTGTAGTGCTTACGTCTTCGCTGTACTGTCTTTTCTCTCGGTATTATACTTTCAGGATTAACAGATTCCGCGATGAACACTGGTATTTCTTTGTTTCCCTCATCATCAGATTGTGCTTCGAGAATTTCCTCCGGTTCCATTTTAACGATTATATCACTTGTGTTGTTATTCTTAAGTGAATCATTTAATTGTACTTCGTCGAGATATTCTAAATTATTAATCGATTTCATAAATGGCAATATAAATTGCAGATAAGCGGTTAAATAGTAAGGTTTTTTGTATCTAGTTGTAGGTTTTAAACTCCTTAAAAACGAACATCGGATATTTCTCCATTTTTCTTTGCAGTCGCTTACTAAAAAAGAAAAAATAGTTAACACAAAGCTTAACCTTTATTGGAACGCAATGTGTACAGTGCTGCCATCTAGTGATGAAATAATGTACATTTATTTTAAATGCAGCATCACTATTACGCTACTGTACTATCAACAAAATCGAATACTTTAATCAAAACAATCTTTTAATAACAGAATTATTTTTCGTTACAGCAAATGTTACATAATCTTACATTACAAATAGAGAATATAACATATTTAACTGTACAAACTTAATTCTACTACTAAATACGCGTTGTGAGTTTTATATAGAAGTGCATATAGCCAGTTATGCTTTGATCATGTACCTGTCAGGCTGTTGTTGTCTGCAACTTGCACCCATGCTTCTTCAGTTAGGTCCTTGCGGTTGTATTCCGGCAAATAGCTATTGTAGAGACACGGATATTTCTCTATTTCCTGGACCAGAGCAATTTCGGCTGACATCGCGTATACGAACATAACACGGAACTTGCGTTGTTTTTACGCCGCATGCGAGGCGGTTACTGACGGGAGAATGTTGTAATCGTGTCGCGCCGCGCCCTCCCCGCGCCGCGTCTGCCCCGCGCCGGCCCCGCGCCAACCCCGCGCGCTCCCCGCTCGTGTCCTATGACGCCGGTTCTGGCTCCGCTGAGTCGCGCCGCGCCGTACCTGCTGCTCCCCAGCGTCGCATTCTCCTCGCGCTGTTGTTTTAGCCGCGTCATTGATTTACTTCAACTTGTAATTTTTAATAGAAAACGTTTAACTATCATCGTTATATTATCGTGTCCTGCGTACAATGGGTAGGTATATAGGTATAGTATGTACTAGTCTCCCATACATATATCAGCCGATGTATCGTCGCTTGTTTTTGTATGATAAAGTCTAAAAGTTTATTTCTTTTGCCAGCAATAATAACGGCAACATTAAGCACAGGCCCAGAAGGACGGAGCGCCGCGTGGCGTCGGCTAGCGGCTTTAATTGCGGTGAATCGCGTCCGATCTAATTTTCTGTCTCGGATCGAGGTCAAGGGTTGTCAGCTGGTGGTTTAATGATGGCAACAACAGTATTTGCAAACATCCCTTGATTTGTGGACCTTTGAAGCACACGATTGTAATTTATATGAATACTTGCGACTGGTGTAAAAAAAAAACAAATTGTGGTAATCTTTAGCTTTAGGTAGACACAAAATGATGTATGTGAGATTGAAAGTGGATGTGGTTATAAAAGACGAGAAAGACCGAAAAAGGTGTGGATGGATTGTGTGAAAAAGGACATGCATAGGAAGTGTGTGAGATTAATATGACGGCTGACAGAGATGTATGGAAGAGTAGTACCTACTGTGCCGACCCTCCGTAGGGCAAAAAGCAGGTTGACAATGATGAGCTAGATAGACAAAGTAATATGAATTATTGTAATATCAATAGTTTCGTTAAAATTGCTCTCATGTCATTTAAATGCACTAAACCACTAGAGTCATTTATTCTCCTCCAGCCACTCGTAGCATAGTTCGGGTCGTAAAACTTATAAATTAGACGACTGCAGAATCCTGATAGGAGCCGTTTAATAAATCGCTCCATTGGGTAGAATTAACTTCGGCGTCGGATATAATGTTACTGTAACCGTAAAGGGAATGTAAAGTACACGTAAGTATATCTCTCTCGGAGATCTTTTCATCATCATCATCAACATCATCATCAGCCCTTGTCTGCCCACTGTTGGATATGGGCCTTTCCCAATGCATTCCATAGTATGCTAATATGCAATATGATCTTTCTATAATCAAGCAAAAAGAGAAAAAACTGTACCGACCAATTTGTTAACGGATACCAATAGATGGCGTTGTTTCTAATGAATACGATATAGATCAGTTATCGAGAAAAAGCTTACGGTAGACAGAAATTTTATTTATATGTCAACAAGTTAAACAATATTTTAACATGATTTTTTTTAACATACAAAGCCTTGTATGTATCTTGTCTATTATATTTTGTTTTGCTTTTGTATCGTGTACGTAATAGCTAATGATATGCCGTACTGAAATGCCAGGA
Organism: Papilio gigon; assembly: GCA_027563995.1. Classification (NCBI taxonomy): domain Eukaryota; kingdom Metazoa; phylum Arthropoda; class Insecta; order Lepidoptera; family Papilionidae; genus Papilio; species Papilio gigon. The sequence goes on along the minus strand of JAODUI010000010.1, from coordinate 4,101,029 downwards.
GTCACGTATATTTACGGGTGCGGAAAAATTTATATTCGTGCGGCGCGTTTAGGGTTAATGTCCCAGGAGGCATTACAGGCACGTCAAGTATTGTAGGAATGAATATTATAATTTTACTTCTTTCTTTTTTTAATTTAATATTCTAATACTACGTAACTACTAACACGTTCTATGTTTTTATCTGATTAAGGCATTGGAAAATATAAATTTGATGGTCCCATTCTATCCGTCAGATGTGATGTCCATTTAAATTATAACTTAATTTTTCAAATAATAAAATATTGCACTGTTCGTTATACATTTTGGTCGTGATATTAGAAAAAAATGACAAATACAATCATATTGGTAAGAGCGCCATCTATTGTTGTCAGAAATCAAAAATGTTTATACTTTCCCTTTAGAGTCACAGTGCAAACTTACTCCTTATAAGTATTTGACTACGAAAAAAAAACCGATTGCTATAATAAGTACAATATGTGAAGTGGTGTAGGTAAGTGACGTATACGGCTAGTAAGTAATAAACGCCTCAAGGGTATACAACCCTTTTAATATTAGAGTAGATAACTCCGGTAGCTAAAGTACAATTGGAGCCCTTCACGATGTTCCACATTTAGCTATGGACGTTTCAACAGTTCGTACGCGACGACGTAAACGATAATCAATAGGACGCAGCTTCAAATTGTGTCTGTATGAAAAAAAAAGTCTACAGATAGTGCAGGACTAATCACTGCTACTTAATCGGTATTTTTAAAGAGCGTAGTTTGTCCCGTTGCCGGGAACAAAGCAATCCTACCGTAAGTGGCACACCACGAAGGGCCTTGATTGTTCATTGTTTTTACTACATACATGTCAGCATTACCTTACATTTTAAATTGTGTAAAACATTTTTTATTCAATAAAATACAACTAGAAATTACTTTCAAGTTTAAAAGCGGTCGGTTGCAGAACGTATAACTACTTGAGTGATCAAGAGAGCTTCGTATCGAAGGAGCCTTAGAAATGAGTCTCTTACCATCGACGTACCGCGCGTACAAAGAAGTATTGAATCGACCTTAAACAAATTTACTCAACCGATATACAGGGCTAACAGCAGATTCATTAATATGGTTGGTTTACTTACAGTACATTTCTTTCCTAATATTTTCTTTTGGTGATTAAATTATAACAAGTTCCCATCAATATTTTACTCTCGTTCATTCATCAGCTCACTATAGTCACTCCGAGGGGATCAGAGCTTACCCTATTAAGGGTGATGAGGCCATAGTCAACCACGCTGGCCCAATGTGCGTTAGTTGACTTCACACATATCTTTTAACTTCTTCGCCGATATGTGCAGATTGCACCACGATGGTTTCCTTCACCGTAAAAGCTTCGGATAATGTACATATGCAATTCGAAAATGGAAAATACATTGGTACATAGCTGGGATCGAACCTGGACAATGTCTAGTACGGTCCGGCCCGGTCTAACGCTTAACAACAGCGCCACCGACGCTAGCAAATATTCAAAAATACTGTAGTATACAAACTTTAATAAAATTGCAGAGGAAATGATTGTCATTGTGTATTTTAACATTTTGTGTCAGTTCATTTTTAATATTATCAGTAATGAATTTATATTGCTTATTCTGATTTCTATTGGGTATGAACTATTAAACATTTTAAGGTCATAACATAATATGAGAAGAGATGAATATATGAAAAGAGATAGAACAAATGTTTGTGCTATTTATCAAAAAAATAACCCAAGTGTTCCTTTTCGTTTCAATTAATTGAGCGATATTTTTTATCAAAAATAAAATATTTACCAAGAAAATCACTGGCCAATAGTGTTCTTAACGTAAGCTATATTGGTTTAAGTGTCGAATAGAGCTTGTGTGTCAACAATGACCTACTGGATTTGTTAGCATAGGCTCTGCCCTCCCCCGGCCCCTCCGCCGCCCCACTAGCTGTCACTCCACAGAGAGACCACGACAGGTTCACAAACACGATCGAAATTTGCAATTCCGTGACGTAACGCGCTGTTAGAATCGGTTATTGGCATAAGTTACAACTATTGAAATGTTAAACACATAGCCACTGTACACTGAATCAGCGTGCTTCGCTGTGAAACGAGGTCTAAATCATCCCTAATGCAACTTCCCTGTGGTGCGGCAAGGAAAAACGTGTACTTCTCTGAGGTGCGAAGGGCATAACTTTGTTATAGGAGGTGGGGTCTAATGGACCGCGTGCCGCACTAACGTTTCGTCACGGAGCGGGATGATAGCACCTCGTACCGCAGGGATAAAAAGTACGCAAAAATTGATGCCGCAGCGAACTAAAACACAGAGCGAAAACTACCGAACTCGTTATAAAGGAAATTTCACAAATTGATTCGCTTTTGTTTCACTTATCTACGTTCAGTCACGTGTATAAGATGTGAGAATTTTGAAATAAATAGAGTTATATTTTTTCATTATTTTGAGAAAAGGGAATACAAAAAAAAACATTTTCAAAGTACATGGCCAAACTACACGGCAGTTTGATGGCAACTCGTTAACTACTAAACTTAATTAATTATCTACAAGGTGCTTTAACTTGTTTTTTAAATGTGCTTCAGAGGTAATAGTACCTTGGTCATCATCAACCATTTTCCTTATAGTCGGTACAGTATGTACCCTTCCATACATCTCTATCAGCCGTCATATCTGAACTCACACACTTCCTATTCCTATCCTCTTTCACGCAATCCATCCACACCTTCTTCGTTCCTCCACACTACAAAATAATACTTATTTGGTATGATTAAATCAAATGAATACGTCAAAGGATATATAAACTACGATTGGTACAAGATCATCAGACAGTACATTGTATCCAAGTTACTTCGACATTGTAACTTGAATACAAAGCAATTATAATGAGAGCTTCGCGAACTACTGTACTGTATGTCGGCTTCGTTTATATTGCGTTACGCTTGCCTTAATGAATACGGCAGGAACAGGCGTACACTAATGGAAACAAACATTATTTGACTAAAACGTAAATTCAAGGTGCTGGAACAGATACACGAACTTTCGTAGACCTTTATCAAAAATTTACTACATTCCGTGAAACCCCTTTGTATTAGTATAACCAACTGAATCGTCATTACTTGCTGTCGTGTATAACCCGTCAGGTCTTTTTCATACCCAAGGGACTTTAACACTATGGGAATAGTCGGAGTAATTAAAACTTGATGTGTTAGCAATTATCTCGTATTTTTTTGGTGACTTTCAGGTAAATTTATTATTGAAAAGCGGCATTAATTATATTGTTAAATGCTATGAAATTCGGTATTAATATAAACTTTGAATCTAAAGATTTATCTTTACAAGAATCTAACAATGAAATATCATTTCAAGATACGGTTTTATTTAAGTTTTTTAAGTTTAATTTAGTTTTCAAATAAGAACCGTCAAAAAAACGTAATTCCGAAGCAGAAGGATTCACAGTTGATGTATAATATGAATGTGTCGTGCAGTTAACCTTTACTCGGCGGTAATAGTTTCAAACAGTTCGTTGCTTTCAAACCTTGTTTAGAAGCCATTAGCGGTTAATAGAGTTAGTGTGCCGTTCTTGGAACGCGTTCTTAACTAAATAACTGCTGATGCAATTTTCATATTTACTAGATACAGTTTTATAAAGATTCAATAAAGAAATATAGTTTATTATCTTCTTTTATTATGGAATTTTCTTTAATTTAATCAAACACTAAGGAAGGCATTTTGGAAAGTCTATATCCAGTAATAATTGATAATTAAAGAGATTATATTTCTATTATTCGACTATTTTATTTTGTTTATTTCATATTGTATGATATAAAAAGTTTATTAAATAAAGTTATTTTATCATCAATGTACCTTTATTTTTAATAGCCTATTTTAACTCTAATAAAGTGAAAACCTTGTTACGTAGTGAAAGGATTTTTAAAGCGATTTTTTATCATCCTCGGTTCCTTTATTACCTGATTGACCCTTTTAACGTTAGGTTATTTGATGTGGAAGGTTGAGGGCTCTGTAATGGGAACCTTTTTATGAACAATTTATCGTCTGCAAATTGATTAATTGGACAAGATATACACTATCTCTTCCACTTCCTTTTTTTGCCTTGAATTTTGGCGTAATTCAAAAATATTTTATATTTAATGTAAAACCCGAAATAACACAATTTGTCTTCATGTTTTTGGTAGGTAGAAGAGCGTATTAAATCAGTTACACACTTTCAGTCTTAACAGAAACGGACTTGAAAGTATTGGCATATAGTCAAGTAAAGTGTACACTTAAAATAAATTTAACTTTATCCTTGCAATTAAAGTCCTTTATTTCTTTAATATATCTATGTACTATAATCGACATACCAACATACATGTATACGTAATAAATACAGCTCAAGCTACGCTCGCCGAGGACAACCGAACCCAATCACTCGAGGTAACGAGCCTGTCAATCTTAGTTTCAGCGTGTGACAATGTATTAACACCTCCACAAATAATTTGTTTTAATATCAAATTACATTGAAATATACCGTTCCTCTCAGAGCAGTCATGGTCAAGAGTAGGAGATCATCCTTAACTTAGTAATTAATTAATTACTCTGAGTGCAGTAATTAGACATTTAATAGAGAATGTTGTTAACCATATCCTACCATAAGCCTAGAGTTTAGTTGGGTTATAAGAAATATTAGTAAATCAACAAAAATCTGCTGATATATTAATGAAAAAAATCAACTTAAAGGCTTTATTATCTAGATTAAGATTACAGGGGATTACAGGGTATTGTTCAGTTATTAAAACTTCAAGCAGGCTGGCGTGCCAGCACTGTTGACAGGTTCAAAACTATGCCATCTTGGAGGTTTAGACGCGAATGCTAGTTTTTCTAAATTATTCGATTTGTCATTAAAAACTATCTGTTCAGTGTCATTGTCTCGTATAAAAACGTAATACCATACTATAAATCAGCTATACGCTATGCTCTGACATGACCCAATTCAATTGTTCACGATACAAGCTTCTCTTCGAATAGTATCAACGGAACTGGATTACTGAAGGATAAAGCTTGAGTCAATTTCTCAGTTGCATGATGCGATTTAATAACTTCACGAGCCACAATACTTTCGGCTTTATTTACTTCAGTTTGTATTACGATATGACCAACCCATACTGGGCCAGCGTGGTATACTATGGCCTAATGATCCTTAAAAAAATAGGGTAGGCTCAGAGCGCATATGTGGAGATGTACAGTGAATGATGAAATTTCTCACTCAGATGATGAACGTTAGTATAGATACCCCCTAATATAGGTTAGGCTCTGAGCCCTTCATTAGAGACGTATAGCGAGATGATTAAAGTTATTTCTAAAAACTACAAACCATCTTAATCTATATTTATACTATTTTATAAACTGTAAACTTTTGTAACTTTGTTATTTAGGATCTCAGTGACCAAGGCACAGATTTGAACAATTCTTTTTATGGACAAAATCCTTATATTTATCAAAGATTTTAGGTTATATATTATCGTGCTATTAATGCATGTGTTTTTACATTAGTAAATTATTCATTAAATAATTCGACCGTATGTAATATACTGTGGAATTGTAGTTATTGATGAAAGGTTAACTAGGGAATTCCCAGCCGTCGTTAAGTCACGTATGTGTTTACATTCACTTAGGATATGCTCCACAAAAGCCTATCTTAATTACAAATTTCGCTTTATGAAGCGAACCTCATTTAAGATAGATGATGTTGATATAATAAGAGTTTAGAGAAGATGAAGATAATGGATGCTGGAGTACGCCTACATTTAATACGAGAACTACTTAGTAACAGAGTATATTGCTTCATTTGCATACTGGATCAATTTATATCAAGATACGTGAACACCCGTTATTAAATTATATGTGAGGTTACCTACGAATACGTATGTCTATATGAAAATATCATTGACTAAACTAACTACTTTTACGTTCTATTTTCATACTAATTTAGTCATTAGTAATAAGTACTAATGCCTACTATACTTGTATTTTACTAGCGTCTAGTAATACTGTGGAAGGCATTGGGGAAGGCCTATGTCCAACAGTGGACAGAAGCTGATGATGATGACTGATTTATAAGAACTGGTTATTGTTTACGAGTTCGTCAACGGTGGAAAGGATAGTATAAAAAAATACCTACATGTCCAGTAAAAGTCCTTTGATATTGGTTCAATAGTTTCGAAGATTACCTTGAACAAACGCCGACTTGCGGTCAGACGAAACAAGTTTTTTTTTAATTGCATACATACACTGGAGTGGAGGCCACGGTTGGGGACTAGGAGTGTGGGTCGTCCTCCCTCAAGGTGGACCGACGACTTAGTGCGGACGGTAGGAAGTCGTTGGATGTGGAAGGCGGTGGACCGCATACTGTGGAAGGCATTGGGGAAGGCCTATGTCCAACAGTGGGCAGACAAGGGCTGTTGATGATGATGATGATGAATTGTCCCAAGGATTCGTTCTAAATTGCATTTGAAAGATACTTTGAAAAAAAAAGAAACATCACAAGCCGTTATCATTGCTGGATGAGTCTTCTTAAAATTTTATGACTTACTGTCTATGATTATGGGTCGTGGCCACATCTAGTAACATTTAATTGTACGCAGTAATCCTCTGCATTTGCGCCTGCCATTTGCGCTTCGTGGATTGATAATATATTTTTTAATAACATGTGAAATACACAAGAAGTACGTCAATCATTTACACCACACTAGCCGTCGTCCATGACTTCGTCCGCACCTATTAAAAACGACATCGAAGCGTATGCGTTCTTCCAGACCATGTTCTTTATCTGATCCATAAATATACCTACAGATGACGTGTTTCATATAAGTTAGACCTCTAAACGATAGTCGATTTTCGAAAAGTCATTTTGTAATATGACATTCAAAGATATGTGTGAAGTCAATCACCATCATTCGGCCGGCATGGGCCCAATAGGGTAGTCTCAGCCCCTCATGGGAACGTATAGTGATCTGGTGAAGATAATTGTGACAAGAAATTCACACCGACCAAAGGCTCCGGAGGCCATTAGGACGTTTCATTTTAGTGCCCTAATTTAGGTCTATTTATGTTATATATTTATTTTTTGATTGCAAAAGTAATGAAGTAATTGTAATTCCTTGTTCAGGTATCGCGATGACGCATTATGCTGGTCCGACAGGTATGTATCTGTTTTGTTATTTTTTTTTTAATTTCAGCGCTATAGCGCTATTCAGACAATATACCATTGTGATAAATTTCAATAACATCGGTTCAGCCGATTTGGACATATCTGATAATAAATATCTATTAATTTTAAATATAATATTTACAGTACACTAACTACTTGCATGTCTTTTTAATTTTATATAGTAATAATTGTGTATTTATGTATGGCAATCTCCGATCGAGTTTCATGCAAATTGTATGCAAATCGAAGCCGAGTATAAACTATGCCGAAATTAATGCAAACAAGCGAACTGACCACTTACGTAATATTTTAATCGCATCGACCGTGTACAAATATTTGCTGAACGACCCGCGTAATCCTAGCGATCTCTTGCACGTGAATTTAAAGGAAATTTATTTGTTTATAAATAACTAATATAGCTCAATAGTTAGATGTTACCGACGGTCTCGATTTCGAATTTCGATTAATGATTTTATTAAATATATCTAGTATATTCGAAAATTGCTGTCATTTCCATCGGGTAATTTCAGATGGTTGGTCATTATTGTAACAGAATTAATTAGAAAAATAATAAATGATTTTACATAAACAAAAGCATACAGTTAATATAAATATTATTTTAAAAGAAATAATTGTTTGGTTAATGTATTGAATTACATTAGTAACTCGATTATGACAGAGTTTTTTTTAAATTAAAAATTGTTTGACATAAAATATAAAAAAAAAATAATGACACAATTGTTCAACCCTATTTAGCGGGTCGAAGCGGTCAAGCGGAGGGCCGATGTTTGATGTTAGGGCTACCACGAATTATGCGTATCTGATAGCGCGGCGGACCACAATTACGGGAGATTTGGGTCCGGAGACCGTCGCCTTGCCGTATTCATTGTTGTTTAATTGTTTTTATGGCTTTATTGCGGTCATGTTTCATATTTACTTGTGTACAAGTTAAGCTTTATTTAACTTCAAATATTTCGTACTCAGAATATCCCAATGAGACTTTGAACCTGACTTTGTCCTGTACTTTAAAATATATCGTTTAAGTAAAATTTAATTTCTAAGTCACAAAAATGTGCTTTGAATTTTTGAGATGTTTACAAAGTTACACAGAATCATGACGTCTATTAAATCCTTAAGGTTTGATTAAATTCAATCTATTAATATTAATGAAATAAATACATAGTCATTTATTTTTTTATTCATTCACGTACGAAAATGTGGTGCGGTATGAAGCTACAAATATCATCGTCAACTCATATTCGGCGAGCATGTTTCGTCCGGTGAGATAGAGCCATAAAAACAATTAAACGGCACTGACAACAAGCCGGTGCTTATTACAACGCGCCGCGCGGTGTTTGCGCAATTTTGTTACCGTCATCGACAGATTGTGAACTTTGTTAATTTGTAATCGGTCCAAGCAAAACATATGTACGAAAATTGTGACTTGCTTAGTAACAATTTATCATTTAATGTGACATTTTATGTTCATATCGTAACTATTAAATTTCATGTCTAGATTTACACCAATGCTGCCTAGATGGCGTTATTAGATTTATGTCATAAATCATATCACGATTTGATTTTGTTCATGTGAATCGATAAGGGATTTTATGCTTTAATCTAAGTGCTGAGGTATCCTTTTTGCGTGACTCTGTCGCTGCCGCCGACACAAATTATAATTTTACTATTGGATTTTAATTTATATTTGAACGATTAATAAATCGTCGAATTTGAAGTCACATATTGTGACTGGTATAGGTAAAGGTCAGCAGGAATATTTAGTTCAATTAACAGTTCACAATGTACTTAGCCAAATTACAAATATACTTATTACACCGTCGGCGACGTACAGTTCGAGTTAAGCGGTCTTGAACTGTTTGAGTTGGGTAAACATCGCAACGGTTTATAAGAACATTCTTATTTACGTTAATGACAATTGTTATTAACAAAAGATGTGCGTATTCGAATTCGATTTGTTCTAATGACGGTATAAATTTTATTATTTTAATAATAAAATTGATATCGTAGTATATTAAGCATATCCCAGTATTAAAACTGAAATTTACTAAAATTAACTTTTTGAGATTACAACTAAAGTCATCAGCCTTTGTCTGAACACTGCTGGACATAGGACTTCCCTAATGCCTTCCACAGAATGCGGTCCTCCTTCCGTATCCAACGACTCCCCTAAGATTTTTCCGAAATCTTTCCCTAAGAAGAATTACCTATAATTTTTTATTGTATTCCGTTATTTATCTCATAAACTAAATGTGAATTGATTGACTTAACTTGGTTATGTTTAAATAACTGTTGAAAGCGTGGGAATTACAAACGCTACGGGATGTGTTTTGTTTAACTTATTTTTAGAGACGTAAAAGTTCTTAATGTAATGCAATAAGAGTTATATTTGTTTGATCTGGTTTGGATAATATATTTAATTTTAGGTTATAATTTTGTCTGTCATTTATCATATTTGAAAGCGTAATAAAAATAAGCTATACGAGACGAAGAATAGGTGGGTTGTGTGAAAAAAAGGTGTATGCAGATATCAAGACTGGTAGAGTATATAAGAGTAATGTCCACACATCATATTTCTGGGAACATTATCATTTCTAAATACCTTATATCGGACCGCCAATAGTCTAATGGTTTCCTATCCCGTCGACTTTGAATCACGCCATTCAACTTGTAAACCATATCCAAGCACTATTCTAGAGCTCAGTTGGAGTGGGTAAAACAAATATTAGTTAATCAACAAAAATTTGCTAATGTTTTTATAAAAAATAAAACTGTAAAAATAATGACTAAAAATCGTGTTGGCGACGATCAAATACCCGCCTGTGTTCCATCGTTAAGTACCTACACTTATTTGCATTTCATCGACCTGTATTTTTAAAAATCGATCGGTCCCCTGCGTAGTTTCGTTGCCCAAATGATTTTTACATAAAATCTTTTTAGTCATTTTTTCTTTTTTCCTGGTAAAAGTGCGCGTATGCAGCCTGTAGTTAACTTAAACGTCCCAAACTGGCCGCAATTTGTGCAGACCTGAGTAAGCTATAAATCAAGCTAAATTATTTTTTCATTACACATCCGCCGCAGCCAGTGCAGGGATAATATTCTATTAGTGGTGACGTGATGTTTTATTAGTTGATGATAAATTGAGTGTCATTTATTGCGCTCCCAAGAATTCATGTCGAATTTATGATGAACGAAATGAGATTTATTACATTTGTATTTTAAAGTAACCTGGAAAAAAAACTTTGATACATTCTGTAAATTTTTATTAATAGTATATTTAGATCATTTAATAAAACGGTTACATATTTATGTAAGTAAAGAATGCTTTCCCACGTATTTAAAAAGCTTAATGTTTCCTTCAAAATAAGTACATAAAGTTACCAATTAAACGATTTATCTAATAGTGCCATATCTGTAAGATTTATTATTAAAAAAAGTCTATGTGCCATGTCTATAAATTATAAAGTCTCCGTCGCAGTCTTATTACGGCAATATGTCGAGACATTATCAGATGGTAAGAAATTAGCCGGCCGCTTGCTATTGCCCGCTTCGAGCCACTTACAAAATAATAGACCGTGTTTTGGAGAATTCTGTGTCAAGCATTTCTTTTAATATCAAGAGTGGAAAAACCATTTAGAAATCAAGTTAATTAAATAAAAAAAAAGCCTGCCGATAGATCGACCGATGGTCAAGTTTGCGGGGTATCCTTGACGAGTGGCCAAGGACCGATAGTCTTGACCATCTTTGGAGGAGGCCTACGTCCAGCTGTGAACATGTAGCTGATATGATGATGATGATGAAATAAAAAAAGTATACATAATTAACAACGCGATTTAAAGTGTAACATGCCTTGTGAATAGTGACACGAAATTATAAATTTATCTGTTTTTTTCTCTCGAAGAAGGACGGATGGATTGTGTGAAAGTGGTGTGCAAGAAGGGTGTATAGTGTAGAGCACTTACTGTGCCGATCCATAAGGATAAGGGCAGGTTGACGGTTTTTTTTTTTATTTAGAAAGTTCAAAGTTTTTATAAAACTGTTTCTCTAGTAGAAACCAACTGTTAGATAGTAGATATGTTTAAAATGTAACGCCGTAGTTCGTTGCTTTTAACATATTAATACATATTGCGTACAAGAATCACCTGTAACGGTTACTTTAATAGCAAGATTAATCGATAACTCGACATTAATATCGGGTTTTAAGTTGAAATAAGTCATTTTCTAGACCGTGTATTACAATTTACCTGTCACATCTGATGCCTTAGTTTTATGACTTTGAAAATAAATATTTCAACCATGTTTGTAATTAATAAAGTTTTATGTCATGGCCAGTATTAGACTTAATAATATTATACTACGAGTGAAGACTGTAATGCGTTAAAAAAAAATTACAATTCGTTTGAGACGACTGTGCGTGTCAATGACCTTGATCTGTCATAAATCCTAAAAAGAAAGTACAGATTACCAAAAAGTATTATTTTTAAATCTAATATTTCTAATTTCAATTAATTATATTTTTAAATCGTTTATTTTCATAAACTTTTGTTATCTATTTGAGGTCTATGACGTCACAATATGGCGTCGGTACATACCATATTAAAAACGTCGTATAGTCGAGTTAATATTTTAATACGTTTTTGTATTATGCAATTATTAATCTAAAACTTTACACCTTTCCCTAGAGAAACTTGAATCACTATCTAAGGTATACGTCTATAACTCGATAGACCTTATAGAGTCAGTTGTTTTAATATCTTATTTCTTGCGTACTAACCTTCAATTGTTTATATCTTTTAGTGTCTATTGAATATTTATTAGGTGATCATCAGGTTTGTAGGGTCGATTATAAAATGTCGCAAATTGACAATTGTGCGACGTCTGTTCAAAGGCAACGTCCGCATACAATTCAAATAATATAAATAGATAAACAGCTATCGTGGACAGGGTATGCAAAACCAGAGCAATGATTTAATATCTCCCATATACGTGGTATTCAAAAAAGGTCTCCACAAATGTATCTGACATTTTCAATACCCGCAATTCCATGATAGGCTTTAAGATAGATTGCAGGAAGTTATGATAAACATATGCTTACATAGACTGTAACTTAAGAATGCTAGAAATCCGTTTCTAATTTCATAACATTGTTAATACTGTTGATTCAAGTGTTTTAGAACATATGTTTTGATTAGCATACGTTCTGATTTCATTCGTAGCGAAAGCAAAGCGAGCGTATGTCTTTATCAAGGGCAAAGCATCTGCTCAATTGTTGCGCATGTCTAGGCGACCATCACCTCGTTGACCGTGCCGCATGTCTTTTCTCTTATAAAAAAGTCTCAATTAAATTTAGCTTCCAGAACTATAATTCCGATATAGGCTTATGTTGTTCGATTATGAAAGGGAAGTAGGACCCAAAGCTGGACACAGAGTGTTGTATCAAACAGTGTTTTGTTTTAATTCATTCTTGAAATAAATGAATATGCAAAGCTTATAAAACAATAAGCAATAAGTCTTGTAAAGTGTACGAATCCGCAGTCAATACATCTGGATAGTACAGAATCGATGGCAACCAGTTCGAGAGTCAAATGCGTACAAAAAGCATTGCTCTGAAGGAACTGGTGGGAGCGCTCGCGATGCCGGGAATCCGAGCCAGTCAAAAACAAGGAATTTAACAATGGTCGGATAGTATCGGCCGATTTCGTTATTTGTTACCGCCGATCGCCTCTCTCGACGGATACGGAATTAGCTGCACATGTCTACACTCAATACTAAAAGGTATTATAATTTTTTACATTCATTCACACGTCTCCAAGGACTATGCCTCCTCTCACACTATTGTATGTTTCACAAATATCTATCTCTCATTTTATATATGTATGTATATTTATTAAGAATTTCAAATACTTAAGAGTAAGTAGTAAATGCAAACAGGAATCAAGTATATTGTAAATAATGTAAGTCATAAATATTGGAGTTACACAGAAACTATGTTGTAACTTAAATTTTAAGTACAGGTGCTCACGGGGATGTAGCTCAGTGGTAGAGCGTTCGCTTTGCATGTGAAAGGCCCCGGGTTCGATCCCCGGCATCTCCAAGCTTTTTGTTGATGACTTTTTTTTACACGAATTGTAATTATTAAATTTACAATTCTTCTACATTAGGTATTAGTGTTATTTTTATTAATCATTTTTTTTTAAAATTTCAAACCACGAAATGTGAAACCAAATATATTGGAATTGAAATAATGATATCGCGTCTACACTTAAATTGTATAAAGTGACATAGAGACATAGGATCAACGTTTAAATGGAAGTATAGATGTTATGGGACCGAGTACGGCGGGTCAGTAATGACCCTCAGCGCAAGTCGTTAGTGGCTGCAACAATGGACGACATTTGCATCAGCCTCGCTCCGACGTGCAGGGCAGGTGGAAATGTAAAGAGCTGATACAAGCGACGCAGATTATCAAAATAACCTCTCAAGTAATTAAAGAGATTTACACTACCTTAGCAGACTACTATATATCGAAACAGATCAAGTCATTTTTTTTTATTATCCTAATTTTTATTCGTAACATTGTTTAAGGGACATAAAAAAATCTAGCAAAAATATAGCCTATGTTGCTTACTGTTCATGTAGGTTTCTAATTATTTAAGAAATATTTAAATAGGTCTAGTAGTTTTTGAGTTTTTTCATCACACCACATAGCATACATATCTTTTCTTTAATATCAAGTACAGAGTTGTAAGCGAAACATCATCATCATCATCAACAGCCCTTGTCTGCCCACTGTTGGACATAGGCCTTTCCCAATGCTTTCCATAGTAACATTTTATTAAAAATAATAGTACATTTTTGTTAATTTACTAATATTTCTTGTACCAATCAAACTAAACTCTAGGCTTGTGTTAGTTTACAACAGTCGACTGGCAGGGTTCGTACTCTCGACTACGTGATCGAAAATCTGTAACATTTGTGTACACCTGTAAATAATTAGTCATCCTTATTATAAGTTGTTTTTATTTCAACTTTAAATACTGCTCTTTGTAATTCATTGTAAAGCTGCGTGTGCGTTTGAATATTATTTATTTAAAGTAACTTTAGTTGGTTACTTAAAATGTCGAATGTTCATTCTTAGATAGACAATGTCGTCGTGCAGACGGACAGCCGGCCGCGTGTTATTCTTTTAATATTCTATGTAAACTGTAAACAGTAACATGCTGATGAGATTTTATAAGAATTATAACAGTAGGTTTCCATTGTATAATTCGACAATGAAAACCCTGCTTCATATAAATGAGAAGTGATATTGTGTTATTAAATTTTAATAACAATGTAAATGTGAAAGTTTGCATGTATGTTTGTAAGAAGGTACCGAAAAGGTGGTGGTGAGGGTAGAGGCGATTTGGCTGAATTTAGACATAGTATTTGTATTTACCAATATTAATATTTGAAAATTGAACACTGTACTAATTGCCACACTCGAATCGTTAAGTGTTACGTTACCTACCTTGGCGTGGATTAAATATGACAAATCTACACTGACTCCCTTAGCTATCAATGAAAACGTCTTACTTTTTACTGTTATCAATGCCACTGTTCTGATGAATGTTTTTAGCAGGTAGCTCCAAAACGGTTAAATGAGTTTGGATTCAATTCGGCATAGAGATAGACAATGTCCTAATAGCAAAAATTAAGGAAGAATATGTTGGTAATTATTATTCAATAAAATAAACACAATTAGAGAGTCGGTAGCGCAGTTGTTAAGCGCTTCACCGGACCAGACCGTACTCGACATTCTCCAGGTTCGATCCCCGCCATGTACCAATGTGTTTTTTCCATTATCGAATTGCATATGTACATTATATGATGCCCTTAGTGTGAATCGTGATGCAACCGACACATATCGGCGAAGAAATTCAAAGATATAT
>JAODUI010000010.1:4025103-4046155 GCA_027563995.1 Papilio gigon | reverse complement strand
CTAGTTGAAAACTTTACCAATACCCCGCCTTGTGGTCGTGAAATACCGACCGCTATGGCAATTTTTGAACGGCCGTTAAGGCCATAATATATTAACTTAGGAGCGATTAATGAGGCTGAAATCTTAACTAATGAATACATCCTTTTCATCATGTCTAGTTTCTGGCAGAAATGCCTGCCAGGAAGAATAAAAATAAATTGAAGCTATGTTTTCTTTTGCAATCGTTCAAATTCAGTAGATTTACCTTCATTACTAGCGAAATAGTGTTCTAGAAACATTACAATAACAAATTTATGCCGATTTTTTTAAAAGTAGATAAGACATATACTAGAGGACGGCAAGAGAAGTTAGCGTTCGTTCCTGTATAGGGCCCGCAGTTATTTAAGAGGGTGTATTTGTCGCACAACAAATGGGGTACGAGGTGATTCTAGGCGCGGACACGATGCGACCTTTTTTACAGTACCGGTGTAAAAGTATAGAAGTAAAAAAAAATACAGTTTAAAAAAAAAATCTTTATAATTAATAATGTTTATATTGTTCAATCAAATGAATTTGCATTTGAGATTTTTTTTTTCAATAATATATTGCGTGGTGATTTTTTCTATTTATCCGAAAAAAAGCTTTTTTTTTAACATAAGGGGTTGAACGAATGGCTGAAGACCGAGGTGATCGTCGCCTTTTGCCATCATTAATTTCATATGCATTAGTTTTTTTTTAATGACATATTACAAATGCAGCGATCATCCTATTATAGCAAATATTTATTAGCAATAATTAGTCTATTCCTATTGCTGCTTAAAACAGAAAGGCAAAGTACTTATTGTAGAATATTAATAACCAAACGTGTAGTCGAAAAATTTATAAAGTCTGTCCATCCTTTTAGGGTAGGTAGTGAGAGTTTATATTTACTTCTATTATCAGAGATCTTCCCCGGCGGGGCTGGGGCAGGATGAAAAACGACAAGAGTGAAATTAAGTTTCGCAAGTGAAAAATGGTTTCGTTGGACAGAGTCGCTAAACGCTGGTCCCTTGGCTATTACAGTATGTAAAGTGACACGGGGTGACCTTTGCTCTGACCCTTTAAGGGCAGAAAGCTTTGTTTTAAGAATCTGTTTTTCTTTTGTTTAAATTGATATAAACTTGCGTACGTCTTGTACTAAAAAAGGCATGTTTACGATAAATAAATTAAAAATAATTTAAGACTGCGACTTTTTAATAAATTTTTGTTATTTTACTATTTTTTGTAAGGGTTTCATTCTAGATACGATTGAAAAAGCTTGTTTTATATGGTTCACGACAATGGGTGGTATTCGAACTAACGACCGCTAGATCGTTAGTTCCCTGAATCACTCTAGTTAGTTTTTAAGCCTGTGTTAAAGTTTAACAATAGTTCATTTAGATTTTTTCAAAATTGGAATGTTTGTAAAAAAAAAATCAATAACGATGTATTTATCTTATTTTTTTTTAAAAAAATCAATAAATTTAAAAACGAAATAGAATTTAGAAAAGAAAAAATAAATTGTCAAGGAAACAAAACACAACGCAACCTTACACTTTTGATTGTATCTAAAACAATTTGCGTGTAATATATGACTTAATCCAAACCGCTGAGGGTAGCCAACATTTGACGTTTATCGCCATTATACAAACGTTCTAAATCATCGCGGACTATGCCTTTTTTTTTGTTAATGTTGTCGCTAATTTGTCTTTCCAGCCGATCGTAATTCTTACTTGTGACGTATGCAACGTAAAGATTGGAAAAAAATATTGTTTCTTCTAAGAAGATTCGCCCGCGCAAGCAATAAAATAAAAAAAAAACTTAATACAGAGGTGTTCAGAATATCTATACTATCATAAAAGGCCAAACATTTTTCACTTTGTTACGTAAGATCTTTTCAACCAAGACGTTGATTTGAACAATTGTTATTGTAAGAACAAATCTTACATAAACCATAGATTTTAGGCTATTAATGCACTATAAAAATTAGATTATTAAAAAAATGTATGAAAGATACTTATTCGCTACCAGACTAATCTAATTCAAGTCCTTAGGGTCCTTCAAGAAGCGAGCGTACCCCTATCTCAAAGGCCGGCAACGCACCTGTGGTTCTTCTAGTATTGCAGGTGTCCATGGGCGTCGATGGTCGCTCTTGTGAGCCCGCTGCTCATTTGCCTTCTTCTCGTATAAAAAAAATAATTTCTTACATTAGAATTTTTCGACATTTTTAAAAGATATCTCCAGAACGACTGTTAATTTGGATGAAATTTACTCTGAAAGAACATACAGGCTACTTATTTTTTTTTTTTAATTCCGCATGGACAGAGACTCTGGCGACATCTAGATAATTAGATAAGCGAAGCACCAATTGCCTAATGGTTATGGGTACGGACTACCGATCTAGCGGTCGTATGTTTTAATCCCGCCATTCAACTATTATCGTGGACCATATCCTAATACAAGCTTTTTCAAGCTTACCAGGAATGGTCACAAGAAATATTAATAAATTAACAAAAATCTACTGATGTTTAAAAAATAAATATAAAAGGTAACCCTTTTTTCTCTGAACCTTCATTAACAACAGTGTGTTATTTAACTAGATAAAAAGAAAAAAAACTACATGTTATTTCCATTCTTCAAATGTTGTCCTGACCTTCGACATAGGCTCCTTCTAACTTTTTTAATGCATCCATATCCTAGCAGCATCTAGTGATTATACATTTTCCGATTATTATAAGTTTGAAAATCTTTCATCGCCGTTTAAATCTGACGTTTCAACAATAACTTAAGTCAATAATTGTAAATAAAAAGGAACACGCGATTAAGCTATAAAATGCTACTGTTTTTTGACACTATCCCTCCTTCCCGGAACATATAAACGTCCCAACGATTTGTTTATACCACATTAACAAGAACAGAGTCCTAATAAAGTAATAAAAGCCGCGGGCGGACGGCCGGGGGTATAATTTCGCTATTAATATTCAATTTTACCCCAAAACTTTGTTGTTACTTCAAAGAAAAATCTTAGATGACGATCTAAAGAGTATCTACTTCGTTTTTCCTAGTAAGCGTTTGAAGGGTTGGCTGCCAGTTGCGGTAGTGTGCGTGAATTACGCGTGTGTGGTTAGTGTACGTGTAATATCTTAACACGTGTACTGACGAATTATTATTATTTTTTTTTAATTTGTTTTTAAATGATAATTTTTATTTGAATCTTTTCGCTTGTTTGTTTTATTTAAAAGTTGTATGATATAGTAAAATTACCTTGAATATAACATGTTAATATTTTACATGTGATAGCTACCGGCCGCGATAATTCAGCGCGGAATTAAAAAAAAAAATAGTAACCTATATGTTTGGTGCGCAAATAAATGCGCATTGATACATTTTGTTACAAATATTCATCCAAATTTTAATATCAGAAGTTCTGTTGAGATTATTTTTTTTGATAATGTTTACGTTGTGATCTTTATATAAAAAGCGCCCCCTAACGTGCAGGTACCGACACCTGTGAGCTAAGCAACTCCGTGCCGTAGATTTACGATGTCGTAAACCACGTCGGCCACAATGCCCTGTTGACAAAACGGGCGCCTGCGCACCGTTGCATAGCAAGAATAACATGGACATGTCTTGTATATATTTGTTGGCATTTAAATTGTTGTTGTTATTTGCGGGAGTATTCTAGACGAGGGCGGCCGAGGACCGATCGTCACGGTGATCTTTGGGAGGCCTACGCTCAGCAGTGGGCGACGTGTGGCTGATGTGATGATGATGATGATATAAATTGGTATTGTATAGAGTTTATTGAAACTGATGTCTTTTATTTGTTCTGTTTATATTAATTATGCTTACGTTTAATATCAGATGCATTTTTACCTGATTACGGCAGGTTGCATGTGGTCATCATCATCATCGTAATCATCAACATGGACATGGGCTGATGTCTGACCACTACTGCGCATAGACCATCTGGACATATTTTACAAAAATATACGAGTATAAAAAAGAATACTAAAAATCTAAATATAACATAAAATTATGCGTTAAATAAAGTTAGTATATTCGAGAAAGTAATATCCATTTTTACTTTCTTGTTTTAAGAAACCAACTTGCAGATGAATCCTTCGTAGTACTTTGTCTAAGGCTCTACGAGCATCGTAAAAAAACCCGCTTATTCATATCGTCTCATAATTTTGACGTTTTATTAGTCCTGTCCCTGAGAACGGTAGCCCGGCGTTGCGATAATAGTCTTTGATAGATATTTATGGAAAAATCTATGATTGTTCTCTGAACATTTTATGTCTCTACTATCGGAAAGTTATTGCATAATTAGCATAAGTTATACACATTCGATTTTTTTTTAATAATCAACTGTAATTTTTATTTTTTTTATTAAAAAAAAGATGCGTAAAATGCTTTATCAAGATTTCTTATAACGCTTTAGTCTCAGTTCGTCGTTATTTAAATAAATATATATAAACTCTTTTTTTACCGAAAACTACAGATTTAAAAATAGAACAAACGTTAAAAAAAATGAAATAGACAAAGAAAAAAATCAACCCTAAGATGCAGCTACAAATTAAAAAGGCCCGGGCGTGATAACAAATGGGCCGCGACTCGACTCGAGACCCCGCGTATGATTAATGTTCAGCGAAATTAAAAGGAAAGCGATAATGCCCACTTTATCTGGCTCCTTATTTACGAGCCTTGTACTTCCTGCACTCCTTGCTACGTTCAGAATTACGTAAAGAATGTAATATTCATTTTTTTTTCAATACGACTTATCTCTCATTTCATAAAGTCATTAAATTATATTTTTTTTAAATAACATACTAGCTGATTTTTGTTAACTTATTAATATTTGTTTTACCACTTTAACTATGCCTTGTGCTAGGATATAATCCACGACAATAGTCGAATGGTGGGATTCGAACTCTCGACGTGGTCGGAAATCTGTACCCTTAACCATTAGGCTATTTGCGCTTTGTTTACACAAATATTATTAAGAAATAATTTAATTAATTCTTAAGCTGGCAACGCGTCTTTAGTTCCTCGGTTGTTGCAAATGTCCATCGGCTTGTGATCACCTTGTGATTCAATCGATCGTTTACCCCTTCTCTTATGTAAAAACTAGGTATAATATGTATTAATTGGGACTGTAAATTACTATTGTAAATTTGGAGATGGGAAATTCATTGTTTGGCAATGGAGCTATCGCGATGCTATTTTCCTTTCTTTAAAGAAATGTCAAAGAACTTTTAATTAGAAAGTTACTGACGACGTTTTTTCTCTATAATTATAATTGTTGATTATTAAAACAAATGGTGAAGGCGAGGTTTTCTTTGAAAACGTCGCTGTTCACATTTATATTAGCATTTCCATTACGTTGTTAACTAAAAGAATCTCGTCGGTGCACTTAAAAGAATTGTGTAACTGCGCCCCGGGGCCTCCTACACCGCGCTCTAGTGAAAATTTCGCGAGATTTATTTGAATAAATTATATCCATTCCACCTGCAGTGAAGGGTTGTTAACTTTATTTATGGTTTTTTATTGCGACTTTATAACTGGCAATCTCGAGTTGTAACGAATAAGGAGATAAAAATATTATGAATTAATTTGAAACGTGTTTGATTTTTTTAAGATATTCTGTTTTGGGTTTTATTTTTTTTACGCGAGAAGGAGGCAAACGAGCAGTGGGATCTCAAGAATGATCATCGACGCCCAGGGTCACCAGCAATACCAGAAAAACCACAGATGCGTTGCCGCCTTTGAGAAAGAGTACGCTCGTTTCTTGAAGGTCCTTCGTATTGGTGGTCGTCTCATCGTCATCATTATCAGCCTAATGTAGTCCAATGCTGAACGTAGGCCTACATTCAGCGGTGATCGTTTATTTTATGACAATAAAGTTCGGTTTCTATTCTTCAATCAAGAATATCGTTTGTGTAGTGATGTAGTCACTTCACAAAATATCTGTTACCCGCGGAAAATGTAACTTGTAAAAGATTTACTGAAAACAATCTTACTTCTTACTAATAATAAGAATTCGAAAGTAAAGATAAATTAAAACGGCAATACGGATCTGGGTCAAATTTTACTCAGAGATATATTACTATAGAGATATATTAGCGCATAGTCTAAGTTATTTTTTTAATTTCTCGTGGACGACGTCGCGGACAAAAGCTAGTTAAATATATTTACGATTCCTTTGAAAGATGTGTATGACATCACCGCTGCTACCACAAAGAGAAACCAACAACAATGGGCGAAAGAGACATTTTAACAGGAAATAGTTTATATTCTCAAATCACTCACAATAAACCGACGTCCACTTTCCGCGTGCCATTTAAAATACGACTTTATCTGTGGCTAAATAAATTCGAATTTCTTTGACTGCCTTAAAAGTTCTTTATTCTTGAAGTATTGCAAAAGTATTTTTAATTTGAATGGCATAAGTTTGAATTTTGGTTATTACAGTGATAGGTGATGTAACCGTTTGGTTCGGTGTTGTCGATTGGTCATTTCGAATTTGTAATTCCGCTCGCGAATCTTTGATAGATCGACGATGGCCGCGCAGTGCCGCGTTCCGTTTGACGCTCGTTTGACCAGAAAAATCGTCGGACGTGGCCTTTTACGCTTCGGACACTTCTCAGACTGATATTGTGGGAAGACGATCACTGAAAATTCTTAAAATTTACTTTATATAGATGCTTTGAAACTGCACTATAATTGGTTCCTTCGTAGTTTGGCTCGTCGCCTTTGTATGCCCAGTGCTGCACATTGGCCTCCCCATGCCTTCCACTGTACGCGGTTTGCCTTCCGTATCCAACGAACAAGTGACTATCAGAAATTTTCTAGATATAGAATTTATTTAAATCGAATCTTTTACATCTGTTACATAACAATTTAAAATGTATGTAATTTTTATAAAGAAGTTTGGATCAATTTTAACTGTATTTTTGAAAGAGAATAAGTGAAGTATATATTCTAGACATCGCATTGGAAGCGTTCGTGCGTGCCTGCCGCGAAATAATATTGGCGCTTGTTTCAGACAGCGTGGTGACAGAGCCCTCTGGTGGTTTAAAATTGTAACTATTCAACTAGCTATGTATGTAAAAATCTTAAGGAAAACACAAACACTGACGTTAAGTCGAACTAACAATTAAAACAATTTACAGAGACCAAAACACTACGACGGATATCTAATATTTGTTTTCAAGATAATGAGGATATGAAACCACATATTTAATAATTTATTTTAAAGATGATACGTAGCGAAGAGCTACGGCGTAGCAACGCGTAGGTGAGTAGAATTTGAAAGACGTGTGTAGTCAAGCATTCTGCACTGAGCCAGAGTTGCCGAGTGAGGTTTTTATGAATAACATTTTTATTACTATTAAAAAAAGTTGTTAACTCCATCGATACCAGCTCACCGTCACACTCCAAAGGAGGATATCAAACGGAATCTGTCAACGCCTTACATAGTAATGTTAGAGCCTAATTCGACTGTGGCTTACCGTTAGGGTTGCCACTTTTGAAATAAATTTAATAATTAATTAGTTTTATTACTTTAATGTAAGTTGTACGTTGTGTAGATTTTCGACTTTGTTATACTCGCCTTAAATCGACTTTTTTTACTACGAAAAACTCTCAGATCCCTTTAGTTAAAGATAGTAACTGAATTAATAACAAAATAAAACAGCTATTTTGATTGAACTTTATTTCATGTTATTTATTAACATGTTCAACAAAGACTTTATTGACCTCATTTTCTACGCTCAATTTTCTATTGAATAATTTTTTTCTCACGAATCTAGTAGCCCTGAATGTCATCCCGATTTCCCGGTGGATACTCTTCGCGGACGAAAGGAAAGATACGATTTTAATATAAGTGTGAGCGGGACGAGTATAGTGGACGGCGCGACTCAGACGATTGGCGTACGTGCGGTCGACCGCGCCTCTACGTGACTTGTGAAGGCGACATAAAAGACGCGGCTACTTCGGCTTAAATAATTCGATACTTGAATAATTAAGCTAGTCTTAAAGGTTGACAATATATGATCTTAAGAAAAAAGGTACAAAGTCTTCAGTATAAAATGGGAAATAACATTTAACTTGTTGTAAGGGAAAAGCTGTCTTTATCTATACAATACGATCGCTCTAGTATTTTGAATATCAATTAGTTCGGTT
Organism: Papilio gigon; assembly: GCA_027563995.1. Taxonomy (NCBI): domain Eukaryota; kingdom Metazoa; phylum Arthropoda; class Insecta; order Lepidoptera; family Papilionidae; genus Papilio; species Papilio gigon. The sequence continues at coordinate 4,037,971 of JAODUI010000010.1, read as the reverse complement.
GCTTTTTTCCTCGCGAAATTATAAAAAAATGAATATTTCGATAAAATTTCATAAATTAACATGTTTTTGTTAAATATCAAAACTATTCAGTCGTAGTTTATAGGCGTTGTGCATAAGGATGAGCGCATACCTGCGCTGCCGTCTTTAGGCTTCTCCATTCATTGTCTCACTGTCGACTAACTGTCTACAACTGTGTTCAGCTTCTACTGATCATACTATTATAACTGCTGTACTATTGTAACCAGTCGTACATTGTAAAAAATCAATTAATAAAAATTTAATTAAGACAAAACTATTACTAAAAGGTTTTTTTTTAATATCAAAATTAAAACGTATTTAGTAAATATCCTGAATTCGCATTTCGTCTCGAATTCTGCGCTTGTTCTGAGTTATCTCAAAAACTGCTGGACCAATTTTGACGGAACTTTTACCGGACGATAGCTGATATATGCCAGAGTAACATAGGCTATTTTTTTAAAAATTCTGCGTTAACGAAATTGCGAATAATTTCTAGTTATATAATTTAAATTATATTTTATGTTAGAAACTCAGTTTACAAACATCTATACATCGAAGCGTAGTCGAAGTTATAAGAGAAATCATGTTAAATTAATTAAAAATATATTTTCTATACTTAATCGTAATTTTTATTCAGTTGTCGTTTCCAGTAAGGCAAAATGTTGTCAACCATAATGCACAAGTCATGTTTTAAGTTGAAACATTTTCCAGTCTTTTTTTTTTGTTACTTTCGAGTCACCCACAAGATTGCTCTTGTTACAGCTAACTTTGGGGTGGAATGTAGACGATAAATAATTTAGAATTGCCGTTGAAAAATAATAAATTTATCGACTATGATTCACTTAGCTTACTTACTAATGTTATAAATATGACAGTTGGAATGGATGGATGTTTGTTATTTCATATCAATAAAACAACTTAACAGATCTCAGTGTAATTCGGCTCGAATATAAAAGATAGACTGCTTGATTTTTTTTTTAAATTCTGCACGGACGGATTCGCAATCAAAAGCTAGTATATAATAAAGAGCTGTCTAAAAGTTAAATAGTCTATGGTAAATTAACTGAACCGTTCAGTTGTGGGTCTGCAGAAATTTTCCCGGCTGTCAACACGTCATTGACAATGATTTTTGTCGTCTATTTTTTTCCAATTCAAAAATAAAGAAAAAAAACATAACGACTGTTTTTTTATTCATTCAAGAAATGCACCAATCGGATTACCCAGGACTACGACGACGCATCGGAAAAGTTTAAAAGGAAAAAAAAGTGTGTGCAAATTTTTGAGACGATGTTATGTAATAATGCACAATTTAAATTTAGTTTTTAAATCGATATCATAAAAAAACGTAACTGGTTACTATAATGTGAAATAGACTATAAAATAGATTGATTTATATATAACGTAATGGAGAATGTTTTAAAATCAATTCTAAAAAAACCCTATAAATTTGTATACCAATAATAAAGACATATTTCCGAATTTGACTCTAAATCATAAATATTATTATAATCGCTAATTATACAATATTTAAAAATATGTACTCAAGTCTTATAGTATAAATAAATAAAAAAAACATCGTCCTTGTCTGAGTGTCATCCAAAGCTCAAGTTACATTGGAAAACTTCAAGTTGAAAGCTCAATAGGGCCAATTGAAAAATTACCCACGTTATTAAGTTCCGGAGCAGCTCGAAAAAATTCACTTACGCCCTTATTATTGAGGAGACGAAGAAACGAAAGAAATAAGAAAAATGCAACGCAATCGTCGAAGCGAGAAAAATGTACACCTCTTACATTAAATAATCAACTCCAACATTTAAACCTTTAAGCGATTTTCAACTCTAGGTCTTTGAAAATACGTTTGAATTTATCTTAATAATTTTTGATTTTAAAGTACAAACTGTGCGAAGTGGTATACCCATTGTAGCAGTCAAGGGGAGGTGTTAACGGAATAATGCGTTTTTTAAATTGTTAGCAGCAATTTGTAAGAATTTAAGCTCACTGTAATTTGTTTAAACTGTGAAGTTGAGCGACATAAAAAAGTGTTTGTTTATGTAAAGACGATTAATGTATGTTCTCCAATTTTCTTCATTACTGAGTATTATGTATTGCTATGTTCTAATAGGTACATAAACGATGGTTTTATATACCCATATACGTTTTAAGATTAGCGTGAACGAAATGTATACAGTAAAGGGTAGGATCCATTAGCAAGCTGTTCCGATTTCAACATTTTTAATAAATAAAATCTACATTTAGATTTAAATAAGAGGAATGCAAAAGAAAACTTAAAACAGCAAGAAAATGTATCATTAACGATAAAGAAATTTGTAAGAAGATTAGATTAACAAATGTAATAGAGAGTAATGATGGTGACGATGTTGGTGAAAACGGTGATGTACTTCGTGCAGCCAATCCATCAATGGCGAACCATGTAGCGAATCTTGTGTGGCGCCTCCGAGAGAGGAATCTGAGGTGACTCCCAAATCTGAACTTAGTCCAGATTAGAGACTATCAAATGATCAACACACAAATAAAAGTATTGCCCTATGGTGTTCTGAATTTAAACAACAGACGCAATCGGTTGTAATCTAGGAATTTTATAATACTGACGTAATCGCATTCTCTCGCCAATAGATCACCAGCTTTACTAAATACGTAGCTGGGGTTCGTGTGACGTGTCTCGAATGCGCGATGCCGTCCCAGGCCCGAAACTCATATCCGTCACAAGTCGCCTCGTTATTCCTGCCCGGACTGGCTTAACGCGTTAATAGCGTGTCGCTTCCTGCTAAAAATATTAAATAACCTCTTGTTTATGGTTATTATTCACTATTTATACGTCTATGGTTATTTAAATGCATGACATTGCAAGGGTTATGTTAGTAATGAATGAATTCATTGATTATATTGTTAATTACGGTGTGTTTAGAGAATTTAAATGTTATAGGCTATTACTGAATGCATATTAAAAGATTCAACACTTTCAAATACACTTTTAACATATATTTCTTACGTACAAATGGCGTGTTTCTTACAAGTCCAACGTCTAATTGTGAGTCGATTTTCGAAATGTCATTTTGTCTATTCACTGGCTATGTATAGATAACTATTTATAGGTTACGTATCGACAATTTTTAATTACAATTATATATATACGTTCAATGTTTCAGCTTTCACTAAATCTTTATAAAAATTATTTTTTAAATAACGATTTGTTTAGTTACGTTTAAAAAAACGCCGCTTTATTTGTTCTAAACTATTACACTTTGTAGAATTTCTTGTGTAATTCCTATGTTTGAAAGATACTACAACACAACTTAACCCTCAGGGTAGATTGATCGTATCACTCTCATTTAAATCTTAACCCTTCACTTAGGGTTGTTTTATTAATTTATTTACTCTCATATCTCTACGGGCTCGGGCCTAATTGGCCCCATATGCAAAGTTTAGTGTCGTGATATGATTTTATCACGGTTTAATACATTTTCTTGGTTAAAGGGTTGTTTAGAAGGTCTTCAGGTTATTATGTTTGCATGTTTTGATACTAAAACTTTGCGGATTTCACAGGTTTTAGTATTTGCTTTAAGAACAAGTAACTTGTATTTAAAAATACTAAAATCAGAAGAAGTAAGAATGTGGGTTAAAATGATTTCATTATCCGATATAGACACGCTGTGATCGTAGGACTGGATAAAATCCAGTGACGTGACGTGAGATCTTGTGACGTCACCGCCTTCATCGCTACAAAAAAGTGTAAATATGTTATATTGGTATATACCAATATAGATATACCATATACCAAGAGATCTATATAGATATACCAGATACCAAGAGTTTGTAATTGCATGCTGTTTTTCGTAATGAATAAATAAATAAATAAATAAATATACCACCCAAGTGGTATAACTCTTGGTATAGTATAGTTTACTTTTACTTGGTATTGTTATATATAAATACATTCACGAATTCAGAATTGAATATATAAAATGTACAGAGCGAAACAAGTACGGTCAGCAAGTCTGTAGATACAATAAAAAAATATTTAATTTTACATTTAAACAGTTATTTGTTCAATCATGACTTTCAATTACAATAACCAAGAACATATTTTTTTCTTTTTTTATTCAAATCATTAGAAAAATTACAATATAGTTATTAGTGTAAATTGTTCAATATCAGTACTTTTACGTTAATTAAAAAAACAAAAGCTATCGTAGTAATGCAAAAAATAAACGTAAGTCCTTGTTATTCTGGCAACACCGGAAGCCAGCGTATGGGGCAATTAAAATTAGAATATCTTAATTCATATCAAAGTATCGGGGTTGCCATCTTAATGTGTGTATCTGCTTCCCTAATTCCGGGGTAATGCTGAGATAGCGCGCGCCGTTCGGACATGTTTATTTGTTTCTAAGTGAATGTAATGCTACTAATTTATGTAGATGTGTGTTTGTATGAGAGGGACATTGTTTGTGTACGTTACAGAGGCGATTTCAATTTGGAGTATTTATATCTTTAAATTGTTTATTCATTTATTTCAAGTTTACCAACAGAATATGTTCTACCACCTTCATATAGACATCGACTGTTAACTACAGCATGAACATATTTTTCTTCCATGTAAACACAGCACTAGCAGATATGATAAAAACAAAAGGAAAACTGTATATACCCAAAAAAAAACATCACTCTAACATTCTTACATTCTTCTAACATTTTACATTAAAGTCTAATGCTTGAGAAATGTCATATAAGAAGAGTGAATACTCCTAATTACAATAAACAAAGGAGTATCGGTTTAATTTTTTTTTAAATGTGTAAACGCTAAATGTTCCTAGACACCAAAACACATGTTCTTAAATACTTATTTCAGTATCCAGATCACACGTCCGAATGTTTATGTGCGACACCCTACCAATAAACTTAAAGGGCAGGTTGTTGACCGTCCCCAGTCGAATGTGGGCCACAAGATGCGATCGATGCTGCTTAAAATTCAGTATCGAACGCTATCGTGGTGCGGGGGACGTATCAAACAGCCGTCGATAGTGTTAGAGGAATTTGTAACTATTATTTAATAATGGATATCTTTTGTATGTTATACTAGAGGCGTACGAGTTGGAGGACTGATCGTGATGTACTGCGCTTACGAATTACAAGATGTATTACATGTGTTTATCAAACATTTGTAGTACATATAAAGGCGCCAATAGCGTAATAGTTAAGGGTACGTACTTATCATGTGGTAGAGAGTTCGAATCCCGTCATTGGACTATTGTCGTTAAGCATATCATAGCACAAGCTCAGATCTTAGTTGGAGTGGTTAATGAAATAACAAATTAACAAAAATCTGCTAGTATTAAAAAAAAAATTGGTGTATTTTGTATTGAAGGATGTTACACTTTACTGCTTTACACTTGTGTAGTTCTGTAAAATTTATCTTTTCATCTACGAAAATCGAAAACATTGATTTTGCTAATATGTGAAGCGAAAAAGATGATAATTTTTTTTATGTTTTAATATATAAATTTGACATACAACATTTGACGGAATTAAGGCTTATGTGCCAAAGAAGAGCATAACGGCATTTTGAATCATAAAGAAATGACGATAAATTGTGTTTGAATTTCGAACAATGAGCGACCTCTAGTGACATCGTCGTTTAGAATAGTAACAGTATTCTCTCACGACCAGGAGTTTTAAAATGCTACTTTCGTTTACTTCCTTCGCTAGAACTATGAACATTTTAGCGACAGCTTTTGTTAAATGAAACACTAATTCGTTTTGAGAAAAAAATCGATTCTACACATAACTGTGCGTCGCACTAGATTTAATCGAGAGCGTTGAACTGATGTTGGTCGTCGAGTTCGATTATCATCGAGACACCAATGTCAAGATCAGGTTCAAGCACCTGCCGCGGTGTGGCGGCGACGAGAAAAAAAAAAGAAAATCACGAATTATCCAATAAGAAGGCAGTTTTCTGGCTGACTTCAGCGATTATGTGCGCTTAGTGATAGGCACAGCGATTTATTGTTTTATTTTTTAGAGTACATTTAAAACGCATTTTGTTATTTTTTTTTAAATACGATATCATAAATAGGTTATAGACATTATTTAAAAAAACAATGTTCTTGTAACTGCTGGTCGCTGTTGCTTTTATCAATGCCGATTTAACATTAGTTTTACATTTCTTTGGGCTTTGACTACTTCCTTCAGCACGTCGCTGTCCAGGCCGTTGAGCAGCAGCATTTACTAAACTGCGTTAAGCTTTTATAAAATTAGAGACAATAGCCGACGTATTACTATTCTGATGTATGTATCTTAAACCTTAAGGTACTTAAAAATATGTTTTAATTTAATATATTAGGAATATTTTAAATTTAAATAATCTAAAATAAGGTTACATAAATTGCATTATGTAACTTTTGAAGTTGATTATTAACTTTATCCTCTACTTTATTATGACATGAGAATCCGCTATCGCTTCCGCACTCGCTACTTCTCGCTTTCTATATCCTCAGCCCGCGTACCTCCGCGTCCGCGCTTCTGAACGCTGTTCGCGTGACCGTGTCCATTGGAGCGATCTCTTTATTGATTATAACCAGAGACGACCACTCTTTACCCAATAAGCGGTCACCAAAACAAAAAACTATAAATTTCAAACTATTTCAAATCTTTTATTTACGGAAACTGAGCGATCGGATTTTGTTTTGTAATTGTTTGTGATAATTTAATGGGCTTTGAAAAGACGAGTTTTGATTACGTTTATTTTTATAGAATAGATACGAAGCATTCAAAATAAAAAAGATAGGAATAATTTGAGAGAGAAACAGAGAGTAGAGAAGGCTTTAAGGAGCTAACGTAGTGTACGATCAGGGCTTTTCGTGATGTTACACTTACAAGAAAGTTGCGTATTTCGTTGTAACGAGACGAACTCCGCCCGTTCTAATAAATAACCTATTAAGTTGCAGTATGTATTCGCAAACGACGATATTAAAATGCGATTAACTTTGTACCGTTGCTTTTTTTTGTAGATACAATTAAAATCGTCATATTGATTATTGTTTACGTTTCGACTGTCGCGTACGAAACGTTCAAGCGAATGTCACTTTTAAGTTGTTATACCAACAAACCTCCCGACTGTACTTTTTCTCTTCTATCAAGTAGGATTCTTGTTTGACTTACAAATATCTGTAAAATCTCTACATTTGAATTCTATGTTTGATAAATTTTTATATATATTAAAAAAAAATTAAGAAAATTAAATGGTGGTTTTGAAACCAAATGTCGAGTTTACTGTGGATTGAAGTCCACTGTCCCATATCCTTGTGTTACATGTAAATATTTAACAATAGAAAATGATTAGGATAGCTGTAGGTTGTCATCTAAACAGGCATTACGTCGACATCCAGCCGGCGGCCGGAAGGGGCATGCGTTTGCGGCTTCCGGCCGCCGCTGCGAAGCCATTGCCGGCGATTTGTGTGCTAATATCAAACGTTCAATTGACTTCGTAATCCGATGGATTTTCGAATGACGATTGTGGAATTGATTTTGATGTTTTTGCTTTTGTAACAAACATATCGATCTCGCGTTTTGCATGTGTTGGTTATATGTAATTTATTAGGAAGGAATTAGGTAAACTGTGTTATACGATACCTTTCAAATTCACATTATTATTATATCTTTAATATATCGTACAGATATTTGAATAACGAGGATATTGCGTAGCGAAAAGTCTTTGGATGCGGAAGGAGAATCGCGTACTGTGGAAGACATTGTTGAAGCCTTGTCCAGCTGTGGGCAGACAAAGTCTAATGATGATAACATTTACATGAGTAAATGAATGTTAAGACCATCTCGAGACAGCGTCTTTTTCTTTTTAGGTATACAAGCAATTTTTTATCTATTGCTGAATAATCTGTTCTTGTGAATTTAATTTATTTACAATTTAATAAGATAAGAATACCTTTTGGTGAAAACAGAAGGTGAGGAATTAATTATATTTAATTACATATACAGGCTATATACCTACCAATTGAAGTAAAGTATAATTTTAGGAAAAACTTTATTATAAACGGTTTACTTTGACCGACATTTGGCGGTCAAAGAAATTCATTAACGCTGCATAATAATTGAAAAGCTCCGCGCGAATCGGGATCGAAGCTCCCGCGTCGACTCCTCGGCTGGCGCGCGTCCAATCTCCAACTCTCTTATTATATTCTATGAGCACAAGCTATAAACGTATTCCTGAACATATCACGTAGGCTGCTACTACCAATTTCAACCAATCAGAGCGCGACGATTCAACTTAATAGTCAACGCCACGCCCAATCACGTAACCGCCTATTACAGACCGTGTAACGACGCAGCCTTTTAACTTTCGTGATCGATCTCTTCGTCCCGGTCTATCGTAAAGCGCCGTCCCGCTCTCTGGAGCCGAAGCCTAGCCCGACGGGGAGCTAGCCCGAGCGTGATAGAGTCGCGTTTGGCGCGTGCTCGCTCTCAGTTGCACGTCCGAAGTTGAAAGAGGGGGACGCATGCAACTGTTTTCGATAATCGGCCGCGCGTTCTGTACGTGAAAATTGGACAGTGCGCGTCGAGTCACGTCCGCGTAAAAACGGATATATGCCCAGAATATTTATTAAGTGGGTGGCTGTGCGTGACTTTACCCCGGCGACCATCGCGCCCCGCAAATGATCGCTGGCGAAAATGGGACAATCGTTTGTTTGTTAACTGAAATCTGAAAGCTCCGCGACTCGGCGGCCCAAGCGCAACCCAACTATACCGGCTCGTAACATTATCCAAGGACAGAAAAAGTAAAAAAAAAAGCAGTGGTCGTGTGTGAGTGATTACAAAATGGAACTATTTTGAGAACTAGAATCAAGTGTGAATTTTACTGATAAGTTTGGACAAAAATGTGCGAACCGCGGGAAATTCTGAGTGGACCGATTCTGGACTAAAATTCTGTTAAAGTGATAATGTTACCGTACCAAGCGGTGGCAATGGACTATGCGGTGGCGTCCGCCAGTTTCCACCACCATCAGCGGCCGGGGGGGCTGCCCGGAGTGATGGGACTGTCGGGCCCGGGGCCCGGCCTCAACCCGGGCCTGAACCCGGCGTTCACCCATTCCTGGTTCGTACAGACAAGCCCGGATATCTGTCGGCAGCAACAAGCATCCAACCAATCGCATCTCGAACCTGGGCACGTTTCATTTTTTCTTTATATTTTTTAATTTTTTAAGTTACACTACTTATAACTTTATCTTGTTGACTTATTCGATTCTTTCTAAAATTAAACCACCCTATATTTCAATTTACACTTATTAAAAATGCAATTTATTTCTTAGAAAACTACGAGTAAGTCAACAAGTTGAGTTATGCAATTGATCTTGACGTAGCGTTTGTTGTTTATTTGCTTTTTATTTACCTCTTTAGCTTGTTTCAACGTGCTTTTAGAAGTTATTTGAAATTGATGTTGTCTGAATGTTATCAACTATTTGTTGTATTGAAAAACCTATCTTAGATTTGTTAGTAACAAAGTTGTAATTTATTCATAACTATATCTAAATGCAATTATTATTCATACAATCGTTTTAATGTATAAAATGCACTCGTGTTTTGTACATACATTTAAATATATTTCAAAGTATCGTATCTGTTAAAAATATTTATCTTAAAATAATTCACAATTTAACTGAAGTGAATAGTAGTACCATAGTTTTGTTACTAAACCTTTAAGCCAATCGGAGACAGCAAGTAACTATAGAAGTATTAGAATTGTGTACTCCAATAAGAGAATATTTTTCTTACTATATTCTAATTGTCACAGTCTATGTAATAAACCAAATATTCTTTTAAAAAATCTACAATATTAACAAAAGACACAGAAAAGCGAAATTAAAGTCGAATTGTCCAAGATTGATATCAACGCGACATAGTTTAACTGGTTTTTTGACAATCACGATTGTAATAGCTAGTTCATACAACATATTTAAATAAAGAATACTTATATGTAAATATATATCACAAGTATATTACATAACAAAGAAGTGGTCTTAGTTTACGTCATTTTAAAAGGTGTATTCTTTTGCAGAGTGTTACAGGAGTAGTCAGTCTGATTTATTTGATTTTAAATTATACAACAATCATTAGTATTGTTATTGTGAAAACGATGATTACGATTTTTAATTATATTTATAAAGAGCCAATAGTTTAATGGTTAATAGTAAGGTTTTCCGATCATATGGTCGAAGGTACGAATGATCATTCGATTATTCTCCTAAACTCCTATAACAAGAGAGTTTAGTTGGTACGGTATAAGTAATGTTAGGAAATTGTTAAAAAAAATAATAACATTGTAATTTAAAAAAAAAGTCTATGCTTACATTCAAGTACAATAAAGAGCGAAGTTACTTAATCTAGCCCACGCGGGGTTTAAAACAATTTTTTTTTTGTTTGAACTTAAGCGATTATATTCGTAGCAAGCGTGGCCGGCGCGGGCGACTGCACAAATTAAGATGTTATCAATGTTGTACTGGTACAAAATGCCACGCGTCTTTACCACAGAACTGTACCTTACAAGAGTTTTTAATTTTTTTTTATGTTATAAGAATTAAAAATATATTACGAATTTTAGATCAATCTATCAGTAGAACGGTTTTTATTTAATTAATAAAATGTGATTTAAATAAAAAGAGCAAATTTGAATGTAATTTTAAAATATCGGTGTTGTAAAACATATGACAATCATATAAAGAAGTTGGTAGAGTCAAGAAAATAACGAAATATTGTAGAAGTACTATATCGGCACGTTGACGACACAATAAGCGGTGTAATAAAATGAGCATAGATTTTTTTGCTGTCGAGATCTGAATCTCTTTAACTCTATAATTTCAAGAACATAACATGACCCGTACGACGTCGTTCACCTTCGTAATTTGTCGTTTTCCCAGAAATGTTTTATAGCATTTTTTATTCATAATAAGTTATATATATCTGTGCAAATTGAAAGACTTGTTACTGTACGAAAATTTTCTTTAACGATAATTGGCTTGGGAGCGAACTCAATTAGGTTAAGTGAAACGAAGTTACGAGAAGGATTTTTAAACTGTGGAAATAATGTAAAGATGATATCTGAACTTGTTAGATTTAATTCGTACTTAAGACTGTTTCAAACTATTCCATTATACTGGTTTTAACTCATCAACAACCTACCATTTCCCTACGGAGGGTCCGCACAGTACGACTCTTCCATACATGTCAGCATATCTGAACTCACACACTTCTTACGCATATCCTCTTTCACGCAATCCATCCACACCTTCTTCGGACTTCCTCTACTTTTACAGCCTTCATTCAATTTCATTACCTTCTTGTTTATGTGCTCATCTCTTTGCATAACATATCTATACTACGATGTTAAATTTATGAAAAATGATTAAATTTAAATGGCATTTAAATCTGTATTCATAAAAATACACATGTCTCTTGTTTTGACATGATGTCACTGTTTTTATAAGTAAATGAGGGAGATAACAATATAAGCTACGCACTACTTCGATGGTTAAAACCCACTGTTAAATGATGACCGATATTCTTTTGTTATTCTTGCACGGGAAGTAAAATGAGTTTTCTCTGCCTTTTTTTTCCTTTGATTCCCGGCCAGTCCATTCTTGCAAACCGTACTCACTATTGTGGCAGTTTTTAAATTATAAAAAAAGTAATAATATTTATGAATGTACAATAAAAGATTTTTTTTTATTATAAATAAATCACGTACATTTTTCTGACCTTACAACGTAACTGCAATGGCCGTGGTGACGAATAAATAAATCCAGTTCCACGTTTCTGTGTAATATCTTTACAATAGTAGTTTATTAAAGAAAATCATTTTACGTAAATCAGTTTTGTTTGCTCTTATAAGTAACGTAATAACGAACTACAACTTTGCCTTTTTCACAAAGCAATTATTTTATCCTTTGAACCCCTGACTTAGAGTTTATCAGAGACCTATTTTTGTAATTACTTACTAATTGAAGCATCGCCATTAGCGTATTCATCAATACACTTTTTTATATATATTTACGTTAATTTAACGATGTATTTAAAATGATTAACAATCAACAAACTGGGACATCGTAAGTTAATTAAAAATGCCTAACATTCACGTTTGAACTCCAGTGACGTCATTGGAGTTTAGACGTGAGTGTTACCCGTCTTTAATAATCATATAATAATGTCCCTCGAATCGTTCAAGTTTTTTTCTTTTTTTTAAATTAAAACATAAGTAGATTTTTTGCTAATTTTCTAATATTTCTTGCATACCAGTGAGCTTGGGAAATATTGTATTAGAATGGTTTAAGACAATATTCGAATGGGATTTGAATCCTAGATAGATTGGTATTCCGTACCTTTAACAGTACATCTATTGATTTAATTTATGTGGTAATTTAATATAACTTCCTAATGTAAATAGCTGTTCACTGTAGTGTAATATTTTTTTATTCTGACATTACCCAACCGGGCATCCCACGTTAACGTGTACCAGTTTCATTGAGAGATTTAGCTTGCGTCAGAAAACCCGTCACTATTATTTTTAGTATTTCTCAACTCACTTGACCAGTTCAAGCGAAATTACATAGATTAGACAAGTCTAGTGAATGACTGAACGATGAATCAATTGTTCAAATCTTAATTTGACATCCATACAATTAATTATATCAAAAGGTCTGTATATATTATCAACATCATCAGCCACATGTCACCCGCTGCTGAGCGTAGGGAGTTTCGAGAGCAATTCTTAGTTTAAATTAACAAGAACGCAACGAATACAAGCTCAGACACTATTAAAGCTATGCCA
>JAODUI010000010.1:3979275-4025003 GCA_027563995.1 Papilio gigon | reverse complement strand
CATAAGAATGTTTTACTTACTATGAGAATAAGAAATATAACTACAATGTATGGATTTATGGTTAGATATAATGTTTACGTCATATAAATAGAAAAAATAAGTTAACACGACGATAATAAAAATCAAAGTAGGCACAAATTAAATAACGATATTAATATTTATTACGACAGTTCGGTAATAATATGTTTCCAGTATACGTTTAAAACTTATAATACTGTTGAAGTTGCTCAACTCGTGTGACAATGCTTCGGAAATTTGGACGCCTTCAAACAAAAAAGTTTTATTTGTATTATTGGCTATTTAAATCAAGTATGCCAAAAGGTCAATGGAGAGGGCAATGCTCGAAGTCTCTCTGCGTGATCGCGACAGAAACGACTAGATATCCGTAGTAGAATCAAGGTAACTGACATTGCTCGACGAATTGCGAACCTTAAGTAGCGATGGCTACATTGCCTGCAGAACGGACAGCCGATGGGGTCACAGAGTCCTTTATATATAATATCAAAAAAATATTTTTTTCAAATTCACTTAATATTTTTGGAAGGCATTGGAAAAACCTATGTCCAGCAGTGCGCCGACAGAACTGACGATGATGATGATGACCATGATTACATTTAGGTTGCTTATAAAGTAAGTTGAATTTTGAATTTTTTATCTGTCCGTTAGTTGACATTTGTTCCGGACAATCTGTACATCCATATGAGGCACTAAAGCTGCGGCTGATAGTGGATAAGGTCTAGTCAAGTTCTCCATGTCTGTATCGTTTTAGCTTTCTCCATCCAACTTTTGACACTGACGCTGCTTCCAGCTTTTTTCGTCGATATTAAAGGGTCGAACATTCAATTTAAAAAAAAACTCCATACTCAAATTATCAATAAATATAGTGTAGGCATAGATAATTTCTAGGTTTAATAACAAGAAGAGTAGGACTTACGATATTATTTACTATGTTTAAAGAAACATTAATCGAATGAAATTGATTTTTTTTATCACCATAAGGAGTTTGACTTTTTACATCCACAGTCCAGACAACACAAAAACTATTCTTTTGACTCAATCATGAGACAAGAACCCTTTCACACCTCATTAAAATTTCCCCATCGAAAGCTTTTAGAATGTTATAGAAAAAAAAAAAAACTCTAAGCCCCACATCCGTTGTGTAAAATATTTTGATTGAAAAATAAGAGCCGTGACCAATTGTAACACGACGTACGTATGTACGGACGGAGACGGGAGTTTAAGTTGATGTTATTGTTCACTAAGATTAGATACAAGCTGATGCATTGACCCAATGTTAACTAACTAGATAAACTAATGCTGTGTCGTACAATCCAGACCCTTCGCAGTGTTTCACATAGAAACGTTTCGTGCGAAGTGAGACGACGACTCGGTAACAATAACTAATATGCAGACGGTCGCATATTTTAATTGTATCTGTAAGAAAAAAAAACGGTCAGTAGTATACGACTAATTACCTAACATTATCCAGTCATTAGCGCAACTCACTGATACTTAATTGGTTGCTTATAACAAGGGGATGAGTTTGACGCGTTGTATGAACCAAGGCAATTTTTCTATAAGTGGAACACCGCGAAGGGTCTTGACTGTTCATTTCTCTATCATTACTTGCAAAGTCTCACATACTGTAGGAGTTATGTTAATCTTAATATTAAGGCGTTGAGAATACGTTATAGTCTATCAACAATAGAAATAAAATATAAAAAAAACATTCTATGGTAAGAATTATGACAAAAACCACTTCACTGAGGGTCGGGCCTCGACCGCGAAATAATACCAATGCCCCGAAGAAGAGTCTCCGATGGGCTCAAAATTAGACGGTACCGACAGCGGACAAGTAATGGAGAGTTAGCCGTTTTATCTTTCATTTATAATGATGTCTTACGAAAGTTTAAATAGTTTAACAAGAATTATTAGTCTATTACTTTTTATCGTATCATTTTGTACGCTAAATTGTTATTTTCCAGAATGATTGTTGATCGTTCGCGGTAGTATAGGTCTAGACCAGTCTAGGCTTTCGAAATGCTAATAGGAGTAGAAAACGCAATGAAGTATCTGATTAATTGTAATTAAAATGCTAGACAATTATACTGTCTGATTGGCGGGTTCTTGAAAATGTATTAAAATGCATTAAGTGTGCCGCAGTACGCGTCAGCCGATGTGTGATTGAAACAATGGAAATAATTGTAAATATTTTAATTTTCCGTTGAAATCTTTTCTTACTTGTTGATACTATTTTTTATAATTATGGTTTTTTAGTTTCGACTTAATGCGAACGGCGGGAAGTCGTTGGATGCGGAAGGAGAAGCACATACTGTAGTAGGCATAAGGAAACGCCTATGTCCAGCAGTGGGCGGACAAAGGCTGATGATGATGAAAGGAGAAAATGAGATTAGTAGAGAAGAGACAGAATCAGAGGAGGAAAGAGAACATTAAACAGACGAAAACGTACCATAAAAAAAATGTAGTGTCATCTTATCTTTCTAGCACATAATAATAGTCGTTCGATAAATAAGTGACGGAAACAATGTTAACCCATCAAGCAGTTACAAAGAAGTCGATATTTAGTTGTACAAAAGCTGAATTCAATCGGTACACCTGAGTCCACAAAAAACGGTTCGTACCGCAATGGAGTCGTTCAAAAAAAAGCTTCGAATTCGGCGAGCCTTTTTGTGTAACGACACCGCAATTAGAGGCTTTATTACGAATAACATGTTAAATTACAATCGCCTCGACTGTTACTAAGTGATTTAATGAAAATTGATCTCTCATTAAAATAATCTAATTAAATATCTACGAATAACTTAAGATATAACAGAACAAAAATTTCATCATCAACCTGCCCCTTCACCTAAGAAGGGTCGGCACAGTATGTACTCTTTCATACATCTCTGTAAACCGAATAGAAAAAAAATAAGAACTAAAATTTAACAGATGAATTTTAACATTTTTAAATAAAATAAAACTAAAAAAAATAAAACCTAAAAACTATTTCATATGTAAACCATTAATTTTGCGAACATAATCTATTGGCCTTCCTTATAACTATAGTAACGAAGTCTACAGTAATCTAAGTTTATATAATTTTCTTAACAAAACTGAAATGAGTATTGAATTCATAATCTCTAAATTAAAAAAAAAATAATAGCCATAAGTAGACAAAAAGTTCAACAAAAACTTTTGTAATTGAACAAACGTAAATGAACTTTGGTGTAACAAAAAGCTTCATTGCTTCTTTAAATAAATTCAATTTTGTTGGTATTACATTTATAATTAACATATATTAGGATATTAATGAATTGAGAGCTTATTTGTTAAGCTTGTTACATTTATATTTTATAAAACTTTCTATTACTTTATTTTAAAACTTATTATTCAATTACTCAACTTTGGTGCTGCGTAATTCTAAACCGAGTGAAAAATAAAAAAAAAACTTTCGAGATAAAAAAATATGATTTAAGAAATGTTTCATAAATTATGTAAAAAATATTCATTTGACGAAATAAAAAAAGTAAATATCAACATCCGGAACACTGTTATGTTGCCACAACTAATACCAACCTACATATAATCGGAAAGAAATTATTTGGGTCTTCTATCAATTGAAAACTACTCTTACTGCGATTTCATAACTAACTACCATTCAATTTTGAGTCTTATTCATTCGTAATAAGAACGTTACGGTGTTTATCGAGTTGTATATTATCTGGCCTGAGAAACGATAGGCGGCCCTTTTTTGAATATATGGTTCTATGGCGTTTTGCTTTGTGTTGTTTGCTACTGATAAATTTACAGGCTGGTCGATTATATTATCAAAAGGTTAATGTGTGTTTAGACGATTAATTACTATTCAATACAAATGTAAATTTAATTTAAATAATGCAGTTATAATTAAAATTCTCTTGTGCAGGTGTGTTATAAAAAACACACCAAATTGTTTATCCTTTTCCTCATTTAGGTTGTATTGATAAGGTTTATAAATTGGAATGTCACGATTTTATAATCGAATAATATTTTTCGAGAAAACAAATGTCATCACGTCTTTTCATATCAGTAAAATATGTAATGAGAAATGTAACTAAAACAATTAATTTTTAATTGATGTTAAAATAATGTGTTGAAATAATGAACATCCCGTATATGACAGTAGTCAGGTTCAATCAGCGAGCAAACGCTAAGTCACGACGATTCGTCGCGCCCTCTATACATTCTAGTTTTTACGTTGACCATCGATCGGACAAACGGCTCGGGTGTCAAAAGATAGAAAATAACTCCGTTTAAATATCTAAATATACCACTAAGACATTTTTTAACTATTAAAAATCGAATAAACAATTAAAAATGTTTACCTTTTATTAGTAAAAAAATGGTTATCGTCTTTTGTTAATCGAAGTCATTTTCCGTGTGGGATCGTCTTTTGTTTCGATATGTGAAATAATCCGAATAGGATTTTAATGTATAGGAAATTGAGGTTTCGGTATCGGTTCCCGTGAATTACGTCTGCAAGTAATGATTATGTACGATCGAATCATAACCAAAATCGATATCCTGATAAATTTCAATCGATTATGTCTGCGGTCGCTGTAGCTGTTTTAAAATTGATGCTTTTTTTGGGAACTCTTCACGATGGTTTTATTTAAGTTAAATTTGAATGTACCGATGATACAGCTATATTTTATTACAAGAATGTACTAAATGCGAAAAAGTATATTTTTATTACACAACTTTGTTAGGGAGAACTCCAAAACGTCTAACAGATTTAGACGAAATTTAACACAGAGATGATTGTCAAGAATAACAGGCAACCTAATTTTTTTTTTTAATTCTGCACGGATGAAGTTTCGGCATCTAGTTGACCATAAGTGAACTCACATTTGTCTTATTTGAATCTATGCAATAAAACTGTAACATTAAGTTTGTTAAAGTTTTATTATACTGTAACAGATTAAATAAAGTGTTTTGTTTTATATTTTTATAAGTAAAATCGTTACAACAACGACAATATCGTGGAATGCAGTTACTATCTGGGCGGCCATCAGTATGTTATAATAAAAAATGGCGCGGTACAAGACAAGAGTTTTTAATCTGTGGAAACGTTTAGTGCTATACATTAAACCTTCATGGTCTCATTACTAAGATTGAATTTACGATAGGAAGTTTGTGGCGGGAAATATTTAGACAGGAATTAAAAATTTTACATTGTTTTTTTTTGTGTTAGTTCCGATGAAGTTTGTAAATCCGTTTATGAGATGCAACCATTATTCATTTTTTTTCCAAATTAAACTATCAGTTAAATTAGATATTAATTAAATTTTCTAACATTTCTTGTAACCATTCCTAATAAGCTTGTATTAAGATATGGTTCACGACAATAGTCGAATAGTGGGATTCGAACCCACAATCGCTAGATCGGGATTCCGTACCTGTAATAATTAGGCTTCATTTGTTTTGTTATTAAAAATATTTTCGAACGTCCATAGTTTGTTATGTTCGTATTGTATTTTATTTTGTTCTGTTCGTAGTTTAATTGACATTCCGATCGAACGATGGGGTGGGTGACAACAATCGATCAGGGGCCCGGTCAGCGCGGATTAACTGCGGATGAAGTGTTCCGAAAATGATGCATTATTCCCCCCTTTACCTCATCAGCGAACTTTGTACGGACCCTTGTGTTGTTTTAATTCCTTCTTTTAGGGTTGAATGGACGTAGATTGGGTACGATCGGATCTAATAAACCGTGCTAAGTTATACGTTCAAGAGATTCGTTTTTTTTTTTTAATAAAAAACATTTGCACATTTTTGTTAATCTAATTATATTTCTCGTATAATTCCAACTAAACTCTAGGCTTGTACTAAGATATGGTTTACGACAATAGTCTACTATGTAAAAAATCCGTATGCTTAACTATTAGGCTATAGCGGTTTAGTTATAACAATCAACATTTTTAACTAGTATGCGTCGGTTAAGACACAATTTTATATTGATTAATAAAAAAAACACAAACGGTTAACGAAAACATTTTTAATAACTTCAAGCTCTATTGAAGAAATCACATTTTATAGGTTTTATTAGATTTAGAGGTTATGTCTTAATTCTAAATTGAAGCAATTATCTCGTTGAAGTTTTCTTTATTAAATTATTTCCATTGAAAGTGTTGGTATAATCGTTTTACTTGTCTATGTATAAGGTAATAATTGAAGATAGCAATGATGCCAAGACACGGCCACTAAAATTACATTATCCTAACAAGCGTCTACCAGACTGGTGTAGTTGGGAGGGTAGCAAGAGAAAAACGCTGCCGCCCGAAGCACAATCACCCGTCCCTTCAGACGATTATTGCAAATAACTATTATTTCCTTCTCCATTCAATTGGCAGCGAATGCAGGCACGATATTTCTCTTTGTATTGCTAATTCTAGTGACGGTAGTTTTATCAATTTACATCGAATTCAATCCGAGGAAGTTGAAATGTTTGCGTCGAGTCAGGATTCCGATTTTGAAAATGTTACAAAATATATTTTGATTAAAATTTTAGTATATCGAATCAAATTATTAGATTAACTTCCTTCATAAATTTATATGTAAACACTGTACTAAGAAAACATTATTGATTTTTTTTTAATTTCAATTTTTTTTTTTTTAACAAAGAAGTCTCTTAGAGCAACATTGAGAAATCTACAGTGAGTAATAAAGCATTATGGTTTTATAGTGTAGATTTAATGCTACCATTATAATATTACAAAATTCTTCGAATATACAAAATACATGCACAAGGGGGAAAAGCCAAAAAATGGATGTGATAGTCGAAAGAAATCCACGTCCGCGGTAATCCTAACAAATATTCGTTGTACCGTTGACCCAGCGTCAGATGGGGCAAGCCCCCGCAACTGTTTTATTCATCAGAAAGCCATAGACAAATCCCATCTATTGCATTTATGAATGAAACAATTTTCCAGACTTCGCCGCGATTTTGTTAGGCAATTTACTAGCTGACAGCGGACCATTAGTCACGACTAAAGCGTATATTGGTCATTTTTTTATCGCTTACGATCGCTGCCAGTGGGCATGTTGTTTGTGACGTCATCCTGTTTGAATAGAAATAAGGAAATCATTTGTTATTCAAAATTGCTTGCAAATTGTCATTTGGTTCGACAGCTTAGTTAAAACCAGTTAGGACAGAAAATGACATGACAATTTTAAATAATTCAGCAAAGTTGTTATACAATCTACTCAAAATTCTGCCCTTGTCTTCATCTGTTGATGTATTAATAAAATTACTCAACTTATTTATCCAATAGCATAATATGCACACACATTAAATGCGTTCATAATATTTCAATTAACACCAGTCGTAAAATCCTTAACATACACACGTGTTGCGCCATTCAACTCTTTGTTTTCTAAATAACCGATGACGAATGCCGAGACGTGCTGGTCGTGACAATTGTCTTTAATTATTTGAAATAAATTGATTAGTGGCCTTTTCATTGCCTCATTTAGATATCGCAGTATCAAGCACACGATCATGCTAATTATATCCTAGTAGGATTGCACTCCGCGTGACGTTACCTTCGTTCAATTCTAAGTATTATAGTATCTTTTTACTCCACTATTTGTTTGATCAGAATTCTACAATTGCCTTCAGCTGGAGCTCTAAAATGTTGTTCTATTTTATCCAAATAAATGCCATACATTAACAACCGAAGGAATATAAAAAGAGGTCTCGAGGTCTTTAACTTCTTCCTCCAACGTGATGTGAAATTTCCGCCTTAATTCTCTTTTCTTACCGCTTTAAGTCAATTTCTTCCAGTTCATTCTTCAAGTCTGCTTTTAAATAACTATGGTACGGAGTAATCTAAACCGAACGTCTTTTCTTTCGACAAGTTACCAGCTCGTCTAACTAGTCGTGTTTACTATGTAGAGTTGACTTTGACCACCTCAGTGAGAATCTTAGAGCGCTGATGCTGATGAATATAAAATTTTTTAACTTGATTTTACTTCTTTAAAAACAGTCTTTTATTTTATACAAAAAAAATTGTAATGCAGGATTTATTAGTACGCCTATTTTTGCACTTATTCGGTATTCGCAATGCGTTTGAAGGGAAAATTGGATATGACGTGATTATTAAAGCTTTTCTAAAGAGATGGCAATTTGGCAGCGTACAAATCGTCCGGCCCTTTGGGACCCCGGACCGGACGGGGCACGCTAAATGAGATGTATTTTATTTTCGTGTCGAAATACCGTAAAAGTTACACGCACGAATTTAATCTTGCATATTTCAACATAATTAAGTAATTATAAGATAATGTATAATTAATCTTACAAGGTTTTTCTTTTAATTTTAGCAACAAATTCGTCAATTACTTTTACACTTATAATAAAGAAAAAAATTACATTACAATTTTATTCATAACCCTTGAAACGGACGTTTTAAGAATGACACAATAAAATCGTCATATTTTTTTTATATCTTATAAAATTAAAAGCTTGTTTTGTAAAATAAATGAATCTTTACGAGTGTGAGATACAATCAAAAAGGCTTTACAGCAAACGAATGCTTTACCCGCCCACACCCTTTACTTAAATGAAAACTTACAGTTAATTTCGTTTAAGTAAACGCTTAGTATGGACTCCCATATTTAATATACTCCAAGGACTCCTTTAGTTGTATCTTAATGTAGACATTAATTGCATCTGATACTACAGAATTTTAATAACCGATGGGGCCCATAGAGTCGAATATGAGTTGCCATTTCTTCCATGAAAAAGAGCCCAAGACTTGTATATTAATGTTATTCACATTGCATTTATTATAGCGTCTTAGTTTCTATATTCGGTCGTTTTTTTTTGGTTTGTACTTCTATGTCAAAGTTGACCTTTTCATAACAATGTTGATAGTAAGCGAAGTCACCTTTTTCAAAGGCGTGACGAGCGCTCAGTCCCGCTCAGAAAGTCGCCGAGTCATATTAAGCTCATCTCGGGGGTGAGGGCCAGTAAAATGTCCGTCCCGCGAGACGGAGCCCTTGTGATTATTTCCTAACGGTACTAGGATCGCAGCATCTTGATGTTTGATTACATTTTTGCTTGTCGAACTAAACGCATACAGTTTGTGGTACAAACGCCGAGAATTATCCAGTGATAATAGAAGTACTGGGTCCTCAATGATTATGGTTGTGTTCTCTTATATTATTCAGCATGTTACTGAATGAATACATTGGCACAGGCTCAATCCTTTTCTGATCCTTTCCTGTTATGTTAAAATGACACATTTTTGCATATAGCTATGTAAAAATATAAATGTGTTCTAACATTGATGTCACGTTCAAGTATTAAGATATATAAGTTGCCTTCTAGTTGGCAGGATTTCTTGCGCCGGGCCGCCGGTGCCCGGCGTGACCTCCGCTTCTCTACGCTGGTCCTCATTCACATTTCTCGTCACCTTTTGATCGTTTGTCTAAGGTACAATAGTGCTGCAAAAAACTGTTATGTTTTAGTTAAATAAAATCCAACTTTCAATATCAACTTTTATAAAAAAAACTAAAGCTTCGTTATCTAAAAATTAAATATACAAGTAATGTAGTTAAATTGGTGACCTAGATTGTGGTCCAAGGTAAAAAGGCTTGTATAAAATATCGTCAGTCCTTTATTATCGTTGAAAAATAGAAACAATATGTTATCATATGTTACAAGTTTATCTTTCAATCTCAACAATCTTTTAGAAGAAACGTAACCAACAATATTATCTGTAATCTACAATTAAAGATGGCGTCTGTAATATTCCTTCATTAGCACACACGGCTTTAGGTTACAATAATATAATCATTGATAATATCAATAATCTCGACGCGTAATAAGCCGATGACATTTTCATTTGCTACGTCAAATATGGCCGCGCTCCCCTCTATCCGTATTTATTTGATTCCCTTCGTAAATAAGTCGTCACGTCATTAGATCGCTTAGTTAATAACTAACAGGTATATTGTGTTCCGTGTTTGACCTGACTTAGGGTAAATATCTTAATGAATAGCTAGTAATGTTATTCTTGGATTGTAGTCAATTCTATCCTGATGTCGTAATAATTAAGGATCATTTTATTTTAATGAAATGAAAAAAAAAAGTTTTCTCACAGACTGTGTTTTGTCTGGATGATTGCAGCAGATTGCAGATGCAGTTCTTGGGATACCTTGTAATGAATATTTAAACTTTTCTATTTATAATTTTAGTAGGATTTCAAACTTGGCTACATTTACATTGGTCTTTCATTCGTTACATAGCATTATCTATAATTTCTGTGTTAGAAACTACGTCGGGGACTTTAGGGAAAGGCATTTTATAGTTTTAAAACAATCATATCTTGATCATCATCATCATCAGACCCTGTCTGTCCACTGTTGGACATAGAGCTTTCCCAATCTTGATCCGAACGTCATATTTATATTACTTACTAGTGTCTAGTTCAAGTTAAGTAAATAAAAATAAATTTGAGTAAGTTCAGTTACTGGGTCGATTTATTCGAATTTCCTTACATTGACCGTGGCCGTGGGGTCTGCGAGGCCCAAGGGAGTGGACGGTTGACTAAATTCCAAGGGTTCAAATAGCCTCGCTTTTAAAGAAAACTAGCCGACCCTTAACTTCTTAGAGGGTGTGAATTTTTTCTTTGAAAATTTACTTCTGCTTTAGCCGTGCGTATATTCATTACGTATACAAATTTCGAATAATACATACGTTTTCCAGATCATTCGTACTCAGAGAAGTTAATCGGTCGCAAAGGGAGACTAGTATTGTAGATTTCTCATACAAAACCTATAAAGGAATTACTTGATTATTTTGAGTGCGGTATTTTAATGTTTTAATTTTAACGAGTTTAATATTTCAATTGTTTTGAAGCTTGTGTTCAAAGTTATTAATAGTTCGGATAAAATTCCAAAGTATCAATAGCCCAATGGTTGAGGGTACGGATTTCCGATCACGTGGTCGATAGTTCGAATCCCGACCTTCGACTATTGTCGTGGACAATATCCTAGCACAAGCCTTGAGTTTAGTTTGAATGGTAAAAGAAATGTTAATAAATGAACAAAAATCTGCTAATATTTATTCTTATAAAAAAATATATATTTCCAAGTGATATTTACGTATAGGGTTTTAAAATTTTTATTTCAATATTTATTTAAATAATAACCAAGCAATTTCTAACCGCGCAACCGTTACACGGTCGCGTCTTATATCGTACAATATGTACTTATAACCCCAAAAGCATAATAATTCTAGAGAAATTGCCACTAAGAAGCATATTGTTGTCGACCATTAAATTTAATATCCCCATAGATCTGAAGTGGGTATTTTGCGTCGAGCACCACTTCACGGGGACAATACGACTTGTCATATTTGTCACTCAAATAATTGATGGGCTCCCTAACTATTGAATTACTCGATAAAACTGTCGACTATAAGACGTTTTAGAGCTAAATATATTTACTCATGTTAAACTTCAAATAATAGTGACATCTAGCGAAAACAATTGAAACTGTAAAAATTCAAGTTAGCATTAAAGCGTATATTTAAGAATTTATTTGGGTTACTTTAAAATTGATATAATGTCAGAGGAATTATTTTCATTTTATAGAAATTGGACGTGGTCATTTTTAATATTTGGCTATGAATTTTTTTTGATTTTTTTTTAGTACATGATTTTAAATGCGAGCAAAAAGTTAGGCAAAACTGCTAAGACAGTTTGTTGGAGTAAACTGAACCTTATGTATTTTACATTATGAACACTTACTAACGTACAATCTATTTACAAAACTTATTTACTCTTCGGTAGCGTAGATATAGTATATGCGGTTCACAAATGTGAACTTACCGAACAATTCTAATAATAGTGATCTGTACATCAGAGTACCTTTTCTCAAGCTTTCTTTGATAACCAATAAACATTGATCGGCAACAAAAGGAACCGATGTTTGGACTGTTAACTGTTCAACCAGAAAATACTTAGTGAATTCCCATACGTGGTCTATAAAACCACAACAAGGAGATTAACATGAGGGGTTATTCGCAAATCTTTCGATGTCAACCCTTCAATGGTGACGGGTGACAATTTAACGAGCGCTGAGTAATGTAACATTGGTACATTTTTTATATTGCTACCAGATAATCTCCTAACAAAAAGATAAAGCCTTTTATATCTCTCTCGGTGTGATGGTCACACTTCTTAACTGTCACTAGTTCGCACATTACTTCCTAGTGTAATTTTAATTGTATATATTCTAACCTCGTAAAAAGAAAGTTGCAGTAACAGTTTGTTACAAAGCTTTCAAAACGCATTAACTCCTTAACAATTTGTTTCTATTTCTGGTTTATGAAAAGATAAAATAAATCGACTTCCGATGAAGTTAGCAACACCTTGTAAGAAATTATTTAAAACTAACATTTCCATGATTATTAAAAAAAAAATGGTAAATTTTGTTTTATATGGGATAAATGACATGCCGATATTATTTTTTTTAATTAATTTTTAATTTATTTTCAAGATGATTTACAATAATTTTATGTAATCATATTGCTTGGTGCCACTAAACAAAGAATCCCGGCACTACACTTCACATGTAGAATGTTTACTATCTAATGTTCATCATTGCTATGTGCACTGAATACTTCATTAATACATTTAATTGAAACATGTAAACGGATATAACAATTATGCTCTCTTTCAATAAACTTCATTATGTAAGACAGAACGCCTGTCATATTTTCCTGATGTATACCAGTTTGCATTCCCAAGGGCGGACTAATTTCGCTTCCAGTTCCAACTCAATTTGTCCCGGGCACATTAAGCGTAACTATCGCGACACGGTTGCTAGATGGCCGGCTTTTTACGACCTCGCCACGGGTTCGATTCTGATCCCATTTCTCCACTCTCGCTACAGTTTCAATTTACAAAGAATTTTTTTTGGACTCGACTCCCATTTTAACTGTGTCACGTAAGTGTATGTGCATAAAGTTCACTTTACATTGTGTCGTTTCATGAGATGCGACATTTTTCAAACGAAGCTAACCAATCATCGCTGACCAGTACGAAAATAACTTGCAATCGGAAAGTAGACTTTGCTGCTTTGTTGTTAAAGTTGAATATGGTATGTTGATTTACAGAGTTAGTTTAGTAGGGGGTCAAGGCGTTAGTAGCCGTATTGCGGGTTTGATTCCCAGGTGTACGGGGCGTCGGGACACGTACGCGAACACTTAAAGACAGACACTTCTAAGATGAAGGGAGGTCCGTCATAAAAATTGGACAGAACAAAAACATTAGAGTCGAATTGCAATAAAATGTTTTTTTTTTCTTGTTTTATTTTGTTCATAAAATTGAACTCATATTATGTTAGTAGTAATTTATATGTCGGTAGGAAGGTATTTAACATAAAGCTTTTGTTGGTGTTAAAAATATTTTTTTAATTCGCCCTAAACAAAACTTATTAGTTTTGTCATTTCATTGATGATAAATGTTATAATTTCTTCTCAGTTTACGTGTTTATTGCCAATTAATGGCTATCGTTTCTTACCTTTTATGAACAGTGCATGGGACACTCAGAAAAAGGATATTCATGTGTCCCTTCCTTCAACACCTCTCAATATAACTAAATATTAGCCAATACAAACATTCATCGGAAGGAATGCAGAATTACTTTACTTCACACCTGTCTTTGAGGGGTTGTAGTATAGCACCGGTCGGCCGGGCCTATCGTGCTGCAACTAATTCTACTGTGGGTCCTTCCACTATTAAAATAGTGTTAAAAACTGTATAGAATTGAACTTTGAACCTTAATTACTTATAAGTCGGAAATTTTACATATTTTTATTTAACACAATTATATTATCAATTGACGTCATTGGATAATGAGTCATATTTCTTAAAGATTAAGGTTTAAATTGCTTTGTCGAGTGGTTAACAACCCTCGGACGATGTTTAACTTATTTTAAACAATTTAATGCCCCTACAAAGTGACCAAACCCTCGGGTAACATTAAATCAAACACAATGGTCCGGTTGTTTATACTTAGAACGTTTAGTTCCTGTATCGGAAAATTTAATCTTATGTTTGAAGGGATTGCGTAGGATTTCTTTATTTTTTTAGAGTTATTAGTCCCTGAACTGTACTTGAGTTTTGATAAGGAAACTCTTTAGAGTTATTTATAACAGTTTTTTTCAAAAATAGAACGTAGAAATTCAAATAAAATGAACAATCCTTGAGAGTGTCGAGTTTCGATGTTTATTAGCATAACTAAGTTGTAAAGAAATATTTTCTTACTAATATAATCCTAGATTTTTTTTTTAAAGTAGGCAAGCGCGATAGACTTACAGAGTTGCACGTCAACGCACCGACACCCGTAACACTGGCGGTGCAGACGCGTTGTCGGCCTTCGAGACACAGATGCGCTCGCTTCTTAAAAGACTTAATTCGTGTTTATTCCAAATATAAGAAAAATGTAATATTACCAATCATTTGATTGTTACGAATAGATTATGTAGTATTTTTTTTTTCTCGAAATAACATGACTAAGCATTCGTTGTAGATGGCAGTGTGATCTGCTATAATCCATTAAAAGCGGTATCCGCTCTGTGCAAAGATTTTACTACTACTAGATGGCGCTGGTCCATTCCAACGACCTTACTCAGGTGACAATAAAGTAGGCACTCTCGGGGGGCAGTAATCGACGGCGAATCGTAAAGCAAGCTATCGAGTGTTCGCCAGCGAAGCACTCCCCGCGTAAGCCCCGGCTAATGGAGAAAAGAATTTTATACCATCCTTCTATGCCAGTGTTTTTTTCGTATTGACAACACAAGAATGATATAAAACCTTAACCTTTATGCTTACTTTGCCTGTTTTAAATCTAATTATTATCTTTAATAGTCCTAAATAGTTTTAAGTTTTAAATCTAATTACAATCTTTAATAATTATCTAATAAAATTATTTGCCAAACAGAGCAATGCCAATTAAATCTCAGGGTAATCTTAACGATTAAAAAAAATCATAACGAAAATTATTTTTTTCAAGCCTGTCCTTAAATCCGCATTTGTTTCGTGTAATCTTAACGGCTGGACCGATTTTAACAAACCTTTTATTGAAAGGTAGCTAATACGGGAGTAACTTAGGCTGCTTTTAAGTCTACTCTGACGTTGTCGCGATGAACCACTGGCATGTCATCAGACGGAATATATCCTCAATTAATTGTATAGTAAACTAACAGTGTATTTGTAAATGTAATTTAATTCAATAATATAAACAGACATCTATTACTTAAGCCTGTCACGTTTGTTTCTTGTAACCTAAGCAAAAAAGATTGCTTATAAATGTTCTAATCAAACAAATTACTTACAAAAAAAAATAGCTTAGCCAAATAAAGAAACTATATCTATCTCGCTCTAACACATGATATTGTGAGCGACATCTCGTTGTTTGAAATGTAAATGTCCAAAAGCCAGTTTTAAATAAAAGGCTATAAGTACAGTCGATAAAACAGCGGGCTCATTAACGACCCCGCCCGCGGGCGTGGCGTGGGTGTGGCGCTGGCGGCAGGGTGTACACCCATCCGTCTTAATACTTCAAGGATACATTTATACCAAGAACTTCAAATAATGTAATTCTTAAAAGCTTTAAATCCATTTGAATTCGTAAAGTCGTAGACAGGAAAATACAATAACAATGACCGAAACGTTCTAAAATCAAAACTGTTCGTTTCAACTTAAACAAAAGACAATCTAGAAATTTGATTTACAAAATATGCTATCTGTCACCAATAAGACATCGATTGGTACATCTACGTCATTCTTTTAGTCATTAGATGCATGATGAAGTAAATAGTTACAGAAATATCCACGTATAGAATAGCGCTAGTAGTCAACTATAAGATAAACCGATTAACAAGATTAAGTTTCTTAAAGTTCCAAAGTCCACTGACTTAGGGCTTATGGATACAGAGCAAAGTCCACCTATAGACGCCTACAGAAATTAATTAGCAATTAAACTAACCTAATACTTCGTTTACAGCATCCTCGAACTTAGAAAAGAGAAGAGTCGAGATGCGGCGCGGTCGAGGCGCGGCAAGGAGAACTATGAGTTTTACGAGCTGGCCAAGATGTTGCCGCTGCCGGCCGCCATCACCAGCCAGCTGGACAAGGCTTCCATCATCAGGCTTACCATCAGCTACCTCAAGCTACGCGACTTCTCGGGACACGGAGATCCGCCGTGGAGTCGTGACCCGCCCCCCACTAGTAAAGCCCTTAAAGGTACGTACAAGTAATTAAATAAAAAAAAAAAACTGCCTATGCCCAATCTACTTATAATTTATAAAGAACCGAGAGTTTAGAGTTATCTTAATAAGTATTCAACTTGTTATAGGTTAGGAATGCTGTTACTTCAAAATAGGTTTTGTTTTTCTACTCTACGAGGTCATAATGATTACATCCGACAAATTTGAAAAAAAAATCCTAATTAGACTTTTTTTTAATTACTTACATCGTCGAAAAAAATGTAAATTGGTAGTTAAATTAACACATATGTTATATTTAAGATACATTTTTATTCCATATTTAAATTTTCTTGTGGGTTACATTTAATGAAATTCAATTCTAACAATCCATAGAATTAGTTCATAGAAATGCCCACAAACGTCCGTCCCCTCTAAAACTATGCAAAATGACTGAGTCGGTTTAAAATAACCGGGAGGGTTCGCAAATCTGATTTGCCTTCGTCAAGTCATTGTCGGCGCTAACAGAGTTACCGCGTACCCTTGTACAGACGGCGAAACAAGTTTGTTGGTTTATATAGAGGTATATAACTATTAGTGTAAAGAAACTTGTCAGGCAACTCTCAAGAATATTACTCGAAATATATACTAATCGTGCATAAAGAAAGAAAATGAGCGAATATACTGGAAGTACATCAATGCTGTTATCTTAAGCGCCAATAGCCTAGTGGTTAAGGGTACCGATTTCCGATCACGTGGTCGAAACTCTGAATCTCGCCATTCGACTATTATAAACGATATCCTAACACAAGTCTAGAGGTTAATTGGAGTGGTAAAAGGGATATAAGAAAGTCAACAAAAATCTGCTGAAATTAAAAAAAAGCGTCAACTTTTAACTTCGTATGTGCATCTCAATAACTGCTGTATAAATTCTTTTCGTAACAACAAGCCCTACACATATAAGCTTTTAGGCTATATATTATTACACTATTAACTTTATAGGGTGATTAAAGGTGAGTAAAAAATAATCACGAAATTTAAAGTAAGTAATAAAAACGAAAACTAAAGTTTCCTAATTTAAATACGTACTTTGACAATTTTCAACTATAAATTGTATACGCGACCTTTAAAATACAATTTAAATCGATTACTAATTATTATTAAATTTAAAATATACGTTTTGAAGTATTTAAAAAATTAAAAAATGATTTTTCAGAACAAAAGTGTTAACTAATAGTATTCAAGAAAAACATAAGTAATTTTAAAAACAAAAAAACCAGTTCGATGCCGTGGGGCAAATCACAAACATTGACAAGCGAAGCGCGCGCGCAAATAAATGAGCCTTAGGGACTGATTCACCGCATCGACTCAAATAAATAAATTACCTTATGTTTACACGAGAGCAGTAGATTGAAACAGTACGAGAGTACTATGCGTGCGGTTAAACAATCACAGCGCGCAGTATTCCGCTGGTCTACGTCATTGTTCAAATCAAGAGATGACTAACGTTTGTTACCATATTATGTCCTCTTTATGGTATGAGTTTCAAGTATGAGCAGAGATGTCATTTATTCCAATTTTCTTTAACTCATGTTTTTGTGTGTTAGAAAGTATGTGTGTACGCCTGCATTGATAAGCTAGGTGTGTTCGTCCCTAGAATGTTTAGGAGTAAAATGTGATCCTCTAATTTTACAATATTATAATGAAAATTATTAATGTTTATATGATTTACAAATTACTTTTTTTCTAAACAACATTCGCTTCATCAACGCTTATTTACCTTAAAATAATACATTTATTACTTAAGCATTAAATGAGTTAGTTTGTAAAACACAATATTTTTAAAAGTAATTCCAGGACAAAAATAAATCATTTGCTATAAAAAAAAATAAATGCAGATTATTCTAGTGTATTACGTGTGCTTGACAAAGGAGTTTTTTTTTAACACACACTCGGTGAGTAAATGCGTAACAAGTGTACCAATAAAACGCCCCGCGAACAAATCCAATTTCAGCCCTTAATGCGGCAAATGCGACCGCGGGGCGAATCACTACGCCCGCCGCTGTCATTTTAACTCAATTTAAAGCTCTCCTACCCACCTATACACGTATTAAAATAAACATTTCTATATTACGCTGTATTTTATTAGCTTTTTTTTTAAACACCAAACACATATTATATTCTTTAAAATTGTTTTAGTTTTTTTTTTAAATGTAATATCTTGAATTTAAAAAAAAATTAAAGATACTTCTTAGTTGGAAAATAAATATAATATTTGATACATATTTTTTCATGTAAATTGTTTTATTATATTGTCAAAAATTGTATCAAGTTTGAAAGTTAAAACAGTCGAAGGAGTTCCCTAAAGATTATTTTTTATGTAATTCCCATTCTAATCATTATCACCAGTCGTTGTCTTCCTTTCACAGTATGCGGACCTCCTTTCGCATAACGACTTTAATTCCATTCTAATGCCTTATAGCTTTGAAGCGCCAATAGCCTAATAGTTAAGGGTACGGACTACCGATCTACCGGTCGTGGCTTCGAATCCCACCATTTGACTATTGTCGTGAACCATATCCTGACACAAGCTTTTTCAAGCTTACCAGAAATGGTTACAAGAAATATTAGTAAATTAACAAAAATCTACTAATATTTTTTAATTAAAAAAAAAACAAAAATGAAATAGGGACCATGCCAGTAGTTTACGAAATACTACTACAGTTTACAAAAAAACTTTCACTGATTCAACATTAATAATTTTGAAGAGTGACAAGCATCTTACGATATTTCATAATTCTATAAACAACATAATAGATTGTAAAAAAACATAAAAACTTGAGTACATCGTTTAACTTAGCTACAATAGCTATTTGTTCCCTAGCTATATTTTACATTCAAATAAAATTGACAACAATAAAACAAGCGGGGGAAGCGACATCTGGTTGCGAAAACGGAGGTAAATTCTGAACTTTCAAACGCACTCACGTACGCCGTAAAGACTTTGTTTAGAGGATTTGAAGATACTCATCGATATATCGTAAATGTCCCCTTAGAGATTAATACGCGAACACTATACGAGAGCAATGCACTTACCATTGGAACGAATTATTTGTCATAAACAAAAAAATCTTTTAAAACTTTAAAGATAATGGCAAACCTTTTTATCTCCGACAGTGTTATCTGACACGAATTTAGTCTTTTTAAAAAAAAATACCAGATTTTTGTTAATTTACTAATATCTCTTTTACCACTCCAACTCCAACTTTGTGCTAGGATATGGTTGACAATATTCGAACGGCGGTATTCGAACTCTCGACCACGTGATAGGAAATCGGTACCAACCATTAAGTTATTGGCGCTTCTTTCCGAACTTTGATGTTTAGATATACTAAGTATTTCATAACGTAAATAAACTGCAAAAAGTAATTCAATAGAACTATTTGTAAAAAAAAAACAAAAATATGATTAAAAGAAAAGGTAAAAAAAAAGACGTTAGGCGAGACCTATAAAATTAACTAAGGACTTTTTAAAAAAGTTAGCATCATCATCATCAACCTGCCCTTTCCCCATTACGGTGGGTCGGCACAGCATGTTCTTCTCTTCCAGACATCTCTGTCAGCTCATATCTGAACTCACACATTTCCTACGCATATCCGTTTTCACGAAATCCATCCACACCTTCTTCGGTCTTCCTCTACCTTTATAGCCATCCACGGTCAATCTCATCACCTTCTTTTTTCTTAACATACGTATAAAAGGATTATCAAATAATAAAAACTGTCAACATGTAAATTGTAAAAGAGACCGCTATTAAAATGTTTAATTAAATAACAAGGCGGGGTTCAGATATCGCGGGGACAATGGCGGACGAATTGGGCCAAAATTTTTAATCTAATCAATTAACAATCAGTGCAAGCGATATGCCGCTTGTTAGTACTGCTTATTTGGTGAACGTGACTCGGGCGCTTTATTCAAATTATGTCGGGGTTCGTTTGACAATTTCGTCTGGATGTTTAATTAATGTTCGCGGGTTTGGCATTCACTGTTACAATAGTAGTATGTGTACAGGATTTAAATGCGAATTTTACAACTTATTATTATAAATAAAATAAATCTACTAACATTTTTATAAAAAAAAAAAAGAAAATGTAATATTCATGATTAAATAAATAATTCCCTTTGATACTTATTGATGTCAATTAAACCTACATTTATCTTTTAAATAGACATGTATCAAGATGTGAAGCTCAAGTAAATGTAAAACAATGTAAAATTCTATCAGTACGTGATTGCAAAACAAACTTGTTAATTGTAATGATCAGCAATAACTCTGTGTTCAAATGGAAGCGTCCAATAACTTAATGCTTATGGATACGGACTACCGATCAAGCGGTCGCGAGTTCAAATCCCACCATTCGACTATTGTTTACAAGGTTTTTCAAGCATACCAGGAATTGTTACAAGAAATATTAGCAAATAATAAATATATACTAATGTTTAAAAATATGTCTTACATTTGCCTCATCTTTTGTTTCAATCTTTTATACATGCTGTATGTTATAAACATAATTCCACACAGTAATGTCATCAAATTAACATAGATGTCAGGTTATGTCAAATTAGTGTGTAATGTGTCACGTATTGTTGTAATTGACAAGCTTCTATTGAAACAAATTAACATGACGCATTTTACAAATAGATTTTATATTATTACATCATGTTCATATTTACTTCGTGAACGTTTTTGATCGGCCATTTTTTATCTTTGTTACCACGTGACCCATAGTTTTAATTTAATTTTTAATTTTCTTCATTTCTCCTTAGTCTTACCAAAAAGGCAATCTCATAGTAGTAAATTATCTCTTGAAAGTTTTATTTTTCCATTGTTGATAAACGCGTTCAGAAATGTAACCGCATAAGTCAGCGGAACGCAATATTTCTCAATACAATAACAGGAGACAAGGAGATAAATTCGACAAATTAACTCCGGGGTAAACACATGTTTCGTTCCCCATATTGCCGTTTGGTGGCAGCACGGTTGATTTATAGCATTAGGGCGCCGGTGCTCGCTGAAGAAAGACGTGTTTTGAAATAT
Organism: Papilio gigon; assembly: GCA_027563995.1. NCBI lineage: Eukaryota > Metazoa > Arthropoda > Insecta > Lepidoptera > Papilionidae > Papilio > Papilio gigon. Next base: position 4,003,644 of record JAODUI010000010.1, on the reverse strand, counting down.
ACACGTGATTCAAAAATTGCATATGTCGAATAATACACATACATAATCATGTGGGTGATATCGATTTGTAGTTTTTAATTTTGATTAAAAATTATTTAACTAGTATATAAGACCGAGTAAAAATGACCTTGATTCGTTCTTTATTTATCATATGCCACGCAAAGGCACGATTTATATGTTTAACAAAATTTGATAACATGTGGTCGTTTTGATCAAATAATAATGATTGAAAGTAAACCGAACATTGAGTTATGATGCACGTCAAGATATTAAGGCAATAATTATTGTGCAATATTTCTTACGCTCTTAATGATTTGTCATTTTTTGTTTGTTATAATTTCGACAAAGTTGTGCTTTAAAACTATTGTCAGTGGAGATTGGAAAATATTAACAATAGGTTTCTGCGAAGCGACTCAGTCTCGTTAACCTTGCTCGGATGAAATTAAATGAGGTTGTCAAATTACACGAAACGTGGAGTTTTTAAGCAAAAAGAGTACAGTTATATTGAACGTTAAGTTAACTTTTTGTTAACACGATTGTAGCATGATATAAGACTGGGTAATAAAAAATATCAACAGTCCTTTATTTTCTAAGAAAACATTTTGAAAGAAGTTTTTTTTTCCATTGGAAATGGAAGATTCTTAATTACTTAAGATTTAACACTTACTACATCTGAAGCGCTTAGTCTTAGTCTTGGTTAAAAGACAACGAATCTAGCTGTCGTGAGTTCGAATCCCGCCATTCGAGTATTATTGTGAATCATTTTAGAAACTTTTTCACGCTTAAACAATTTAGTTAATTAACAAAAATCTATTTAGTATTAAAAAAAAACACGACAATAACTAAGTTGATGATACCTCGAATGTTTATTTTTTCTTAATCGATACAGACTTGTGACAAGGTTATTCTTCAAATTCTAAGTCACCTATTTTATATTTTAAATGATTGACATACGTGTTTTCTATTACTTTATACTTTAAAGGCACACGGGAAAAAGTTAACATAGTTATCCCTTGACCAAATGGAACGTGAATTATGCCTTACCTTCCTTAATACTGGCCCACAGTAAATCATACAATGGCACATCTGCCGGCGAAATAGAAAAATAACAATAAATAAAGGGAAAATGCGTCCGTAGCCGGCGACAATACTCGGGTTGAGCCCAAACACACGAAAAATGGCGCCTTTATCTTTATCTTACTGTATTCCTGTCAATTTTGTCTTCAGTAGTCTATTTTTTTTTGTGTTAAAATTTTTATACTTATTTAATAGAAAATTACGTAAAGTACAATGACTAAAATTAGGATTTAAAAAAAATAACAAAATCACTAACTTCCAAAAGTATTAGTAAAGTTACATTTATAAAACACATTCTGGTCGTAGAGTGGACGTTTTATTTTCAATATAGAGTTTGTGAGTGCCATGTCTGCGCGTCCCCGCGGCCGGTGCATCACAATCATCACCCTGCGCCATTCTATATTGACAGTACGTGTTCCGAATGCAGCAATCGTTTTCCGGGATTTTGTAGCTATTTTTATTCAGCCATCGATCGATCCCCGGCCGGGCAGACCCCGCGTCGGCGGTTGAAGGGTTATCAGCCCGTGTAATTGGTTAGTTACGATTCATTACTGTCCACTGTCTGTGATTTTCTTTCCATTTTTCTCTTTTAACAATTATGTAAGTAACACATGAGTACGGATATAACAAAACAAAACAGTTGCTAGTTTTTTAATTAAAAAAAAAATAGTAATACACAATATTTTTTGAAGTAATATTTGTGATGTACGTGAAACAAGAATATTCACTCGCTTGTCGTTTCTTATGGCATAGTCGCATTATTAAAGCTTATTTAAATAATTGTAAACTTAAAAATCACAATAATCCCTTGGTCTCCATTTTATAATGTGCCGACTTAATCATTAATAGTAACACTAAATTAACTACGTTCTTTTAAAATAAAACCATTCTTTTCTATGTTATTGGTATCAGTTAAACTAGTCGATGAATCGATGGCTCTCGAGCGGAGAGGCTGTACAAAGGGCGGTAATTCTTCATTAGAGTCGGCGGGTTCCGGTCAAGTGCTGCCCCCGGGGGTTGGTAATCAACGCTTGCAACTTGTATTATTTTTGAGGGAAGACTTGCCGTTCGCAAAAAATCCATATGGAATAGAAAAACTAATCTGAACAGTGGAAATGAAGATGTGAAATAAATACAGTTGCGTAAAGAGTTGGCAAATTTTGAGAATTTTTTTTTTGTATGAAAAATTTTCGAAGTATTAAATTATTATTAGGTACTTAAAAACTTTAATCAATTATCATCGCCAAGTTAAAATCGTCGCTATGCATAATTAACTATTTTATATGATCACTCGCTTTTCTAGTACGGGTTCATCCGTATGAAATTCTCGCCTGACAATTTTTTACAATTTACTCACCATCAAAGTTTAATAGCGTAATAATATATAAATGTAAAGCTTGTTTCTATGAAAAGAATTACTCAAATCTGTACCGTGGTTGCTAATATCCTACATAATAAAATTAAAAGAGGTTGTACAATATGACGAATGAATAAGATACGAAATGCGTATATTAAAAAAAAGTCTGAAAGTAACACTAAAATACATAGAAATATTTCAAAATGTTCTGCACTTATTTAAGTTGTTACGGGTCAAGTTTCTGCCGACCCTCCTATATTAGGAGTTGGTGAGTTTTATTTAATTTCGTCTTGTGAAAATATCGACCCCCTGTCCGTGTTGGCACAGTGTCCGCATGTCGGAATGGGCAAATACCCTCAAATTATTGCTTTTTCTGCCAAAACACCGCCTCGTCCGAAGATGTTTGATTCGTCAATATTGACACCGTGGTTTGGAAATGTTATTGATGGGGGAGCTGTTTAGTATTAAAGTTAAATGATCAATTGGTAAAAAATAATTGTAAATATTTTTAACACCAAAATAGACACTAACAATCTCAAATTTAAATAAATAAAAAAAAAAAAAAACAAAAAAGGAAAGATTTGATTTCAACTTATACTAAACAGGATTAGTAGTCGTTTACCGTGACTCTGCGCAGCATTAAAAAGTAAAGAAAAAAAGTTAAAAAAGCACTACTAAAGACTTAACCGATGTATTCTACATACATGGCAGATTTCGTCCAGATCCATTTCTTAACCCAACATTCGACAGTATTTTATTGTAATTTTATTATCTGTTATTCCGTTCAAACCAACTCATATAAATAAATTACATTATTGATTATAGATGGACGGATAGATGTTTGTAAGCAGGCAACCCTAAGCTTAACGAATTTCGGCAAAATTTGGCATAGAGATAGATTGCTGTTTAAAATACCAGCTGCTTCTAACTTCTTTTTTTACTTCGCGCGGACAAAGTCGTAGGCGATAGCTAGTCTGTTAATAATATGACTTTATTAACATCGGCTAACGCCTTTCTAAATTATTGTCATAATGACGACAGTATGCGACTTAAGGGTAATGCCACACTGCAGACAGTAATGAGAAAATTATGCCGAGCCTTAGTCGCCCTCATAAAAATTTGTTCGCTTAGGGTCGGACGAGAGAAATAATGCTAAGGTCACACCTTTGCTTTACTTTTTTTTTTAGTTTATTCGTTTCTTACGAAAATTAGAATCTTTCATTTTCGTAATACTAAGTATGTGATGTGCTTTTGTTTTCAATAAATCATCAATAATTGGAACTCTCGTTTCAACTTGTAACCAACTTACGAAGCGCCAATAGCCTAATGGTTGAGGATACGAACTACCGATCTAGCGGTCGTAGTTTCGAATCCCATTCGACAACTGTCGTGGACCATATCGTAACACAAGCTTTTACAAGCTTACCAAGATTGGTTACAAGAAATATTAGTAAATGAAAAAAAATCTACTAATATTTTTATTAAAAAAAAACGTAAAAACTGAGAAACAAATTGTATAGAATGTTTTGGTTAAAGTTCATTCTATTTGTTAGATCAAAAAACCTTTTGACCTGACATCGTCAGTACATTGTTTTTAAAATTTTAGTTAAAAGTCAAACAGTAATAGTCTTAAAGTACACGTGACAAGGTCCAAAATGCAATGTACATTCTTATCGGAACACTGTCTACATCTATCCCGAAAATTTTACACTGATAAAAATGTTCACATGGCAGATTTAGGCTGCGGTCCATATTTAAGCCGCGAGATGTCGCGATAGTGCCGCCGTGTTCTTTATTACGTTTTAATTCAATAAAACAGAACGCGACGCTTTGAAGATGCCGACACGCAGTTCATATCAGTTGGCCATATTTGTTATATTCCTGAGACAAATGTGACGTAGCGGTTGCTACTAGAATACGATGACAAATTAGGTTTCTATAGATTAGATCTAGAATTATAGACTAGAAATCTCAACCTAGATCAAACAACGATATAGATGCTTTTATTTTTGTTTTTGACTTTAAAACAATTTCATCCTAATTCAATTAATATAATTTCGCATTACAATGTCACCAACACATCTGACCCAGTTAACAATTGTCCAGGTCCGTACAAAAACGCGAAATCGTTCGTAACACGAAAAACGACATTGGTTATAACACTAACGTAAAACGTTCGTGAGGGTACGCAGCGGGGCGCGGGCGGGGCTGCGGCGCGGCTAGTCGTGCTTGTCTGTCCGTTTGTCCGTCCGCACCGACGTCACGACGCTCCGGTCACGAATCCGACGAGTCCTTGCTGTAATGGTCATTAGTTGACATTTCGCAGTCACTTTCGCTTGAATTACTCTTTTAGTGATTAAAGTCATGACTTCGTTTAGGTAAATCTCTATTTAAAGTTATTATAGAGTTGCTTTGATCTCGGCTTCATACAATAACAGTTCCCATCAAAGTAATAATGGAAAGAGCATCATAATGGTACAATGTATACAATAATTCAAAAGTTTCCATGTTTGCTCTTGCTTAGAAGTAGATTTTGATTAGTATTACGAAAGAAAATAATCTAAAAATTACAGATTTAATTCCAATAGTAGAATCGTATTGTTTTATGAAACATACATTGGTTGTTAATGAAAACATCACACCGGAGGCTCGTCTCAATAAAACAGCTACTGTGTCAGGCGGCGGCGATGGTATCGCTCGGCGTCGGGTTACCTCGGAACTCCTGACTGCTTTACGGCAGGACGCTTCTCTTTGTCTCTGTGTTTACAAGAAAGGATTATTGTTTTGATTTTATTATAAGCATATGTACAAGTTACGAAGAAAATAGTAACAGACAACACAATCTAACAAGATGTTGAATTCTTTATAAGCTAAATTTGCGATTTCTTATTACGTTAGGTTTATTGTAAAATGATATTTGTTTGTTGCAGGCGCTCAGAACAGGCGGACGGCCGCGGGGATGGCCATGGAACTGTTCGAGCAGCACCAAGGCACCCACATACTCCAGGTCAGTCTAACGTTTTATTATAATTTAATCAAAATATGCCCAACAACTTTTATAAATATGAATTGTTGACCGTTGCAAGTTCGTGGGATATTTCATAATTATAATTATAAATTAGTTTGTTTACTTTCGTCACCTCGGCGAGCGGTCACCAAGCACAATCGAACTTGACTTTGTCGTTGCCCAATAATGAACTGACTTCATGCTATCAACTCAATATTATCCCATACAATAGACCGACACACTAACGCGATTGCCAAATATCAATTTAATGTTTTTTTTTATCGGTTTCACTCAAATTTCATAACGGAATTTAATCGAATGCTTTGCCTAGACAGCTTTGTAAAAGGGTTGTTCAAATTACAGTCCATTCCAATTGTTGGTTATTGAAACGAGTTAATTTGTTTTTGCGTCACCCAACTAGATTATAAACCTTGTGAACAAGTTATTGTAGACAAATCAAGTAAGAATAGTTTCTTTTTTCATTGTTCATATATTAGTAGATTTACTACTTAAGAATATTAACCACACCGCCATATTAGATACAGACTAGGCAGAGAGAGGTAAATGAGTCGAATCACCATCATCAACGTGCAAACAACTGAGGGTCGGCACAGTATGTACTACTCTTCTATACATCTCTGTCAGCCGTCATATGAATTTACTGAGTATCAAAGTAAACAATTTTTACGCATTATGTGGTCAAAAATGTTTAAACTTTACATTCTCCAAGCTATCAAAATACAAATGAGTAAGTAACAACTAAGTTACTTCACTTGTTAACTTGAATATTTTAATTTACCGGACCATTGTAAAATGAAATCTATTCCAGTGTAACAAAGAGTTAGTGAAGTCATTGTTACATCAAAAGCTATTAAATTAGTTTATTTTTTTTCATTGTAAAATCCGATGTTCAAGGACAAATCGACTTCGCAAGCATCGGCGTTAACCTAAATGGCGGGTGAATACTAAAAAATCGATTATAGCATTCGATCACGTAAATTATCATTTTGTGCAATCGATTCGACAGTCTTTGTATTTGTCGGCGCTGTGGTTTTCTATTCGGTAGCGTGAAAATACTTCAGTACGTGATTCCTGTTCGGCGATTGTGTGTAGAACTTTTTTATAATCTCATCAAATTTAGGCGAACGTATTTACGGGACAAGTTGTACGTTTTGATGGAAAAAATAAGGACGCGCATGAAGGAACGCGACGAAAGGTCGCTGTTTGCGAATAATGTTATATTTCTGTTGACATGATAAAAACTGGCGGAACGATGCCGACCTCGATAACTGTGGGAACACTGCAGTGTTATGTGTTACGTATATACTTTATCTTCAACACGCTTTACTCAGCTTATGTACTCTCATTTGCAGCTAACTTCATCATGTATTTTCTATTAAAGCATTTTGTTGAAGACAGTTAAACGCTTAAAAAATTTCAACTAGATATCTTGATATTTATTTACTCATAGATTACTATATTATAATACTAATTTTGGTATTTAATGTTACTAAAATAATATTAATACACACGATATACTTTAATTAAAAAAAAAAAAACATTACTCCAATCGCTTGAACTCCATCGGTCAGCCACCTTAAAGTTACCTGTATAAAACATATTTTCCTTTAGACGATGACAAAAAGCGAGAAAAAAAGATCGCAACTGTTTTTCCTACACTGACTATCTCGTGACCGATATTGTATTTCTTATTGCGACAAAAATGAATACATTGACGTAAATCTCTAGATGTGATATTACGATCTAAGAAAGGAGTATTGTGTCTTTTTACAACTTTAAACTTTTTCTTTTTTTTACTAATGGTCGTAAGAAATAGGTTTCCTACCACAATTAACCTTTTTAAACACCTAAAGATGAAGACACAATTGTCTTGGTATTGACAAAGGAAATTAAAGGGATAATTATATGTTTTATCAGAAATGTTGCGGAAGTGAAAACTCACGGAAAACAATTATTACACCAACAAACGCTAAGACAATTTTAAATGATTTAAAATACAAATATCGACACAATATCTTGACGAGATTTGACAAGTCCCCTCTTATTATAAAAATTGTAAATCTTGAAGTTTTAATACTGAAACTAAAGTCTCTACGAGGTTGAATAGTTTTGTTTCTAAAACTTTTTACTATCGATAGAAAATTGACGCGGAATATGACACTATTCGTTTTCCGCTTCAAGTAACGTCAACAAAAAACAACATAAATTAAATTATATATGTATCTATACAGTTAATGAAATTTGAGTCTGGTATTTAAAATAATTTTCTTTTTGTTTTCTTGTCTCCGTCCATAATTTGTATGTTTCCTTGTCTGCAGTCTCTCGACGGCTTCGCGCTCTCTGTCGCGGCGGACGGGAGGTTCCTGTACATATCTGAAACTGTCTCAATATATTTAGGATTATCACAAGTAAGTACTACTATTTTTTAATTTAAATTGTTACTACTTTTGTAATTAAATACTTCTTACTAATATTTCAAGTAAGCTCTAGGCTTTTTAGGCACTTTTTGTTTACGTTCACGTTCTAATTCAAGAGCAACGCCTACTCTCCGTTAGGAGAGACTAACAGAAATATACCCTTTTTCATTCAAAGAATAGTTTCCATTATTAATATACTTTACAACAATATTACCAAAGTTTAATACTAAAGAAAATTTTAGTATGAAGATTTGAACCTTTGTGATTTTTTTCTTACAAACTAACAATCATATTAACATCTTAAATAGAGCTTATTATTATTAATGCCGTTTACCAAAATGTACATAAATTCTAGATTTTTTTTATCACCATTGTTATCGCGTAAAACTATATCATTTAACAAGACGCCTACAGTTTGTAGGCGTAGTTATCTAGGTAGCATTGGTTGCAGTCCATTGAGACACGCTTGAGTTTCACATGGCTGTATACGATTTAATCTGAAATTTTCGGCGCTGGATAGACATCCGGTGTAATGGTGTGATCGTAGATAAAACTACGCGTGTCGCATTATGTCTGGTACGTGGGTAGACGCTTATAAAATGGGCTCGAAAGGGTCTTGGAAATTTTTTGTATTAACATGTCTTTTTTTACGTAAGGTTAAGGTAGTGCACGTAATGGTATCGAAATCTTTTCATAAATGAAAACGCAGTTACACTGTTAATTGCTAATTAAGAAGAATTAAACTATTAAAACTTTCGTGAGCCATTTCATTATACTACTTATAAAACGGCTTAACTCACGTGTAACTCGGTGTCAGTACCGACTAGTTTCGAGCCCATCGGGGGCTCATCTTCTGGGTGAGTTTTAATAGTGTAAGTTCAGATCTTTGTTAGAAAGTATCTTCACAACGGCTTCATAGATTTGGAGGAAATTTAGCACAAAGATAGAATACAGTCTGGGATAGCGTATACTATATTTTTTTTAGTTCCGCGCGGACAAAGTCGCGTGTGAGAGCTTGTTCGAAAATAAAATAGACAGAAACACATGCGGATGTTTGCTATTTTCTACGACAGCTCTAACGTTAAAAGTATTTGTACTTTTTGTGCCATTACTGGTTTCGCACGAGGGCAAAACATTGGGACAGAGTAGTAGACAGTACTGTAATTCTTTGAACACACACTGTTGAAACAGTATACTGTGTTTGTACTGGTTTTGTGCGTTCTAACAATAGCAGTACTGCACAGTCTCTTGTGCCCTCGTGGAAAATAGATACGTTCGCGCTTCATTAGTGGAATCGCGACATCGACGGATCGCTTTATAATGGCCTCACACGTAACGTAGCAACTTTAATATCTGCCAACGAATGGAGGAAGCGTTTATGAAATTATTCGTGCAGCCTTCGCGTTACGTCGTGCGTTCAACTCGACTTATACCTTACATTCCTGTGACGGAGAATTTCTGAAATACCGCTTAGAAAAAAACCTACAGTAGTATTGAAGCAGGGCTTTGAAACGATGTGAATTTGTTTATATTTTTAGTAAACTTAGTTAATACATCTAAGGAAAGATTTAGTAAAGCATACTAATGAATTAATACATTGGAAAAATTAGCCACACTACAACTGGACAAATATTATATTCAAGTATTCAATTAAACTATTAAAACTTTAGTCAGACATTTCAGTATACTACTTATAAAACGGCTTAGCTCAGTGAGCGACGGGCCCCGATCGCGCCATAGTACCAATCCCACTCACCCTGAATAAGAGCCTCCGATGGCTTATAAACTAGTCGGTACCGACACCGATTTACACTTGACTTAAGCAGTTTTATATGTAGAATAATCAAGTATTCATTTCATTGTTTAAACGTGTCATTTATGGACCATGAAATAAATCTTCATGTCAATGCGTACATCCGCCTACAGATGCCGTAGGCGACATTGCCGTACTAGACACTCGTACGGTTCTGAAGCTAAATCGTGAAACAAATTTTTGTGTCAACGCCCACAGAAGTGTGTCGCGTACGTTGGTGACGCTTTCAGTCAGACGGCTAGGGCGGGCGGCGCGGGCGGCGTGGGCGACGCGCCGCTCCGTCGCCGCCCTAATATCACTCGACACCATGAGACGAGGAAAGGCTTACAATTATCCAATCTCGGCTTAAATGCTTCCGTCATAGACGCGAGTCAACCTTCAAACGATATTCATGACGTCGACATAAATGTCTGGTAAAATGTTGTGTGACATTTTGGTGAGACCGGGAATTTACATTTTAATTTTCTCTTTTTCTACAAATTCTCAAACGATTTAAAGGGACTTTTATCAAAAAAACCTTATTATAGTAAAAGTTCAACAAGCAAGGAAAGCAGTCTCCGAAAACGTATTCGTCGGGTCCATTGTAATATCGTGAAACGAATTTTAAACGGATTAATTGTCGGTTTAATTTTAAACTTGGCAGAATACAACCGCGCAGTGAATGGGTCCGACGTAGAGTACTTTGAAATTTAAAATTAAATCGAGTTTCACAACGATTAAAAAGTTTTTCATTCACTATAGAAGACGGGGTGTGCTTTCTTGTTAGCGCCGTGTTTAATTTATTCTGCAAGAGTTGACAAAACTCATTGCTTCGACGGTCCCTTCGTATACTTAAGTAACTGCAAGATTCAAATTTTATACGAATGTTGTATAAATATCGATTTGTATGTCTTAGTATTTAATTGAGACACAAGTTTAAGCAACATCTGCGCACATATACCTTGTACCGATTATATAAAGTCAATAACAATTTCAATAAAGTTCAATACAATGAAAAAAAACAATAGTAATTTTAAACAAAATTACAATGAACTTAAGAGAATATCAAGTCGCTTTAATAAAACAAAAGACGAATAACAACATTACTTAGGAGTACACCCTGTCGTACCGTAGAGTTCCACTGCGGCGACACAAGTAATACACATCGTTGTCTCTATCTTATCAAAGAAAATTAGGGAGACAATATATGGTAATCTATCATCAGTGTAATTCTACGGTTATGCAAGCAAGCATATTGAACAAAATGAATTGGTCCAGCAGACGACGAGCACGGAGATATGTTAATTTATCATAAGAGAATTCTTTTATAATTGCAAATTCACTCTTATGAAATAACAAATACGAGTACAGTTTACACGAAACGATAGAACATTCTGTTTCATTTTTGTTTCTCGTTAGATATGTACAGAAAATTACTGAAAGAAATAAGAAAATGTGAGTATGGAGATAGCTTCGCTAGAAAATAAAATCATAGAATTTGTAAATTCATATCTTGTAAGGTTTTTAAATGGCAATGTATTTTAAATGGAGATAACTGTGCGTAATAACAATGGGTTTTATAAAAGCTTACCTGTACTAAATTCTATTAAAATAATGAAATAATTAAAACCCCTAGTGCTCGGCCATTGTTCAAAATAATTATCAAATTTACGTTAACGTAATAAAATTGAAAATGGGATAGACTGTTTTCGCATCATACTTTAATCTAATTATATACAGAAGGCCCATACTAATTACTCAGTAGAGAATGTGGTTAAAGTCATTCTAAGAGTAAGTCAGTAACACGAGGAACCGCGGCCGGCCCACGTCGCCGCAACCGCGACATAAATCGAGTATTGGCCTCAAATTTTTCAAGTTACATCTGAAGCCACTGCGCAATCGGCGGTCAGCGCCGACTGTCAACTTGAAACACGACGCGGCGACAGTAACTTGATAACTCTACTGTAACTTGATATATGCGAAATTTCAATAGATAAACGCTCGGTTACACCGGCCGCAAGTGGCCGCTAGGTGGCGCAACATTCACTTGCCTCCATGTTTCTGCATTGCAAATAGTTGAGCAAATAACTGCGTTTGATATTAAATTACTATTAAACTGGTTGCCGACAGCTTAGCGGCCTTTTACATTGTGTCTACAACTCCCGGCTGATGCACGTCGTATAGCACTGTTGTCAATTACTATTTTATAATGTACGTACTTCTATCATGTCTACTAGATTATTCTATCATGTCTATTAGATTAAGGACAACGATATTGAGCAATTATGGCGATAATTTTGGTACATTAAACTGTATATCAGATCCGGCTTGTAAACTACAACACTGTAATAAAAACATCAACGCTTATTCAAATTTGTCAAAAATTAATTTGAACACAAAACACAAGATATATGTAAGTTTGAACAGAACCATTTCCAGTGAATGGTTATAGAAAGATGTATCTAATCTAATGTATAAACATTTATATTCACGACTCACTTAGCGTTACAATGTCGGCAGCGATTTGGGCGTACGAGCTATTTAGCTAAGAGGCTTCGAACGGTTCCTTCGCACTGCCGTCCCATTAGCCCTTTTATTACCTCACTAGCAACTCTTGGCTTTTCTCATACTCCGTATTACACATCTAATCAGACCTACAATAATATAAATGAGGACACAATTAAAGGTGGTCATTGCGATGGGTATTTCTGTCTTGGAATAATTGAAGCGTGAATGCAATTACTGCAATTAGAATATGATTAATATTCTTGGAGAGGCGATAGCCAATCGAACTTGAAAAGTTTAAGCAGCCGCATACAGTGTTTGATTTTCCTATATATCTTGATTGGAAATTAATTTTAATTTTATTAATCATCATCATCACTATAGTTACCCAATGGGGGGCTCGGAGCCTAACCTATTAATAGGGGTGACTAGGACATAGTCAACCACGCTGGCCCAGAGCGGGTTGGGTGACATCACACTATCTTTGAAAATCTTCCCAGACATGTGCAGGTTGGGTGGGGTAATGTATAATATGAAATTCGAAAATCGAAAAACACATTCATACATGGCGGAAATTGAACCTGGACAATGTTTAGTTATGGTCCAGTCCGGTCGAGTGTTTAATAACTGCGCCACCAACGCTATTTTGCATTAGTAATAATTGATTTATTTCATTAATAATAATACATTATTAAAACTAATGTTAAGAAATCTTTTTGATCTAACAAAGGAAAGTTTCCTCATTGCTCGCGTTGATTTCTCAGGTAATAGGAAAAATGTGAGAAATTTGATTAGTTATATCAGAGGTTATCACGTGCCCGTCAGTGGCTGTCCGAAGTTGTGCCGTTAGCTAGTACAATTTATCGGAACTCTCACTAGTTTAACAGATAATTACATAAACTTCATATAATAATACTTAGAAAATGTTACTTAAGTCCTTCTTAAAATGATGTGCCATAATATGTAGCTGTTATTTAACACATAATTGTAAAAAAAATCTCTGTCTCGAACGAAGTTACCGAACGCAGAGTTCATGATAGACCGAGCTGTCTGCGTACTGTGGCCGCCCTCTGCCCCACTACGGGAAATAAGGACATTAAAACACGTCAAAGTAAATCAAACATTAACTGAAATAATGAAATGAATCAAAAAATCTTTTTTTCATATTGGAGACATTAGTTATAGCAACAAAATTCTTTAAAATGTTTTTCAAGAACCGAACATAATTGATATAATTCCAAGAACTAATTCAAACGACAAGTGCACTGGAGAGAACGTAATTATAAAGCAAAAAATAACCTCAAATTCTAAGAAATCTATAAGGTAATATTAATAACTATATAAACTTGTGTACATATTTTCCTCAGTAACGTGTACGTGTTTAAGCAATGATTCGATGGTCCAATGTAAACAATAACTAATGACTTAAGCGTTAACGATATTCTTCATGAAATTGACCGCTGTACGTGAGGTACAAGTATGCTTTGGTTGTTAAGATGTACTTAACTTCCGACATAAAATTACTTAAAATTGAATAACTATCAGTATTTTTATTTCTATGTAAAATACTGCCGTACTCAGTTTCAGAATGGTTAGTAAGGGAGGCGTTGCGTCGAACTAGTATGAGACAAGTACTCTAAGAAACTATTTAAATAAGCATTAAGTAACTCCGAGAGTGACATACAGTGTGTTAATTATATCGTTACGTCACAATACAATTGTTATAGTTAAGAAAAAAAATAATAATTTAAAATTTTTCAGGCATGGGAACACAAAGATCTTGACCTGACTTTTAGGTCATATAGCGCGACATTGTGTTCATATCGCCGGCGCGTCGGCGCCCGCTGGGTTGTGCGCACAATGCGCGCTGCACGCACTGCGCACGCGCACAATGCACGCTGTCTGCGCCGGCGGCGCCTGTGCGCGCTACTTGGCCGTCATGCTAACGCGCCTCACACTTTTTGTAAGAAATAAACTAGCGCTTAACCACAACCCCATGAGACAAGTGATGTGGTCGAAGAGATGAAGGAATATGAAATACGAAAGACGATAATTCCTCATCAGTGTAAAGATTTGAAGTTTTATGAATTAACGCAACTTCGCCGTGAGACGAAAGAAAAAAGACGTAGTGAAATGATAGAATGCAATAACTAAATGAACTAGACTACCGCAGAGACCCGAAGTGGTCCTCTGACAATAAAGTATTCACTCTTCTCCGCACACACATACACAAATAGAATATACATATTTTATTAACCATTAATATTTTGTCGTGTCCGATTTAAGGGAATCAAAAAAGAAGTGTCTGATGAGAGTATATATTCTAGTGTTATGAAAGTTCAGAGTAAACGCTTCGGTAGCGGTTTACGAAACAAGACCCGGCAGCCCTGCACGACCGAGTGAGCGTTCACAGTTGGCACCTATACCACACGGAGTGATATTTTACTAAAGGTACTTTTTATCATCAAACATTTTTTTTTGTAGTATGGACAAACTAATTAAAACGGCGATAGTATAGTTTGTCCCGTGTCGGCACCGATTACACGTAGCAGTTTTAACTTGTTTAGCGTCGCGAAAGTTTAAACAACGTGAATAAATCATATAAGGTTCTAAGAAACAAAAATAGATCGTGTAAGAAAAGTAAATTCTGTACATTAACAGTTAAATGAGTACATTAGTATTGTCCAACGACTTTAAAGTAGGTCTTGGGAACGGTTTCCTTCAAAGACGCCGCCCGTGCAGATAATTAACAGCACTACGAGGCCCTCTGGCGGGCTAATTGAAAAATTTCCATTTTCTGTTATTTAATTTATTCTGGACTATATACATTTACTCGGCGGTTATATATGACATCGACTATGTACGGAGACCAATCATTACATATCGTGATACTGTAACTAAGATTCGATTGCCGAAACATATTTTATGTGTAGCAATATTTGAACAGAGTGAAAAGGGTGACGATGGTCACTCGAGGCAAGAAAATCTAAATCCCTTCTTACTAGCAGTTGTTTTTAAAAGGTCGATTTATACATGTAAATACATCTATGCGTTGCACTCTAATCAAACAGTAAAAAAGAACCACACAAACCTTGCATGGCTGTGAAACATGGGATAGTCATATTAAATGAAAAATATCACTCTACGTGTGAAAAGTTCTGCTTTTTTATTGTGTCATCGGGAATTCCAAAGCGATGCAATAGCGCGTCATATTTTACGCTGCGTCGGAGGAAAATATTGGATAAACATTAGGTGAGCAAGGCCGCATTTTACTATCGCAGCGGGAAAACTAATGGTTTTCAGGATGACGTGCTCCACTTCAATGAGAAATGTAAATCACGAGAGCGTTGTTTAATTGGTTTTTAGAAATAAAGATATATTTTCATTTGCATTATTTTTCAAATGTAAAATTGTACTTCAGTCTTAAACACTTAACCAGTCTTCGAAAAAAAACCTGATAAAAATAAGGTTTAATGTTTTTATTTTGTTACTTTCGTAGATTTTTTTAATGTCAGCAGATTTTCGTTAATTCTAATATTCTAATATTTCTTTTACCAATCCACCTAAGCTCTAGATTTCAGCTAGGATATTGTTTACAACAATAGGCGAATGACGGGATTCGAACTTAAGAACATGTGATCGGAAATCCGTACCCGTAAACATTAGGCTATTGACATTTTTGGGTACACTTATCATAATTATAAAATAGTATAGATGTCGCATACTGTGGAAGGCATTGGGAAAGGCCTATGTCCAACAGTGAGCAGATAAGGGCTGTTGATGATGATATATTACTGTAATTTTCGACTGTTACAATTGTGCATCATAGTTTCCACGACAATGATTTTGCCAAAAAATGTACCTACAATGAGAAAATTAGCCTGAAATGATATTGCTTACTTTGACCTAGTATTGTGAATTAGTAGTATGATGTGGTAATATTTGTTTATAACGCTAACCTTAGACAATGCGCAGCCAATTGTTGCTCGTCACTCTATTACAAAGGCATTAGCAGTCAGTGATCGATGAGTGAGCGGGATTCATTGCGGCGCCATATTGAATCGCATTCCCTAAAGTCCGTAACTAATGTGAATTGCCGGCGTGTTACTAATCTTGTTTACTTAGTGATCACGCCGTCACCGACATTGTTTACAGCCTTCAGTGACAGTGACTGGCTAGTGCAGGCTTTACTAGTGTAATAGAACTACCTTTCGATTACCACTAAAAGTTAGTTGGGATTACTATAGCGCTGATTTATTTATTAAAAAAAATTAAAGCCTTGGTTTAAATTAAATTTTGTCCCGAATATTTATATCTACTAAATTCAACGTTATCATTTAAATTTGATTTGAATAAGAAAAACTAATCTAAACTCATGTTTAGATACAAGATTACGAATGTCCTAGGTTTTAGTAAATAATACAGCTCTCCGAGATATACGCTGAGTGCAATGTTTGCAAATTGCCGTTTGCTATAGAAATGCTCTTGATGAAACCGAGACAATTCCGGTACAATTACTTGCAGTATGCAATGTGAACAGTCAATAGATGCAAGGTTGTATTAATAAATAAAATAATCCAAACGAGACTACGCTAACCCAGTGCATAGATTATTTTGACCACAGCCAATTATAAACGTGACGTTTCCCGCTTACGACCGAGCACAATAACCGATAACTTTGTTTTTCAATTGTTTAATGCAGAGTCCCGGATTGTTCCTTTGAGATCCCGGGAAACCAGTTACACTAATGCCATCGGGCGCTTTCATTGAGAGAAATTCCAATCATCAAATCGGTATTTTCCTTAGACGCCAGGGTATTTTTTGAGATTCCAAGATATTGCAATCTTTCAATCGGTTAAGATTTAGGTAAATTCCTTATGTATAATTATTTAAATCATATATTCAAAGTTTACTTTTTTATACACAGTTACATAATATTACACATATTATTTACATAACTACCTTCGCCGAGTCAAAAAACGCATAAAACATTTATGTATGAAACATGATTCGGTGTTCACGGACATCTTTATTGCATATTTAAACCGCGCTATTTCACGGCCGAACTATTTTAAAATTATTTTCTAAACTCAATGGAATTCAAATATAAAATATTAGGCCTTAATTTAACTTGGGTACTTGCGTTTAACTTAATTATTTTGTTTATTTAACCTAATTATTGTGAGGTATAACTGTGTACGACTAACTAAATGAAATCTTTTTCACTTTTGACTATATGCGTCGTACAAACAAAGTAGGCCGGCATTGACAGTGCTCGCAAACAAAGAGGAAAAGACCATAGAATTATATATGTTAAAGACGCGACATATATAAACCATAAGTCAAATAGATCTACTTACACCTGATCCCGTGTTTGCTAAATGTTTTTACTTATTAACAAAAATCAACGTTTTATTTCGCTCTCCATGTCTCAATAGTCTCGGATAGTTCGGGAGGATGGTACAACAATCAGCCGCGCCGACAAGGCCGTCGCCGGAATGCGGACAGATCTCACCTTTCGCAACGATTTGCGCCAACCACGTCGCTGTACACCTGTCTAGTTTACTACAGTCTGCATTTTGTTATTAAACACCATATGTTCCTACGCCGATAAATGCAACCGAATCTTTCTTTGAACATTATTTATAGACACCTCGATAAAGGTGTCTTGTTAATTATTTAAAAGCTTCATAAGAGCCAAAAGATAGCATATTAGGTTTCGAATGTATGAGATACTATTGCATCGCTTGCTGATAAATGTCATTAGCATATTATGCTAGTTACACACAGTACAAAAGTGTACATTGCAGTATGTAATACTGAAGTACATATACTGACAAAACAGACCCGTCCCTGTTGACATTCAATTAGTGACAAATGCTTTCGATATGTCATGTATTTATTTATATACATTTTGACACATTTGTATGATTTTCCTAGTGATGTCGCTCGTCGAACGTTAGTATAGGCGAGGTGTATTAGCTCGGCTTGCGCATTTAAATATCAGCAATACACTACTATACTAATGTACTTCCTAACTGCTCTGTCTGTGTGAAACTAGCATTACCGAGTTGTCGTAGGTTGCTGTGCGAAGTGCCAATTGACCGGCTTATTGAACTGCGTGCCCTTTCATTATTTACACTCCGATGCAAACACCTTGAGGGTTATTAAAAGATGTGACGTCATTGAGGTCGTTGCACGCACGCGTGGACGCAGCTTGACGGCGCACTCGGATATATGACATAGTATAAGACGCAGATTCGTAGAAGATATCATACTACACACTATTCGAGTAGAACGACGGCTAGCAACGCGTCGCATGGCATCGCTTTAATTTAAAACTTAACGATTGCTCCAGACTTGACCGTGTTATTAAAATAAACTGCATATAAAACACAGTCATTCCCACTATTCTTTTGATACCACAAAATCTCAAAAATGAAGATGTATTCACTAAAAAATATCAAAACCAACCGTTCTTTGTGTCGCCGCAACATACCTGGAACAAAACAGAACAAATTATTACTGCTGATAAGTAAAACTGGCAACCATTTATATCTAATGCATTAAAGAAAAGCTTCTAAAAGGTTTATCGTTAGCAATATATAACTATACGAACGGAATTAAAAAGTTATTTATTGTTTTGTGTTTAATTTTTTATAGTGAGGTGGCGAACGAGCACCTGAATATGACAAAATAGCAAAGTAAGCGCTGCATCATGCTATCTGCATCGGCAGATTCCTGTCTTAAATCTGGGAACACAGAAACAGGCTATCTCCCCCGTCTCTGCGTCCTCTGCTCCTCCATATTTATTCCGTTTAAATCTTAATCCGAGTAACTTAAGACAATAATGTTTTTCTCAACTAATATCACATATACTCCAACATATTCTATATTTGTGTCAAAGAAAAAGTGTCACGTTTGTATGTTTTAAACATGTTTCGACGGTGGAAACACAAAAGCAACAATCGCGATATACAGATTGAGCAACCGCACGCTTCAAATACACTGTCAAAAATAATTTATTTATGTCAATGCGATAAACTTTTATTAAATATGGATATTACCCGTCTGATATTTTTATTGATTAAATCAATTTTAATCGAAATTGATGAGCGCGTTTTCATCAGCTACCTTCAGATAAAAATATATGACAATTTATTATAAGCTTGCGACAGTAAATTTTGCAGTAAAATATAAAAATAATCGCGATGACGTCATGAAGATAACGAAAAAAAAAAAAATTAGTCATCGCGTATTCTGAAATCCTTATTCGCTTGGGTTGACTTTAAGTACAATATAAATAATGGTTTTGGTTTAAAAATCCGTCCCCAAAGATTACAATACGTCTCTCACCCTAAGTGGAACGGAATGATAAATATTGTTTCGCTTAGATTGTATTAGCGGTAAAAGTTTAATAAGGTACGGTTTCATATCTTAATGGAAAACTTAATTTATTCCAACCCGGTCCAGGCTTCGGATCACAGTCATGTTATTATAACAGTTTGAAGGCTATAGTTATAAATGCAGATAAACAGCTTAAAAAAGTAAGAAAGCAATTAATGAAAACTGATAAAAACTTAATTATGAATCTTGCTGCCACACGCAGAGTTGTTTAATAGTTGCTTAAGTGTTTGTTTAATAACTTAGTGTGGGTTTCTTGTACTAAATGTGCACGCTTTCATTGTGATCACTCAACTTCGAGGGAGTTGGGAGTTAGAAAACATTTTGTTTTTAGAAGTTCAGTGGCAACCCTATTGAGATCTTCTTGGAAATGTTGAAAGATTTGATCCTTTAAAATAAATAAAAACCGTGAAAAAAAAAAATAAAGAAATTCTTAGCAACAGTGACTTTTGCGAAGGGATATAAATATTTTGTAATCAAATTTATTCGCGAGGGGTGTAAAACAACATTTATGTTTCCTCCGCGAGCTGCGTTGTGCAGTCAGCTTTCCACGAAATGCGGCGACTTTTATACGTATATGATTTAATAATTTGATATAATTGATTTTATATTAAAAGACGCGCAATACGGAGTACTAAATATAGTGGGACCACTGGGCCAGCGTCGTTGACTATGGCCTAGTCACCCCTAATAATAGGGTAGGCTCCAAGCCCCTCGGTGGGGACGTGAAATGAGCTGATGATGATGAAAGGATGAAAGTTGTTAATCTCTCAAGTTGTAAAGTTTTCAAAACAACCACGGCTTAGATTCATCCGAGTGAAATTTTTCACATTGTAGTTACCTTAAAATTTCTGCTGTCAGTGTTACTTACGTATGTTATGCTATAACTTATCTGAAACTTTAGTATCGTTAACTTAAATGCAAATTTAACTAATCGTTTCGTTAATCGACAAAACAACCCAAAAAGTTAAAGTGAAATTCCGAAGTTACATCACTGAGACCTACTTACAAACAATATGCAAATTATTAAGACGTAAAACAATGTCAGCCTGGCACGTTTCAGATAAAAAAAGCGAGGGGAGACAATTAAATGAAAATCGACGACCTTGCAAATTGAACGACACACTATTATCGCTATCGGCCGTAGCGAATCTTTAGAAAGTAGGCAAACGAACATTGGAGAGACGACTTAAAACACCGGAAAATAAAGTTTAATTTACATCGATCGGTTATATCACGCATCTGTCAACGGTCGACTATTATACAGTTGTGCAACGCGTGCCCCGGGTCGCTAGGGCGGAAAAACTAATGGGCGATCACGATGTCGATTAATCTTTTATGTACCGATGGGCGCGTTGCGTTCCGCTGCACAATATAACAGGTTCTAATCACGGCGAGAGCCGACCTACATAACAATATAAGAACATTTTTATATAAATACTATTCATTAATAAAAGGAGCTAGAGTAGTTAGTGTCATTATTTTACCATTTTATTGTTAAAGAAAGAGGAAAACGGACTTTAGAACGAAATAAACAGAAAAGTAAAAGAATTTTCGAAACATGAAAGAGTTGACATCAAGAAAGATAAGTAAAAGTGAATCAGTGAACTTGACCGCTGACGATAAACAAAGAGACAGTGCGTCGCAGCGCGCCGTTTGATGTAACATACACTGTAAAGTGATTACCCGCGGCCCGAAGCCCTGCCCGTGCTAAACTTACACGAGGGCATCGCACAACACAATACATACTGCGCACTAAAATAATACGCCCAAATCTCTTGTCGTTACAATGTAACCTAACACCACATTAGTGTACCCAGAAGTGTATAAACAACACCTGTGGCCCGACATCACAATTAAAAACGTGAAAACTTTAGCGACATATAAGATAGAAATTACAGATGTTATTGAGTTTCGATTCCGATACCGAAAAGTCGAAACTTCCAATTAATGTTTAATTTTTGGTTCCGATAAATTCAATCACAATTTAGGATGATACTCTTTTGTGTTGGATAGTCCAATCGAAGAAGGCTATATAACATTACGCTATATCCAATAGGAACGGAGCATTTAGAGTTAGAACTAAATTAGGACAGTGCAACAATATGCGTTAATAATTTCCTATATGCCAGTAACAACTTATTAGTTTATGTTAATTTAAATAGGAAGGTTAGTAAACATTATTTATGCCGAACAGGTACACTGTGCGATATATCGCGCGCAGATTATACCCAGTATATTGATCCTACAACCCGTAGTAGAAACCTTGTGTTTCCAGAGGTTACGAAAGGGAGCTTTGACTTATTCCGTGAACATTAAGCTGCATTCAATTTTTCAAATGCACCCTTCGCAATATCCCATTTTAAAAGCTACAATCGATTGAACGATTCGTATACATTGAGGCATTTTTAAAAAATAAATTCACCTTCTTTTAATTGGCATTTACTTTTGTTACTTAGTTACTATTTACATTTTAATCACAACAAGTTTTCTTGTAATGTTTACGAGTCCATTATGTTTTTCTCTTAAAGACGATTCCTATATAGAATACCATTCTATTCCTAATCATATAACTGAAACTAATTCGGCAATTCAGTGTAGACAGAGCCTTAACATCGGGCGGGCTCACCTCACGTGAGGCGGATCGTCCGCCGTGACTCGAATACATGCCTAATGCCTATAGGAATATTTAAACGTTACATAATATGGTAATATCATTAACTAAACTATTTAATTGCTCCTATAATCATTAATTAGTTCTATTTTTAATAAACAAAACATCTCAAATTCAGTCATTTTTTTTATTTTAGTACAATACACATATAAAATTACTTCTCGCGGAGTTAGTAATTGCGTACTGTTATGTCAGTGAGTTGTGACACAGAACACACTGACCGGCGAGCCGAACTACATCACTGTTTCACTCTGCTGGTGTAAAATATTGTAGTAACGGTGTGAGAGGAGGAATGTAGTCTGTGCATTAGATTGCGAATAATAACACATTTTACCTGAAGTTAACTAAGAATGACTAGTATTTCTCGCTGACAATGGTTACATCACATTAGAAATAAAAAAAAATAAGTAATGGTACATTATAAGTTCGATTATTGCTATCAATTACGTGATTACGCGTCGGTGTAATTGCGGCCGCTAATGCGAGGAATTTGCGATTATGAGATATATGTGTAAAGTATTAATACGATCTCAGACGAGCGCGGACACACACTTCCTCAATCACATACTGCCGTACACTATTTGTTACACCGCTACAAGTACCAGGTAACTAAGGTTCGGTCCACAGATTCAATAGAAATTAGAAATTATAACAATCACTATAAAAAAATACCTTTATATGTCTGTTTTACAGACTTATTAAAACAGACATGTTTGTCATCATGTAAACACTAAAGCTTTTAAATTAATGCATAGACAATAAATGACATTAGCAGCCAGTGACGTGTGTCGATATAATTACTCTTTTCCTTTCAAACTATACAAGACCTACGGGCGCTAGGTTACGATGCAATTTTCTAAGTTAAAACTTAACCTATAAAAGTATATGAGAAAATGACGATACCGACAGCAAAGGGGGTATATGCTGAAACAATTTTCTAGTCTAACGCATATTTATCTACATTACGGACGACACTACAATAAAATACAAACTCTATTTTTCGAGACACACGCTGCAGAAAAACTCTCTATCAAAACGGTATACCTCCCCACTGATACTAAGGAATTCTGAACCTTATTACAGTGGACTAGGAGCTAGAGTTGAATGTTAGAAAGTCGTTGAGGTCAGTGGAACAAGACGGCTCCCCGGGACCTGTTGCTATCGATCCTGGCGCCATCTGGTGCGAGCAGTAACAATGCACGTTCCAAGTCTGGACTCGTAAACACATACTGACTGGCCTAATGTGATTAAACGTGTTGCAGTCCGCCCCTGAGACATTTAAACATGACTAAGTGAAATGCATCACTAGTAAAGAAGCTGTTTTTACTACAGTAATTACAAGAAATAAGCTCCAAGGCTTTGACGGAGTTATGAAAAAAAATGTTGTGATTATCGTTTTTTTTTTCAGTGTCTCCATTTATAGACAACGAACTTCAATTATCTATATTTGAAATCTCGACTAAGTATTTTGGTATCAGTTTTATAATTTCGTTATCTACTAAAACAAACTTAAATTACTTCAACTATTCCCAATCTTCGAACTTAGAATATTAACTTGGAACTTTCAAGGACCTTAAGTTGCGGCAGATTAAAACAAACGCGACTCGAAGGAGGTATAACCTTTTTTGTTTCGGCAATTTATAAAACTGTCATTGTTCACCCACTTCAGTACGAAGCTGACGAAAATAAACACAAACATAAGGGAAATAAATTTATATTTTATAAATTGTGCAAACTAAAAGTTACATGTAGCTCACAAGAGCCAACAAAAAAGAAAAAGATTCAGTAAGCGTTACTATAGAATTAGACTAGTGTAATACAAATATTGACACATGTTGTCTCTGTCTTATCAAAGAGAATGAAAGGGACGACAATAGCTATTAATACAACTGTCACGGCTGTGGACATCCACTCTTAATGAAACGAAACAAACAAAACATAAGAACTTTTCTATTATTCAAACTCTACAATGGTCATAAATCAATATGTCAACCAACAAACAACAAAAAAACACAAAAATAAACATGTGTTTAGTGAAATGGCTTTACGAGCTGGTAAAGACGTCACAACTGTCGCGCCTTATCTATGGTTGACCCAACCCTTTTCACGGTCACT